>JAQLOM010000019.1:4220695-4244429 GCA_030068315.1 Chrysichthys thysi
TCTTCGGCCTTGTCCCTTACACACAGAGATATCTCCAGTTTCTCTGAATCTTTTGATGATGTTCTGCACTGTAGATGTTGAGGAACATTGTTTTTAAAGCAGTGGTTCTTAAAGTATGGGTCGCGACCCAAAAATTGTTGGTCGCGACATACCCACCGAACTTGAATTTGGGTCGTGCCCAAAAAAGTTTAAGAACCACTGTTTTAAAGTATTCCACAATCTTTTTACGCACTCTTTCACAGATTGGAGAGCCTCTGCTCATATTTACTTCTGAGAGACTCTGCCTCTCTAAGACATCCCTTTTATAGCTAATCATGTTACACACCTGTTATCAATTAACTTAATTAGTTGCTAGATGTTCTCCCAGCTGAAACTGTTTAAACTTTCTTGCTTTTTCAGCCATTTGTTGCCCCCATGCCAACTTTTTTGGGACTTGTAGCAGCCATCAAATTTGAAATGTGCTCATTTAGGGGATAAAGGTGTACAATTTCCCAGTTTGAACATTTGATATGTTATCTATGTTCTGTTGTGAATAAAATATTGACTCATGTAATTTGAAAGTCTTTTACTTTTCATTTTATTCAACTTTAAATAACGTCCCAACTTTTTCTGGAATTCAGGTTGTAAATTAGAGGACTGAAAATAGGACTACGGTTGGTTCCTTGGTAACACTTTACATCAAGGTTCCCTGAAACGATATTTCATGAATGGTACATTTTGTTAAAATGTAAACAATCAATTAATGCATTCATTGGCTTATTAGTGATGCAACAGAAAAGCATTCACCCCATCACTCAAAAATCACGAGTGTAAAATCAGGTCAATGTCACAGCCATCCGTGGTCAGGATTAAAGCCAAGAGAGAAAAACTGGCTCGGGGGACGTACTCTGTCTGCCCTGTCAATCATACTGTCAATGACACTAGTCAATAGTGGAGGTCTGTGAGTGCAATGTATGCATAAGATGGTCGATAGCTTTCATCGGAGTGTGTGCTACATCGGAGTGTGTTAGCCCTGGGATGCCGCATGAGCAGAGGTTGTGGAAGCACATGATTGCCCCATCCTCCCTGGGTGGTAACTCTTGTATGATGAGGTATGAGTTAGTTAGCAGGTGGAATTGCCAAGACCAAACTTGGAGAGGAAATGGGGGGAAAAAACTATGAAATACTAAATCTTAGGTGTTATGAAGATTCATCACAATCTTGCAAACAAGCAATGTTAAAAAATGACTAAGGCTAGGGCAAGAGGTGAGATTAACAGCTTTACTTACAACTTCATTTATACAGAAGTAACCGCTATTCCTTTCACTCTGTATCTTTGATACAGTTGTATAAGTGGGATTTTTACATGAACATCATACTTTTTTATACTGTATAAACAGCATTACTAGTCAAAGTGGTCAGAATCTTTTATGTATCTTTTTTTCTCTAAAAAAGCCATTTCAACACTAAATTGTCTGGTTTTTTTTCCTCGAATGAGATAAAAAAAAAGGAAAAGATAATGAAGCAGGTACAAAGTCACAAATATGGAGATGCAGTTAGAGCCCTTTATAATAATTCCTCTATATAATATGTGTGTTATATTATTGTTATGAAATTAAGGAACATAATTTTATGAAAAATCCAACTTAGACTCAAGTTATCACAATTATTTACCCCCCCCCCCCCCCCACAGCAGAACAATCTGATATAGCTTAAGGTATAGATCAATGGTTCTCAAAGTGGGGTCTGTACATTCTAATTGCTTATTTCTTTTAATGTTTGCTACAATAAATGTTATTAGAATGATCATATATATAGTTCTCACAGATATTAGGTCTACAAAGGAGGAAAGTTATGAATAGAAAAAAATCCAATATTTGTGATAGAAGTTCTCTTCTTGATCTTGATCAATGGACAGAATGGTATTGTTTTATTAAAAAAACTAATAATTACAAACCGACTGTACACAACTTGTATAATGCAGACAAAAAATAGAAATACAATTATTTTTGGAGACATTAGCAAACCTATATAATGATGCATGTCGTGTATCATAGAAATAGCCTTAAGAATCGTGATGTGATATTTTCACCATATCACTCACGCTTAATTTGATTAGATCATACAATATTCTGTTTATAAAATAATTCTGTCCTGAATGAGTCCATGTCTTTTTTTTTTTTTTTTTAATTTCTAGAGTTATAACAAGGACCGCAAAACATTTTTGCGAACCCCTGACAATATTAATTGCAAGAACCAAATCTCAGTGGTCCAGCAGTGTGTGAGAGCACCTCAGAGATATCTAAAAGCACTTTCTAAAAGCCATGAGAGTCATAAGAAAAGTGAAAGTGGTGTTCTAGCTATCGAGAACATCACTATAGTGGGGCCAAACAGGGCCCTAAATTAATATACCGGCCAAAGCATATGGGGCAGAAATGGAATATGGTGTATTGCTCCACAAAAAGGGCCTTGGAGCTCGAAAAAGTGAGATATGCGATATGAAATTTTACAGCTGAAGGAGAAATGTCAGAGCGCTTTGATAAGAGAGCGATGAACTTTCCCCCCCCTTTCCCCAAAACCGCCATTATCGGGGCCGAGAGAAGCAAATGCATCATTTATATCCCACAGTCTCGCCATTATCTCCCGTTCAGACACTTGTGTTAAAACACAGGAGGACCTTTTTACCTCTCTCTCTCTCTTTCTTTCTCTGCCTCTCTCTCTCTATCACCCCAGCCCTCTTTCCCTTTATGCTCACTATCTCTGACAAAATCCTTCTGACTCAAATTTTATTCTTTGGAGAGGAAGTTCTGACCATCAGATCCATTTGTAAACGGCAGCACGACTTCCCTTTGGATGGTCTCGCAAGATTGGGAAAGGATTCAACCTGTTATTTTGCTTTAGTGTGTGTAGGGAATGAGAGTATTAGTGTTAGACGGAATAAAAGGTGAACATTCAAATGGCAAAAAATTGTTTGCATTTTTTTTCCCTTCTTTTTGCTAAAAAGCAAAAAGATTTTATTTGCTACAAAAAGCAGTCTGGGCTGGTGCATGAAGCTTTCAAGTTGATGGAGATAAAAACGGGAAAGTCACAAATCATGGGGGCGTGAGCCAGTAAAAACACGTGGATGGCTGCCATGTTCAAATTGCTCGTTCACTTAGCTAATTATTTACTATAAATTGGTGAAACACTGAATGAGTAACCATTAGACACACTCCTGTAAAGACAATACAATATTCTGAGAAAAAAAAGCAAGCAAACCCACAAACAAGCCATAATTCTCACAAGTGCTTTGCTTACTCGAGTGATATAGCCTACAGTATATTTATGAGTGATAAATGAGAAGCAGCAGTCACAATCAGCCTCCCTTGGCGCAGAATCACTGGGAAGGTCTGCGGTACCATTAATGCGAGTTTGATCACGTGACTATACCACGACGCTGTTGAAATCTCGATTCGGATCAATCAGTAAGAGCTGTTTCGTTTTTTATCACAGCATCCGCTATGGCTTTGACAGAAGCGATGTATACAGGGCCTTGATTGGCGGACACTTGATGTATAGCCTTACAAAGCACGTCATTTTTTGCACGTTTTCTGTGAGCTTTATTGGAAGGAGTCTCCAGTGTCGGAGCTTTGTAACAGTCCGAGGTAAAGCTATAATATTCCATTTTCCCGACAAGACTTTAGGTCGGTGGATTCTGCACGATTTACGGTTTCGGAAGTGCTTTCTTCAAGACAGAGAGAAAGAAAAGAGATGCCGGTGAGAGAATGATTATTTATAGTGGTATATACCACCTTATAATAGGAAATATATCTCCATTGGTTAAAATGATGATACAGACTCAGTGAACCAAAAAACAGGTGTTTTATTTTTTTTTATTAACCCTTTCCTACTACATGTTATGAAATGGTTCTTATGAGACGTCCTGGGATGTCCACTAATGTCCACAAACCAACGAGTGGGTTGAATATAAGGGTGAAAAAAAAAAGTTAGGGTCAAATATGACCCCAGGGGTGCTCCAGGGTTAAGGCCACTAATTTGTTAAAAAGTAAGACGTGTCGACGTGTCGATCCTTAATTTAAAAATATGTTGTTCAGATTTGCGACTTGCTGTGGTTTGAGAGGAATAAAACACTTCAGGATGTGCTCTTGTAAATAATCAGCTTTTGCTTGGTAACTGCCTTCACGCTGGTGATTACGTTCCTACAGGAGTAATATGTTTTTCCCCTTCTTTGCTTATTCTTTTAGAGATTAGGAGCCCATTTAAGTAGCAGGTATGTAAAAATTGCTTTCTTTATCTTGCTGTTTTTGTCTCATGAATCAGTTAACCTACTGAAACTGTACAGCATTCAGCATGTTTGCATTTATGGGTCTATTTGCTGAAGCAGGAGAAATGGCTAAATAAATAAATAAACAAACAAACAAACAAATAAATAAATAAAACTTCCTTTATTTAATCGGCCATAAATGCTGCTAAACAAAATGAAATCTGCCTGTTTTCCTCGAGTTCATTTCGATCAAAGCCTCAGCAAAGACATCGCGACAACGATCTCCAAAAGCGTTCATCTCGCCTGGGCCGTCACAATGCCGGCGGAAAAAACGAGAGCAAAAGCGAGACACGTTATCGGAAGCGTCATCTAGAGGACAGGCAGTCATTCCCCACCGACAAATTTGACTATCGGAGAAGTGTAACATATTCAGGGTGCTTGTGAGGCATATAATTCTTCTCAGCTGTCAGCACAAATGACTAACAGTGTGTATATGTATAGGGAAGCAGCGTGCGTGCATTTCGATTTGCCACGACTGAACATCTGATTTCAGCTCCAGAATGACTGAAGGCCAAGCTGAAGCTTCTAAAGAGCAGAGACTGGAGAAGTAAACCCTAAAATTGTGAAGAAGGTAATATGAATGAGCTTCACAAACAATTATTAGACCGTTATAAACACGATTCGGCTTGGTTAAGAACTCTTATCCGTTATATCCATGATAAGGAACATTATGAAGACACGGAGAAGAAATGATTTGGACGATTCCTCTGAATCTGTAAACACTGTAAACATTCCCCCCCAAAAAAACCAACGTTCACACAATGTTCATATTTCACACCAACTTTTCATGCAGACTGAGTCCTGCGAATTGTTATGAAATTCCAAATATTCAAATTAGTGGTGTTGTTTTTTTGGTCAGCGACTGTACAGGTGTGTGTTTCGACTCTCTCTATATATATATCATGTAAGGAATAAAACATTCTGGGCTTTGCTGTTCTAGGAAAATGATCAACAACGGGGTGGTGTGATGTCACCTACCAGGAAGGAGATGATTCCTTTTATACCGCAGATTGTTAAATAATTATTTAAAAAATGAGAAATTGTATGTTTTATCGGTTTACAGTTACATTTAATGTAGTGGAATTTGAAATTGTTGAATTGTGTCTGCAGGGCAACATTTTTACAATGTTTTATATTATTATTATTATTATTATTATTATTATTATTATTATTATTACAATGAATGATAGAAATAACAACAATAACTAATTATTAAAACAAGTTTTAATATTAAAAAATACAAGCTTCTGTAATCACTTTCACTGTACCAAGCATTTTCTTTTTGAAAATTATTATTATTATTATTATTATTATTATTATTATTATTGTTGTTGTTGTTGTTGTTAATAATAATAATGATAATAATAATAATGGTTATTATTATTATCATTATTATGATTTAAATACTTTTTTTCCCACTGTAAAAAGCATTTTATTGCAAAATACTCCTCCTCCTCCTCCTACTACTACTACTACTACTACTACTGCAGCTAATAATAATAATACAAATGTGTCATAATGAAGTGAGAACAGAAAACTAGCCTGTTTATTACTATTAAGTTGAATGATCCGATTCTCGCTGGTGAATTTCAGACCTTTTCTGCATATTGTTGTTTGTCACTGGTGACATTTTATTCCGTATTTACAGGTGCGGTTTAACTCCGGCATGTCATTAGCCTCTCTTCATCCTTCCTCTCCAGCCAATTACAGTTTCTCCAGCTCTCCAGTCCAATCCTGTCTCTCCTGACCTAGTTGTCTTTTGTGACGAGGTCTTAGCCCCGGCAGTTTGACAGTCAACAGATAAGATGGATTAAGGATTTTTCTCCCTCTCTCTTTCTCTTCTTCTCATCCAGTTTAGGATAAGGGCGGCGTTAAAAACCCACTTTTTTTCCCCCGAAAGGAGTTTTTAAACGCCAGGAGATGAGGCTGATAGAGGAGCTAAACCTAAGGTGGGATCTGGAAAGGTCAAGGTCATCGTGCCTAATCACTGGGCAACCTCTGAAGAGTTCAAGGTGCAGAGATACAAAACCTTCAATCCCAGCAAGCAAAGTGGAAAGGCTCCAGAAATGTTTAGATTTTTTGTGTATTGTCCATTGGGTTTGAATGGAAAGCGTGATGAAAACTCACTCTGGTCGTCGGTGAGTAATTACAGCTCTATCGAAGGTATCTTTACTTACTAAATATAGATATTTATTTTTCTCTTAATGATGCTTCTAAAACATTAGTATTCATCAACACAAATTACTTACAGTCGGCATGATAATCAACATACAGATGACCGTGCAAATGGTCAGTATTAAGACACATTTGAACACAATATAAAGATTTTTTAAAGCGGCAATTTGTCATTTTTTTGAGCCTTCCACTGCCTGCGTGGTGAATTGCAACAAACACTTTAACCGACTTTTCCCATTCCCTGAAATGACCCTATTGTCTCTGTGGAAACTATGTATGCCTCATAATATACCACCTAAGGAAAAGAGACAAAGTTGAGCAGCTGTCCTGTCTGAGGGCAGAGATTTCATCTCTGGACCGGAAAATTTTAAACCGAAGCCGGAAAGCAAAGAAAACCACGATAGCCATTATAGTGTTATTGCAAATCCTACATTTTTTTTTTATCTATAAGTTTAAGTTTCTACTACTATTGCAGGTACGGAACCATCTTCACAAGTTACAAACTGCACCTTTAAAGCCCTTTGGTAGCAATAATATAATATATAAGGCCACACTCAGAGCAGTTAGATAGATTTGACCCTTGGTTTCTTCAACAGCCAAAAAAACCCCAAAGACTATTCGCTGGATTAATTCATGAATTCATAAACAAAGAAAATCAACTCAGTATGTACACTACGCATTTTCATTCACAACTAAAAGTTATCGTTTCCATCTGGCTTTTTTCATATGTATCTGTCTTATAGTCGTTATCTGTTTATCTTATAGTTATAGAAACTGATATAATCTCTTTTTACTACATGCATAATATTATTACCTAACTTTAATCAATTAAATTTAATAATTAACAACAGTACATGTCTTGTTGTATTGCTGCACTGGATATACAGTATACACAGACATCTCAAAAGTAAACAGACTCCCCTCATTACACCGTTTTATCTATGTGGACATCACCTGGTGCTTCAAACTTGTTAATATAAGATTATTTTTCATTTTGGATTACAGTATATTAATTATTTAGAGCAGCTAGCCATGCGGCGAACACCAGAAGCAAAAGGGTTGTGTGATTTTCAAAGAGAGTGTATTGTGCGTCAGTCTGAGGGTGGACTTAGCCAGCGTATGATTGTACAAAACCTTAAGGATTCTTCTTGTACACAGTCAACAGAGTGATTGGACAATTCAAAAGCAAAGGAAAGGAATCAACAGCATCCCACTCCGGTTGACCTGGACCCTCGGACAGGTGTCTTCAGACGGTCGAGCGGATTGGTGAAAGAAATCCCCGTTGTAAGGCCGCTGATGTTGCAGAGCGACTCGAAGTGATTCGGAGAACTTCTGTGACGGATATCCATCAACTTGCCTACTATGGCAGGGCAGCTAGACGGAAGCTTCTAGAAATGCATTTTTGAAAAATGATGGTGTCTGTTTGTGTTTGACATGTCTGTATAAATACTGCGACACCTTTAGAAATGTGAAACACTGTTGTGATTGATATAGTTCTAGAATATTTATCGGTATTTGGTGAGTGCACCAAATATTCATATTGCATCCAAATGTAAATATTTATTAGGGGTGGGTTAACAGTAAATTTTTTTTTTAAAAACAGAAATTTAGATTTTTGTGCAGTCCCAAATACAATGACTATTTTCCCCCCCCCCCCCCCCCGAAGCAAACAAATCTGTGTCCCAAATACATCGTAAACAAATTGGTCTAATTTGAAAGCATCTCGACCCTGACCGGGCAGGTACTAAGGATGAACGCATATATGGACCGGGTTCACATCATAGAACGGGCTCTTCCTTTTTTCCTTTGTGTGTAAGCTTCACATACCATTGCTTGCTCACGTGAACGCAAAAAAAACCCTTCCCCTCGTTCCACAGGATCCTAGTCTGATGCACGCCTCAACAAACAAGCCAACAAAGAAACAAACCAAAAAAAGCAGCAAAGACAGTGCCTCCGATTCCTTTCTGTACCTGGATTGGTATCTGAAGTTTCCAGGAGCGAATCACCATTTCACGCGTGTGCTATTTTACACCATTTTGGTCAGCCGTTTCATATCCGTGTTTGAAAGGTCATCTAGTTGAGCTGGCACATGACTGAATGTAGCTCAAAATAACTGCCAGGCGCGGGGCCAAGATGGCCGCCAAGCGGACCCAGTTTACTAGAAGGACTTTCATGTACAGTACGTACGCCGTATCTTTCCACTCTGCTGACGATGGTGATGACGTCCAGCTACTACAGACACGCATTCTGGATAAATACTTAAACGTATCTATGTCTTTTTGTCCTGTGCATCTCTTTACCTTCACATAAATTTAATTATTATTATTATGATGATGATGATGATGATGATGATTAATTATATTATTAATACTGGGACACACGTTTATGTTCTGTGCTACATCTGTCCAGTGTCTTTAGGCACTAAACCGTGCTCATAAATAAATTCCTAGAAGACCGATTGCACTCTGAGAGAATTAAAGAAGTACTTGGTGACAGGCTGACATGTTTGGACATCACTACATACATGTACTTCAGGGTGACAAATGAAGCACCGAGGCTGTATTTAAGTATCTACAAGGGCACCCATCCGTCATATTTGGGATGGCGCGGTACACGTGATCGTGAGGTGAAGGAAAAGGTCGCGGAACGACTGCTTATTCGTTTTCTTTTCTTTGTACGTTTTTCCTCCTTCGCCTTCTGCCAGATATCACCTGTCACTGAAAGGTCCGTAACTTCCTCCGGACGCGATCGCTAATCTCCTGCCAAAAAAAAAAACCCAAAACCAAAACCAAATAAATAAATAAGTAAATAAAAATACACGTGGGAGAAGAAGTTGGAGATGAAACATTTAAGGATATGTTCATGAGAGTGTGTGTGTGTGTGTGTTTCTTCCCTGCTCCCCTCATGTCACTGACAGGGGAAAGTAATCCTATACACAGGCTGCTATTGTGAAATGGGAAACTAGCCTCCTCGGCTGGCGGCGAGCAGATGCACCTCTCTCTCTCTCTCTCTCTCTCTCTCTCTCTCTCTCTCTCTCTCACTCTCTCTCACTCTATCCTAATCTGGAAACGACTTAAAGGAGCCTTATCTCCAGGCTCTCCTGCTTCATTTCATGCTTGATTTACTTTAATTTGTCTGATAGGGCACAAGGATTTGGAAATGGCCCATCTTTCGCTGGAAAATGTTCTGATTTTTCCCCGGCATTGTTACGTGGACCTTTTTTCCCCCCCCGACTCTCTCTCTTCTTCTTCTTCTTCTTCTCCTTCTTCTTCTCTTCTTCTTTCTCCCTCCTCTCTCATTCCCGCGTCTTCGAAAAGGCCTCGGCCTCCTGTGCCGCATTCCGCTTAACGAGCTAACACTGCAACAAAAAAAATAAATAAAAACAACTATCTGAGGGTAAAAAGGAAGTTAGTACGAGAGTGTGATGGTGTGCGTGAGCGTCTGCAGGAGAGTGTGTGTGTGTGTGTGTGTGTGTGGGTCGAGTGTGAGTGTGCGGCGAGAAAGACAGAAGACGGCGGATGCAGCCGGGTGCTTCAAACCACGAAGATCTCCTGTAAGTGCAGCCGGCGATAGAGTCAGGAGGTAGAGATGGAAAGGGAGAGAGCAGGAAGAAGAGAGCTAGCTCCATGCCCACACATTCCTCCTCCTCTTCAGCTGTAACCCTTTCTGCTCCTCTCTACACCGACTTTCTGCATCATCCTCACTTCACTCACCTCCTCAGAGAGAAGACAAGAGACTGAGAGAGGTGGAGAGGAAGGCAAAAGACAGACGAGAGTTCCATACACACACGCACACACACACACACTTCACTGCTCATTACTTTCCTCCCATTTTCGCACTACAATAATGGATTCTGCTTCAGAGTCATGTAAAGGTTCGCCTTTTTTTTTTTTTGCAACAGCTGTATTATTATTTTATTTTTTTTACACTAAATAGTAAAAATCAACGACCGAAGAGCAAATTTAGGAGAAAAAAAAGTACATTTCTTTTGTAATTAAATTCCAATCAATACCTCTAAATATTCCCTAATATCTTTTTTTTCCCATGATATTTCCCAATCTCACTTCTACTCAGTTTATATGACTAGTTTACTCAAGCGTTCTTCCCACGCAGATCAATCACGTCACACCCCAAGAGACGCGGTATGTTCAGCATTCAGTCTTGCCCAGGATGGATCTCGTTGTACTGTAGCCTAGTGATTATAACCGTGTAAATGTACCTTGTTTACGACCGACTACAATGGATGCTTTGAAAATACTGAATTCAGCAAATCTGTCAGCATTTTCTCCACGATACAGGAGTTAAAAGCAAGCTCCACATACACGCAACCTGTATTTCTCCGAACGTTCTGACCGAGCCTCGATCGTGCCGTGAACTTTCTGCCGATTTAAGAACTAGCTTGGCGAGCGCACACGGAGGACGTTCGACAAAGGGAGATGTCGGTGCCTGATGGTTCGTTAGCCATAGACATAACTTTCATGTATTTACTTTACTTCAGTAATCCTTTTTTTTCTGATGCGAGTTGCTTTGGAAAATAACATACCACAAAATACTTTCCAATATGTCATACCTTCAATGCTGTGAAAAA
Source organism: Chrysichthys thysi (assembly GCA_030068315.1). Taxonomy (NCBI): domain Eukaryota; kingdom Metazoa; phylum Chordata; class Actinopteri; order Siluriformes; family Claroteidae; genus Chrysichthys; species Chrysichthys thysi. The sequence goes on from JAQLOM010000019.1 coordinate 4,231,762, forward strand.
ATAACGCAATATCCCTGGACCAATTGTTTACAGAAAAAAAAAAAAAAACAGAAGAAAGAACTTTTACACGTCCAGATCAGGAAATATTACCGTTTAACCAACGCTACCTACTAGGATTTCCTTGAAATCATAAATAAGCCGAAATCCCTGTTATAAAAGTCACACTTTATTTAACCCATTATCTTCAGATTTCAAATCGATGATTGAAATCTGAACGGCTGAAACGGACTGAAACGAACAGCTCAGGAGCGGAACCAAAATGGCCGCCGTGTCCGACTACAAGGGAAATGCCTTCGGGTCATTTTGAAGAGTTCGAGACTTTAATTCTGTTCCAAGCAGTTGAATCTCACAACGGCCCTATATTAGTATATCCTCATCTAATTTACAATCCTTCGTCCTGAACAAAACCTTATTCCAGGAAGTCTTTTGCTAACGTTTTGCCTGTTCTCTTAACTCAAAGGTGTTCCAGTTTAGTTTGCGTCCACGGTTTCTTCGTCAACAGACGCTGTGTGCCCAGTAACCATGTGACAACTCTTCAAAAATCGCTCCTTACTTCATGCGCGCATTTTGTAGTCTTTTTTCCAAGAATAACGGACTCCGATCTTCCGAGCTGTGCCATTGCCCCGCCCGCCCTTAAACTCACCGTAACCAATCAGACCACTTTATGCCCTGAATCCTTTTTTAGACCTTTTTTTACAGGAATATGGCGGCTCGGTTTGGGACAGGATTTACATTCTGTTGTTCTAAAATCCATGAAATAAACCCCTCCAGACAGTCATACATTTACGGCGTTATTTTGCGAGTACCTCAGCACTTGTACCTTTCGCTAAATGCGACAGAGGACAAATCCATTCATCTCAATTCACCTACTGTTTAATTCCCAAAAGTGAAATATGTAAAAAGATGAACGGGAGAAGAAGAAAAAAAAAGATGTCGTCCATACAGCATATTTGTGTGAATTCGGGTTTGGGTAAATGATGATAAATAGATAAACAATAAACTAAATCTATTTCAGACTGTGTTTATTCTGACAGCAGGCAGGCTGAGTCACACACTCGGGTTCAGAGCCATTTCTCTCTCTCTCTCTTTCTCTCGCGTGATAACGAAGCGAGACGCCTCATCGGTCTTCTGCTACTAATTACAACACAATTCGTCTTTCTGCCACTGGGCTGGACTTCTCTTTGCAGATCTGCCACTAGACTAAGCAAAAAAAAATTTTTTTCTAACACGCTCACTCTCTGTCCGGCCTTTTCTTCCCTTCTTCTTCTTCTTCTTCTTCTTCTTCTTCTTCTTCATTTTCATGCTTTTAGTCCCACGCTCATTCTCTCTCGCCTTCTTACACATCCCGTGTCCGGCACAGCAGGTAGCAGCTGTACATGCTCACGGAAAAAGCAAAAAAAAAAAAAAAAAGTAAATAAATAATAAAAAAAACAACCCAAGAAACAAACAAACAAAAAAACCCCTGTTCTTTCCCTTTCATTCGGTAACACGCACATACACACGCATATGCAGATTACCAAACATGGTGGGACAAGGCATTGAAATTCCTCTTGCGGGCTGAATTTACTTAACTGCGGCTGTGTGAGCAGCGATAAACAGAGTGATGATCCGGCAACACGTCTTTATCCGCGCTTTGCTTTAATTAACACCGGCGTGTTTGGTGAAAAGATGATTAATATGCCAATGGAAACTGCATAATTGAATACCGCAACACACACATACACACTCACGCACACACTCCTTCGCCACGTCTACCATTATGACTCCTTATTGTTGATTATTATTGCTATTATTATCAATTGTCATTTAGATGTTAAAGATAATTACGGTGATTAATAACCTGACGTCTTTAGTCGCACTGCGGGATCCTTTCGGAAAGCCACGGAGAAGTTCCTTGGATGCATTTCGATTTCTTCCATACGTACGTCCTTAAGTTTTCCCCATCCATTAGGTTTTTTTTTTGTACAGGTATATCGTGGTTGAAGGTTACAATTAGACATGTGTTGAATGCGACACGTGTAGATTAATCATTATTTTCTGAATTGCCAACTTCTCGTCTACGGGAATCGTCGTTGTCGTGGACGTCGTGCGACGGTCCGGTTCAAAATTCCTTGCTTCCAAATATCCAGATAAGCAACTAACTTGCCTGAATGGCGACAACTGTGATCTTTTAATGCTTAACTATTAAAGAGGACTTCCTAGCTATAAATCAGATGGATTTGCTTAATATTTGTCATGGCACGTCACAATTTTTCCCTACTTTACACTAGAGTCTTACACTCTGAACAGATGACATGTTGCCACTTCACGAATCAGACCAGAAAGGGGACGTGAAATAACTTTTTTAAACTGCCTGGAATAAAAAGTGATAGCTAGAGTAATAAGTCCAATAGGATAACTAGCTAGCTAGCCTATCGTAAGTGTAATTATGCAGACATGGAAAACAGATACAACCAGGAGTTCTTAAGCTAGCAAGTTGGCCAAAGTTTTACACATAAGATGTGGTGTTCTGTTCTTGCATTGCATTGCATTTAATAGATATGACCTGATTCTGGCTAGCGTCTGTTGTCATATACAGTGGACCTTCAGCTCGAGAACGCATTTGATGGCGAACAAATCCACGTACGAGCTAAATTCCCGAACAGATTTTGTACTTATCGACGAACGAAGCCTCAGCTGACGTACTGACGTACACATACAGCCAACCCATGGTTCGCGGCCCAAATATTCATTTCCGTTCAAGCACTTGTGGTGTGAATGGGTTCAATGCATTTTTTCGTTGTGTTTCTCTGCTCTATAAGCTTCATTATGGGTCCCTGGAAAGTGGAAAGTGGAAATGGTAGTGAGGTATGTTTAAGAAGCTTAAACATATTACAGTTGAAATAAAGAAATAATCGCAAAACATGAGAACCACCACCATATCCCTCCGCCACCGTACACCTCCACCAGCAAGTACGTCTCCACCGCAAAGGGAACGCGCATTAAAATCATCTGTTCGTTTCATTTAGGTTGATTTTTTTCTATAATTAAAGTGATTTTAATTTTATTCTATGTTCTATTGCCACACATAAACCCATAATACACTTTAAAAACATGTTTTTGAGGCCTGAAACACATTCATTGGATTTACATTCATTTCAATGGGAAACACTGATTCGGGTCGCGAACAAATCGGGTCACGAATAGAGTCTCGGAATGAATCGAGCTCGTGACCCGAGAATCCACTGTACAACAAATGCAAGATTCGGGTTTGCCCAATGCAGCAGTTTTTTTTTTTGTTTTTTTAAACCTGCATGCCTGGAAACTGAGCCCAGGCTGATGTGTCCGCCCCTGCTCCACCACTACATGATTGCTAAACACACACCATAAACCTTCATCCCATTACAACGCCAACCAGACTCCAATCTTCAAACGGCCACAGCAAGAGGAAAAACACGCCAGCTCTCTACAGTATTAGCCAGATGCTAATCAACCGGTACAATAACCTCCTGCAGAAATCGCTGAAGATACCCGACTGTGTTAAATATCACCCATCACGGTTAGCCGTGGCACGTTTCTCTTGAACTAATCACATGCTGCCTTGTTGACAAGCAAAATCAAGATAGACCCAAGCGCACGCTGTTTGGTCTGGTACAAAGCTAACGAAACTAGTCAGAGCGCTACAGAGCACCTTGGATATAAATAGCTTTTTCAAAGTTCGATGCTCACACTGGATCATAATGCACTGCTTTGCGATGAGGTACAACAGTGGCACCTTTGTTTCCATTATAATTGCGGCTGCGTTTAGTGCCTTCCGAGTGCATTAGAGTGCATTTCAGACTGCTTCCGTAACTAACAAGCATGAAGTTTTCTCTTAAAGCCTCTTAGTGTATCGGATCAGTGGCTAAATTTGAATCGGGGCACTTTAAGACGGCGAGCCGAGTGATTTGTCTAATCTCTTGTTGCATATTTCGTCGCCCCACTCAGACACTTGGGCTGTGTTTTTTCGTGTGTGTGTGTTTCCTCTGAAAAATATTCTCGAGAAGCAAGTACCTGTTATTCTTTATCGAAGAATGAATAAAAGTCTGTAATACAAGTTTATATAAAGACACTCAAAGTCACATGTTTTCATTCAGTTCATAAGCTTTTGCATGTTGCCCTTAAGACCTCTTGAGAAAATACTATAATTCGGGTGGCGTTTTGCATCGTTACATCACGCGCACTATGCTGATTCACAGTAAATACTAAACTCTTTTGTCATGGCAATCTAAACTGGCACAATACACCCGATCCTCACGGGTGGCCAAGAAAGCTTCAAATAAAGATGACTGAAAGCCATGGAGGAGATGCTCTCGCTGGGTGAATGAGTGGCAGTGAGCCATGTCACTGCTTCCTGATTACACAGGAAATAAACAAGTTCGGAAACGAAAGCCTACATCCCGGCTTGCCGCTTTGCATACATTAAAATCCCTGCCTATAAATCCCTGTCTATAAGTCGCCTTAAAACGTTTTAGGTATCAGCGGAAGCGGCTCTGACAACCTTCGCTTATACGAGTCGTGGCGTTATCATCCGGCCTCTCGTTGCGGATCTCCACCAAGCTGATCGGCACTTTACCGATCTTCGCTTTCCAAGAGTTGTTTTTTTTTTGCGTGCTCTCTCTCTCTCTCTCTCTCACACTTGCCACGCTCTTCCCCCGCCTCCACGTCGCTCTCTGTCCCTCGCTCTCTCTACGTGCTAAAGGCTTGAGGGGTTCAATCAATGGCGCTTTGATCTCAGCTGGAACTATAATTATTTAACATTGTTACAAGGATTTCTCTAATCCATCCTACCATTAAATCCTTTTTTACACCCTCATCTCCAGGAGTCTCTAATCTGCATCTGGGCCACACGTTCCCCTCTGACGACACCCTGACTTAACAGACTTTTGCGAATAATTAGAGGGGGAAAAAATAGCCAAATAGAGAATGGAGGAGGGATAAAAAAAAAAAAATCTTCCTAGGCTCTGGGTTTCTTTGGTCATGGAGCAGATGTATCTTGAGGGAGGTATCTAGAGAGATCCTTCAAGTTGCTTGCTTAATTCCATCTGTTGACACGAGTCCATTGGCAAATCATACAGAACCGACCAGTGACAACTTGAGATAACTGGCAACTTGCTAGTTTAGCGGTCTTCTAGCGGGGAACTGTGCAATTAAAAAAAAAAAAGGTCTACTCGTTCTACTGCCCCATCATGTCATCTCCCAAAATCTCAACATGAATTTCATGCTCGAGGCATCGACCCACTAAGTGCCATCTGTTTGTTGCTGGGGTGGGATGAAGCAACTGGCGCATGGATCATCCTTTCGAAAATCAAAGGTCCCAGCGGCTCTCTGCAAATATTTATGCCTGCCTGTTTTCCGTGTGATATAAATAGAAGTGAGGTGAACGCAAACAATTGTGGAGGCACCTGGTGCAACCATCGCTGCCATCTGCTCCTCAAATTCACTTAGTGGGACATGTGTGTGTTGAAAGCTGAGGTGGCTATTGTTGCCTGTTTGTGATGAGGGGTCAGGCTGTCGTGGATTAGACTTAGTAGAACCGGATGAAATTGGGGGTAAGGGGGGGATTTTGTGATGTAGTAGATGCTTCCTGATTTGATTGGTAGGAACTAAGCAACTGGATGCAAATCCAAGGATACTCCCTGGCTCTTTTTTCCCCCCTGTACCAGGCCAAAGCCAATGGCTAGTGCCCAGTTGGCACGGACAGATGAGTCAGGCCAGGGCCGACAGACTCTATGGGCGACAGATTCATCAACTCAGAGGTTTGTACGGCTCAGAGATCTGGCTGCTGGGTGATAAGCTCTAGGTATGGGTTACTCAATGCTTGCTGGATGATCCAGATACCTTGACCATTCAAAATTAATTTTTAGGCGAATGAAACATAGGAAAGCCATTTTTCCGAATCCGGCTGTTCCTAAAAAGGCCAAATCCTTTTGCACGGTACAATGGTACTTCCTCAATGAGTCTTGGTTTGATTTGACAGTAGAGTATTTTCATTCATTCATCTTCAATAACAGAGCCTATAGCAGGAACACTGCATGCCCATCCATTACACTGCACCATGCACACATTCACAACAAGCATCAATTTAGAGGAGCCATTCCATCACCACACATCTGGGAGGAAGGAGGAAACTGGAGAACCCAGAGGAAACCCACTAATGGACACTCCACCCAGGCAGCTACCCAAGCTCAGGCTCGAACCAGGATCTCTGGAGTGGTTGGTGGCTAGCCACACTACCCTCTACACACCTCTGTGCCACCTGGCAATAGAGTAGTTTGGTCAAAACGTCAAGCAAATTCAGTTTTGTAAAGGGAGGTCTACTGATCCAAGTGACTTTTATTCAATAATAAGAAACTTATTAGTGTAATTTCTCTACTGTACTTGACTTTCAGGGCTTTTCATTGGAGATTAGCATGATCAGCAGTTCATTACCACCCTCCCCTTCCCCACTTCATTTCAGCCTTGAGGGGTGTCAAGATATGTATCAAAGAAGTCCGCGATAATTAGCAAATTGCCGTACAAGCTATCGCCACTAATATACACGAGTCTGCAAACATCCATAACGAGGAGAAATAGAGGGCGAGATTGGCAAGTAGATAAGCTAACATCTCTGGCGGGAGCTAAGTGGGTGTTCGACGAAGCCACAATCGCATAACAGGGATGTTCTCAAAGCAACAGCATTCCCTTTGGAAGCGTATCTTACATGGTTTCGCAACACAAGCAATTTGTGAACGAGCGCTGGAAGAGAACCCTGAAGAATTCAAAGCAAAGGAGAAGAAGACAGCGTTCATAATGATAAAGCGATTATAGAAGAAGTTCAATTAGAGCGATGAGAGGCTTCGGTTGTTTTTTTAGCACCAAAGACAAATTGCAGAGTGGGTTTTAATGGCTTCTTCACAGCAGGTGGACTTGGTCAAAGTCACTTCATTAAGAAAGCCTCCCTCTTTTTAGATGTAATGGCCATTATACATCCCATTCAGATAGCCTTCTGGAAAGTGATTAAGAATTATCTTTTGCCGATCGTAATCGCACCTGGTCTAACTTAAGCCACGGAATAACAAAAGGAACTGAAGCTCTCCGGGATCTGAATGCTCACAAAAGGGAGTGATAACAGGATAGCCTGTCTCAAACTAAATAAATTTGCTTTTAATCGCTTTGCACAGGAAGTCATGTCATTTCAGATGTTCATATTTGATTGTCTGATTTTCCACTTTATTCAAATTATAACATGCTCATCTGACTTTTCGAGCACAATAGGAACGATGAAAAGGGGGAAATGTTCTTTCAGCAGAGACGCGACGTGCAAGTAAATTCGGTTATTACGCACTGAGATGAATGCCCATACACTGTACTCCTGTGTGAAAGACAATTTTGTCATTTTCTGAAATTTCCTCTATGCAGAAAGGACCGTTTTCTGTCGGGGAACAATGGAGAGTCTCATTTCCATTCTATTCTCACCAAAAGTGTGAACAGGTAACATCCTCTGCTGGGCTGTGGCACTAATGTGTGCCGATTAAAGGGGAGGGGCGGCATGGGGTTTTGCTGTGTTGTGGGTATGCAGACGAGATCTTATCGCGGTAATGCGACAAGGTTATCGGTAATGTGGACAAGCATGCGCACTATCAGTGAAATCTGTGTGTCTAAATTGAAACGAAATTGACAAATTAGTTTAAAATAACTCTCTGGCCCGGTGGCGGTGATAACACTCAGTACGGCTGCTTGTAGACGCCAGGGAAAATATAGCAGCGTAACAATTAGCCTAACTGCCAGAGCAAGACGTTCAAAATGATAATCAATCGGTCGTCTAATAATTGTACTGTTTCCTTCACAGTGCCGGAGTAGGTTTATCAGACAGAGATTACACTGAGATCTTGGTACGTTTGTTTGAGAGTGAAGGCAGTTTTCAAATGTTGCTTGATGTCCGCGAAGGGATTCTCAGGTCCACCAGAAAAAAGGAGAACCGAGTGACGCGTCAAGTAAACTCGGATGCAACTGTACCAGTGTCCCACTGGGCAAGTGAAACCTCCGATTGTGCTACTCAGTTCCAGGAAACTTAATTGACAAGTGCAAACAAAGTGGCCCCTAATGTAAGGTTGGAACGTATTGCGAAATTACTTGGTTAAGTGCATTAGTGCAGACTTAGGGAAACAAATGAGCTGATGCTAAACGTGTTTGCGCTCTAAAACGAAACTTTTTTTCACTTGTGAGATCTGCTGTTTTGTTCATCCACGTATCACGTTCTCTTTTTCTCTTGCTATGTTTCACCACAACATAACGCGCACTCGTTCGTCATTCTGAAAAGGCCGTCTGTCATTTGTGTGGGTTAATCCGTGTAGTAAAAACTAATTTACCATCAGCCAGATCGCACCTCGAATGACGTGTGTACGGTAGCACGCTGATACATTTTGAACTAGCAGTTTGCGCTGGGGTTACAGCATTAAAGTGCATCGAATCGTCGTGAAACGCGTTGTTTAACCCTTTCGGTGCGGGAGTCGTCTAAAGTCGACATGAAGTGGTCTGGTGCTACGGCCATGCATACACGGCGACAAAAGTCGACAAAATTAAATAGTTCAATTGTACTTGCTAGGCGGTGACACTTGAGGTAATTTTTAGTAATATACTGTTCCGGTTGTGTGTCAGAGTACCATCTGGAGCACGTTGTTGACAAGTATAGTACGATATGCAGTAAAAATGGCGCGGAAAGGAAAGTGTAGCAAGGAGGAGGTCCTGAAATTAGTGCTGGATGATATCTCTGACCTGTCTGATGATGATTTTGATGATGCGGCGATGGATAGCGAGAGTGAAACCGAAACTGCAAGATCTTCTAGCGATCTTGAAACTGACCCTGCAGGGCCGTCTACAAGGGGAAAAACTGGCCAAGCTTCCACTTGTTATGTAAAGATAACACCAGCTGAACAGTTTCTACTGGTGCAAAGTCAAAGCGACGGCCCTAACTTACACACAAAATATTCAGCACTAGGGGCAAAGTAGCATTTTTTCCCCCAGCACCAAAAGGGTTAAAAACAGCCTGCATACCAAAAGAAAATGTTTGCATTGCAAAGCACAATAAGAAGTAAAGTTTTTTTTGTTTGGGTGTTTTCCCCTGTTTGTTGCGTCTACTTTACAAAGTCTACACAGCTACAAATAAAAACAAACAAACAAACAAACAAACAAAAAACCCAGCCTAAACATGAGATCTGCTAATCACTCTGGTTTGCACAGTTCTTACCTGGATGTGGCACTTTCCTATTTGAATATTTCTTCCTATCCCTTTTTTCTAGCTTCAAACTATGCTAAATTTCCATCTGTTCCTTGTGTCTTTACACATCAAAATGCTTCCTCTCTCTGTTCCATCTTTCTGTACCCACCCACCCTATCCATCTGTCTCTCTTTGAAACCCTGGTTTTTGCAGATGCCCTGCTCTGGACGCGATGCTTCCTCCTTTTTCTCGTTCCTCTCGCTGGCCTCTGTAATCGTGGGCCTGACCCCCTCAGCCTTGCCTGACGCGTGATTGCAGCGATGCTTTATTACCGGCCGTCGCCTGTGCTCTTATCGTGTGCTGCCAATGCTCATTTCCTTCCTCAGATTGAAATGCAAATGTGAAATTTAATGATAAATGCATTATCTGATGGGGACCGATAACACTGATTCACTGTCAGCGTTAAAATACACACCCCAGGGGGCTTCCCAGCACCAACTTGGCCGGATCCACTTTTTTTTTTCTTTTATAACTGTATGTACCTGCAATAAATTCTGGAGGTCATATGCATTAAAAGGCGAATCATATTTGGTGCGACCAGCGACGTGATGCCACTGGCGAGCAATAATTGCTGCTGTTGCTATCTTGTTCGATGTATTATCCATCACTTTGATGAAGTGACTTTTAAGAAGATAGAGAGGGGGAGGGAGAGAGAGAAAAAAAAAACAAGATAGAACTATTTTCTTTTTCTTTAAACCCTCTGAGAAAGCAAGAGGTGGGGGGCAAATCTGCATGGTAAAATGAGATTCCTCAAGAAGAAACGATAAATATGTTTTTGTGTGTGCGTAAGCTTTCCGTTGGGGAAGCACAGTCCATGTGAAAGCACACGCATGCAATAAAGCTTTGGAGCAAAGCCATTTAATCCGTTCCATTCAACCCTGCTAACTTCTCTTATAATTCATTGGCGATAATAAGTTAATTTAAGTCCATCATTCCAATGGTCTATACAAGGTTCTCTCAAAACGCAATTTAGTCCAATTTAGGACGCTTGTTGGATCACTGGAGCATTTAGTGTCAGGATTTCTACAGACCTCTCTCCATTTAGCCACCTGGCCGCACGAAACGAGTTTTTTTTCCTTCTTTTTTTCCCTAAAGGTAGATCAGTGTTCATCCAGCCAAAATTCATGTGAACATGTTTTCAAAATTAGTTGCAAGATTAACTGATTAACTTGCCTCGAGTTGCTAAAGACCTTTTTATAGTCATGAACATCATGGGGACAAATTGAATGGAAAAAAAAGCATGGGTGTGTGTGTGGGGGGGGGGGGGGAGGTGCATTTATATACTTTGCTCTCATGGTTCGGCTCAAATTATCCCCTTACTGTGAAACTTCCAGAAAATTGATACGAAGTTCTTCTGGTTGATCCTGTGTTGAAAAGTCTGGATGGACGCCCGTGGCTTCTTCAAGGAAAACTCCGTCCCCATTCCTAGGGCTATGACGCCTCACTTAATGATTCGGTTTGCAGAAAAATGATGTAAATCATATGCTCTGGCCCACGCCGTCTCTAGATCCCAACCTAGCTCAGCACATATGAAAAATTTTGGCGTGTAGCCCTCTTCAAATGATCACCATCATCCAAACACCTTATTTTTTTGTGAAGAATTATTTATCTTTATTAAATTGTACTGTTGCTGTTTTGTTGATGGTCTAACACTTAAGCCACTTCATGTGTTTTTTCCCTTTTTATTTGCCTAATAATAATAATAAAAATAATACTAGCATAACACCAAGGCTTATACAAGCTGTGTATATGAGTGCAGCTAATTGAGAGATGGCTAATTTTAGTGCTCATTAAAAGCTTCTGTTGAAGAGTTTTACCTTGTCAAGGATATCTTTAGATGCCCTGCTATTGAATGGCTTAAATCCCCTGATCCCAGATGGATTCATTTAAACTGTGTCATAATGGCCTGCTTACAAGTGATTACTAGCCGTTAGCTAATGGGCTAAACGCTTGAAGGAAGGCCAGGGACAATCTGATGTCATCCAAACCTTGCCAGATAGCCAGAGCGAAATGATCCGAGACCTTCAAGCCTGCAATGCTTCGGGTTTGTTTTGTTTAAATGTGAGTCAACCTTGTGATGTTAAGATAAAAAAAGGGGGGGGGGGCGCTAACTGCCGCTAGCATAGCTTCTGCAGTAAACAAAAATGAATAGCAAGCCAGGTGTCGAATGAATGTTCAGTGGCTAGCATGGGCACTGGGACTGAATTCGGTATCACGACTAGATGAAATCGATTTATTATTATTATTTATTTTCTTCCTGTGTGCTACATGATTTACACTATTCACATTATGTCTTGCATTCAGGACACTTACTTGGACCGTCCCACTCTTCTGTTTCCAAAGGGGGAGGTCTGGCCTTGTCGTTCTGTCCTTCCATGTCCGTGTCCCCTGTCTCTCTGTTGCTGGTCTCATCTCCTGGGATATAAAAAGAGACAATACGTTATACCGGTTTCCTTATAATACAGCATACAATTGGAAGATTTCTGAAGTGCAAATAAAGAAACGGACATGGTGTTTAAATAACCAGAATATAATGCTTTACTTAAAGCGTTACATACTCATCTGAAATATGTTTGCTTCATCTTGAATTTCAGTTTTAAAGATCCTCCCCTAGTTACGATGGCCTGACTTATGATTTCGAAGTTACGATGACGATTGCGATACACTAAAAATTGTAAAATATTTCGAAAATATTTCAGATTCGCGGGCAGGCATTGCTGGCAGGCCGGCGTAACAGCGTGTGATGTACGATATGCTCGGACGATGCCCTGAGGCGCCCGGATTAGGCCCGGATGTACACGTCACTCGCGTTGCGTGATGCCTCACTCTCTCCCGCAATGCACAGAGTTAAATTGTATATCGGTGCATTACTGCGTGTTTTTTTGTGCTTCAAGAGCTGATTTTAATTCCAAAGCATGTCTTCTAAACGCCCCAGCATGTCTCCTAAAGGAAAGATTCCCAGGTAGGCTAGGCTAAGCTAGGCAAAGCAGTGGTTCGGCATATGATATTTCCACTTACGATCGGCATATCGGATCGCATCTCCATCATAACCTGAGGACTCCCTGTATAATCTTGCTCTGTGTATCAACTGAATTTTTGCAAAATCTAATCTCAAATCTGAATTCTCTTTTAGCTTGGAAGCCAGTAGCTCCTGCTGCAACTGGGATCACAGGTTTAAGTCTTCATTCTAATGTGATATATTGTTGTTTTTACAGTAACAGCTCATTCATGTGAACTGGTGAGACAGAAGGTTTACATGTTGTAAGTCTAATAATAAACAGCTATGTGATATTTATCAAACAAAGTATACAATCAGGGGCGGCACGGTGGCTGAGTGGTTAGCACTGTCGCCTCACAGCGAGAAGGTCCTGGGTTCGAGCCCCGGGTTCGG
>JAQLOM010000019.1:4252103-4264135 GCA_030068315.1 Chrysichthys thysi
ATCTTCCTCAATTTGGTCTTATTTTAAAGCACTTTTCAAGCTCTTTCCAGCAGTGCCCTTTATTTTGTCCGGGACGGGGGGACGGGGGGACGGGTGTGTGTGTGTGTGTGTGCTCGCGGCGACTTTTATTTTCTAAAAGTAGCTCTCAATGCCGAAAAGGTTGGAGACCCCTGATATACAGCAATATGATTAACTGTGTCAGTTAGGGGGTTATGATTTCCATCACCGAATTAAAAAAAAAACAAAAACAAAGGAGACCCTCTGGATATAATGAACAGAACCTTGGGGGTTCCTGGACTCCACTTTGAGAACCATGGTACCAGGGTTTGGCATAAGTTTTGCAGTGACCCCTTCTTTTCATATCAGTTGAATATAATCGCCTAACTTAAATACCTCATGCAGCCAAATCTTCTTGAGAACCAGGTTTATTGTCTGGCTTGATTCTCACACCAAAAGGACTTTTGGTCTGATGCAGCAGAACTCCTCCAAGACTTAATTACGTTTACAGCCTCCAGTTATATGTGGTGTGCCATTCCTTTTAAGTCGGTTGTACTCTGTGAAACTGATGGATCAGGAATCTGTCTGACGTTTGTGGTTTTCCACTCATCTATAGAAGGAAGGTGAAATTTCACGGTTGCTATAAAAAAGATGACATCCAGGAAATAAAACAGCATCTTAAAATTATAGACAAGGACGTGACAAGGGAGTGTAAATTCCGATGTCCGACTTGGTGCCTTGGCGTACCTTTCACTGTCCATAAACATGGAATCGACCATGCCCAGGCAGGCCCTTATTTGAAGAGAGCTTCGTTAATCATCAAAGAAAAGGCAAGGTCATGTCTGTGGCGTATTGGGGTCCCTTTTTCCATTTTCGCTCTCTCTATTTTTTTTTTTTTTGGTGTCTGTGTATGGCTGTCTCGATAGGTCCCTGCTCTCCATCTCATGTTTATTCACATCCCTTTTGCTCAGCTCAATCTATTCAGTGGCTGGGACTTCATTTCACACCGAACTATGCTGTTTCAATACCATTACGTGTGAAGCCATTGACTGGAGCTCCTCGACCATTTCATGGTACATGACTACGCAGTGGCTCCACTGGAGCTGAAACACTCTCTAGATAGTTTAAAGTGGTCACTCGGATAGGAGCTCTCCACAGTCTGTCTCTCCTTTGTCCAAACGCTGCTCGGAAGTGGTGATGACTGATGTGCAGGCTTTACGTTCGTGAGAAGGATTTACACTCATTATTGTGACATTTTGGGGGCAGTGTTAGCAATGCCAGGAGACGCTGTCCTTTGCTGTCTTGTAAATGGAAATGGAAAGGCAAGACACCACAGGTAGAACTGGCTAGAAGTATTCTGTTTAAATCCATCGATTTTCTTAGATTTTTGGACAAATTATATTTATAGCATGTCTGTTCTTTAACTGTAATTACATTAAAATAAGCCAATTCAACAGTTCCCCACTTTTGTCCACCACTGTATGATGTGCAATTTTAAAGGATTCAGCAAAATCCCACCATGCCATATAAACCCCCCCCTCCCAAATTATGCTTTCTGATATACACACAGGGCATCCTCGATTTATGGCGGAGTTCTGTTCCTACAGGTCGACGTAACATGATTTTCGCCGTTAGTCGGAACTCACACACAGCCGAATGTTAAAACAGCCGAATACAGTGCCTAATACAGCACCCGGCTGTCCAACTAGGTAACGAAAAGAACAAAGAAAAACAATCCCGTTGATTGGCTGACGTGGCGAAGGACTCCGTTCTGATTGGTCCGTACGTTTGTGCTCAGGGTTTGGGTATGAACTCTGTCAGGTTTGGTTGAGAGGTCGATCCTGAGTGACGCATTCATTTAAATATCAACGGCGAACGTAAACAAAGCCTCTTTCTAAGACTTTCTTAATAAATTTACGGGAATTGGTGACGCCGGTGAATCGGTGGACGCCGCAAACAGAGGACTCCCTATACATGGAAATATATGCGGCATTGTGATTTTAGGGTCTATTTCTTTTTAAAAACCTTTTTAAACCACAATAGTTGTAAAAATCTGACTTTCAAGATAACCTGGATTTATGAAATTTTACCTGTTTATTCTCATCACCAGTTTGACGGATACTGCGTCGGAATTTTCCCAAAATGTTGACTTTGGTTAGATTTTATATTTAAAAAACAAAAAAGCTTGAAATATCCAACGTCCATCCATCATCTATACTGCTTAGCTGTTTAAGGCTTGTGGGAAAGCTGGAGCCAATCCCATCTGCCTAAGGACAAGAGGCAGTGTACACCTGGGGCAGGTTGCCAATCTATTGTAATCTATCAAACGCAGAGAAGAACAGTCATTCACACTAACTTTTACACCTAGGGGCAATTTCGAGTAGCCAGTTGACCTAATCTGCATGTCTTTGAGCTGTGGGAGAAAACTGGAGCACTCACGTAGGCACGTGGAGAACATACCCCCAAACTCCACGGTCGGCCGGCAGGAAGTCCTGACAGCGCTATCTACTGCACCATCATGCCACCCAGACATATATAATGGTGAATTATTATTATTATTTTTGTGATTAAAACAACAAAGAAATATCAGTGTGAAATAAATTCTGTGTTATTAAGTATGCAAATTTGTGTATGTCATTAAATAGAGCCTCATTTGCATTAATGTAAAAAAAAAACCCAAAATAAAACATCATACCGACATTCAACAGGCAAAAAGCAATTATAATATGAGATATTCTTTTGAAAAAACCACCCTATTCACCTGTATTGCCTTGCCTTAAAAAGCCAGACAAACTACGATAATAGTGTGTACGAGAGCTTGAATACTGGATAACGCAGGCATTTACGGTACAAACAACAGCGCCCTGACGGCTGACCCTCCATGATGTCTTAGATGTCTGTGCGCTGATTCACCGTCGCTGTTTTAGATCTTCAGTTCCATATCAGCTGCTCCAGATGTTTCCTTTCTCGTATGCCTACTTCCTCGTTTTCCCCGTTCGATTTTGGATTAGCTCTTTCCGGAAAAGAGACGGAATTAGGTTCATGACCACTATCATGGTCGTGTCCTAAACTTCTGAGCCGTCAAATTGAAATATTCTCATTTGGAGCATGTACTCCAACAAGCGGACTAGAACATATGATAATTACTTATTCTTATTTATACTTAAAATCATGTCTGCTATATAGAATAACACGTCAATGGTACGCCTACCGTCACCTATGTAGGTTCTTTTGCTTGCGCGGTAAGCTGTCCAAATGAAGGTGCCACGTCGTAGGGTTGTTTTTTTTTAACTCAAGCCAAGTCATGTGCTTCAAAGGTGTAACATTTTAAGTCCACCCTTTTCCACCTTACACGTTAAGGAACCTCTAGAGCCATTCAGTTTCTTGACCTTTCATAACCGTAAGAGGCTTTGCGACTCTGCAGCGCTAATAAGAGCGTGGCTATGCTAATGAACATGACAGCTTCGTTCTTTGGGCTTCCAGCTTTTAAGACCTATTATAGACTGAGACTTTTGATTAAGGGTTTAGGTTTCCAAAATGGTGACATGCCCATTTTGGGGCTACCCTGATTGCTCAGTTAGTCTGTTAGGAGCTCGACGGAAGCTTGCTCGCTGAAGACCTTATTCTCCTCTACAGTCATGGGACTGATAAAGGCCCAGGGAAGAGTGGCTCCTATTGAAAGGAGATGTTCAATTCAGTGCTAATTACAACACGCCGTCACTTTGGAGAGGGTTCACTTAATCAAGAGGGCCCTTCTTCTGTCTTCATATAAGGGTGGAATAACACGCGTAAACCGTTTAATGCTGGGATTGCGTTCGCTTTTAATTCTCGCCGCTCTGGCATAAGTGGGGTATATTTAAGCCATTTCGACTCAGGGCTAAATGACTTTTAAAAGAGATCTAATAGAGAGGAGGATCAAGAGGAGGAAAAAATGGCTACACCTGATGAGCGTGCACTTCTTGCTAAATAAGGAGAGGACATTTGGAGAATTACAGCGCCGCGATAGGAAAATGGGAGGCTTATAGA
This sequence comes from Chrysichthys thysi, assembly GCA_030068315.1. NCBI lineage: Eukaryota > Metazoa > Chordata > Actinopteri > Siluriformes > Claroteidae > Chrysichthys > Chrysichthys thysi. The sequence continues at coordinate 4,256,127 of JAQLOM010000019.1, forward strand.
ATTAAAGAAGATGGGAGAAGAAGTGGGAAATCTGACGTACGTGGTCGGACTGTGACGAGACGAAGATTACTTAAGTATCTGTAAATGGAATAGTCAGAACTTTAGGCCAGTGTTGGTCTTAGCGAGTGCACAGCCATTCGCAAGTTAAAGGTTTTTGCTAAACCTCTTGCAAGAGAAAGGAGCTAGCAAAAGCAACGGTGACACACTCGGTAGTCGGTTTATAAAACATGTTATGATGTGGGTCTTTGCGACTTAAATAATAGATTTTCTTATCCTGGCTTTCCTCTGGAAGCAAACCATGTCTTTTTTCAGTGTTAAAATCCTACACAACCTACTTCATCATGTCCACTGCAAACTTCTGGACATCAAGTCCAGGTTTTTTTATTTTATTTTATTTGTAATTGGCAGTTTTTATTTCTGTTTGTTTGGAGGTGTTTTTTTCTCGGGAGAAAGCGCTATCCACCTTCTTCAGCATACATGAGCTCACACGACTGGATGGTGTCGCAGTGACTGACAGCAGACAGAGAGTATGCCATCCTGGTCAGTTTTGCTTCCTTGCCTCATAGCTAATGATTTACCGATTACTTTGTCCTCAAGGGAATACAAAGCGTTTCGTTAAGAATAAACAAACTCATTCGTTTCACTGAATCCACCTAATACATTTTAGCTTTGTTGGATTTCTAACCCAATCAAAACACTGGACTGTGCAGGAAACTGCTTGAACTCGAATTGTAAACTAGCTATGAATGTATTATTTGTCCAGCCCAGTTACTCAACAAAATGCCTTAAGATGAATAACTAAATAAATAATAAGCTGAAAATCTAACGCCCAAGTATAATCCGTGTGAATTCTTTGCTCATTTGACTTATTTTATTCCAGTGCATGTGACTCTTTTTGGATATAATATTGAATTACTAACTACTAAACGCCAAAATGTCCAATGCCGCTCTGATTTTAAATTCCAGGCCCCTGAAAAACACGCAAACCTTATTTAACCTTGAAAGTCAACAACGCCAATGTCATCACCATTAACATTCCCCCACTTACCTGCTATGTTTCCTTTCTCTTGAACAACAAAAGGAAACGATGATTAGCCCGCATAGCTAACGTAAAACATAAAAGGATAATGCTTTTCAAAGAAATGCCCCGTGTAAAAATCCCACTAGGCACAATGGGTTTTAAAACAGCGTGACAGAAGCGTAATTCAAAAAAAAAAAAAAAAAAGAAAAAGAAAAAACAAAAGCCCCCACTCGTCTTTTGAAGGCCAGGGCCGATTCAAAGCGCAAGCTGCTGATTAAAAAGTCAAATTCCTGGTGATGGGTGGCGAGTGAAGTCGGGTACACCTGGGGTGGAGAATAGGTGCGTGTGTGTGTGTGTGTGTGTGTGTGTGTGTGTGTGTGTGTGTGTGTGTGTGCATTGGGTTGTCTGTTTGGCAGCTCTGTAACTTCAAGCAAGCTCCTACGGTGGTGTGATGTGACCAAAAAAAAAAATGAAAGAAATAGAAAGAAAAGAACGGAGGCCTAATTGAAACAGAGTTCAAAGAACAAGTGAGCTGGATGGCTTTGTGTGGGTTTTTTTTTATTTTTATGTTTTTTTATGTGCGTGCATGGCTGTGGTGCGTTTGCGGGAAGTTCAGCAATATTCCCCAGAACACGAAGCCTCTTGGCAGCAGCTAGCTATAGTAAGATGTGAGGGTTAGCCAGCTCTCTGAGTGTCCTCAGATACAGGGATCAGATATCAAACCCTGTGGCTACACACTTGGACACAGGGGTTCTGTCAGAAGCGTGTTTGCCCAGAATTTGGGCCAAAAGTCCCTTCAAACCGGCCAAAAAAGTAATGATCCGACGCTGGAGATCATAGGCCTTGACTAGTGTGCTTTACTTACATACAGTTTAGTGAGTGATGGATATCATGGTACCCTGTTCGCTAGACGTTGATATCATATCATATCATAACATATCTGCAGAATCATTATATAGGTTTTGCCCCCCCGCCAACTCCCACTCACCTGTTTGGTCTCCCCGATCATAAGAGGCTACCAATCTGAGATGGTGCATTCCATCATGTGCTTCCTCTGACACGCATCCATCCAGCCAACCACATCTTTCACACTGCTGCATCACAAGACGGCGGGGCACACCTTGAGAACAGTGCTATCCACCATCTGGCCTATCCAGCGCTACCCAACCCTGTCTGTTCTGGGTCCTCGTTGGTGCCGACTCCCTGACTACCTTCAAACGCAAACTGAAGACCCCCCTCTTCAGGATGCACCTCTCCCCTGCTTCCCTGTCCACTCTGTAATCCTGGTCATGATGTATTTGCGTGAGCTGTTGGGGTTTTGTTCTCCTTTTAGTTGGATTTGTGGTATTGTGTATTTACATTTGCGCTCATTTCTGGTTAGCCAGGTGTTATTCTGGCACTTATTCACTTGGCACGTGAACTTTTTTGCCTAGAAGTTCTGCTATTCTTGTACCTGACTTTTTGCACTCGTTGTACATCGCTCTGGATAAGAGTGTCCGCTAAACGCCTGTAATGTAATGTAATGTGATGTAATGTGCCAAATATATGAGCTCACAGATGTCCCTGATTGGTTAGTGTCTCTGTGATTGACAGGGGAGAGATAGCGAGTCGGTCATCCCTGCTACCCAGAGAGATTGGCCAAATTTGCTCTTTAGGAGATGGACGACTTGCGATCTCCAGACGACAGCCCTAACGCTTTCCTGTTAACGGCTGACTCCGGGTGCAACTGGTTTGCTGACTGAACAATATTCAGAACAAGCTGTACAAATCAAGCTTTACAGATGGTTCTAGCTACTTTTATATAATGCCTGCAGAATGAAATGAACACCGAAAAGGAGGGGGGAAAAGTGTGTGTGTGTGTGTATATATATATATATTTATTTATTTATTTTTTTAACAGAAAAAATAGCTATATTACAAAATAATAGAACAAAACTAAAAAGTTACAGAAAATCAAAATTGCGATTTAATTTCCAACTATATCGATATGATATCGTCACAATCATCCATTTCTACCAGGTTTTAAAACCGAACATAATTTTAGCTTAATGCTTCGCGGTAAAATGGAAACCTATCATAAAATCACCTGAGGTCAAATTAACTTGAAGATAATCTTGGTTATAGAAATCTGATCATTAATTTTCTTTTCTTTTTTTTTTTAATTTTTTTTACAATGTTTCTTTGCGAACATTTGGAAAGAAACTTTGACTCGAATAATGAGGCGCACCTAATCTCACCAGGCCGTATTCAGAGTCGCGTTACGCTCAATAGGGCAGAGATTAATGTCATTAAAACGAGGTCTATTCATGCAGCAAGATGCTGGCAATGCACTAGACTCCTATTATTTCAGTTTACTTCACTTGATTGCCATTTTCTCAAATCATATATCGTATTAAACTTGTTCCGCGTGTTTATATTATTAAAATGCCCTTCGCTTTTACGTTTCACTGCATTACTCCTGACAGCAAAAGGCAAAAAACCTTATTTTGCTCTTCTTTCTGATGGGAAATTAGTGTCGCTTTCACCAGCGACCTCGGGTAGACGTTAGCTAAGGCTGACAAATGACATCTTCATTCTTCCAATGCTAAGAACTCTGACCGTAGCAGCTGAATGCTAACAGATAAACCCCGTACACAGCAGCACGCAGATTACAAGGAGAGGCAACGTTAGCTTTCAATATCTCTTCAAATAACCTGGACTTCATTTGATTCGTTCATCTTAGCTAATGTATTCTAGCATTCCTTTGTTTCCTGGTTGAAAGGAGCAAGAGAAAAGAAAATTAGCCTGACTAACTAGCCTTACTTTTTTCAGTCTCTCAGATGTTAGCTAACACGCTAATAAAGCTGTCAGTACGAACTAGCTGAATGCGAATAGCTGGAACCTGCACGTGGCAGCCGATAGATTATGTTAAGACAAAAAACAAACAAACAAACAAACAAACCATAGTAAAGAACAGATTGAAAAAAGAAATAGAGAGGATTTGGATCTTGAGCGTTATCAACTCTCTAAATCGCTAACCATTCACCTACGATTTAGCTCATGATAAATGGCATAATAATCACCTTTAATTTTACACTCTGTCACATTTTGAGGTGAGAACTACCTAAAACTTTTCTCTCTGACACTCATCTCAATGACAAAGTCCTACTCCGTTGATGCTAACTCCTTCCGTCTAGCGTCTCGTGAAAAAAAAACCCCAACACGCTCGATCCTGACCTTCGGCGCTCTTTTAGTTTTTTTGTTTTGTTTTGTTTTTTAACTCTCTGACCTTTAGCGCAGAAGAACTCCATGTCCTCGCAGGCGAGGTTCTCTGCCTCAAAGTCCGCCGCGAAGTTCTCCTCAGCGGAGAACTCCTCTTTAGCCGCGAGCTCGTTCCCCTCGGACACGCATTCATCCTCTTCCTCTTCCAGACCATCTTCGAGGGGACCTAAACGCGTGCAGAGGACAGTCACGCACTCTTTGTACACACTCTCTGGAAAGCTACGAAAAGTAAATCTTTTTTTATTCGTTTTTAAAAACCACAGTACAGACCTGCAGCTACGCTCCAACGAGCAGCTAGCCTGTTAGCTTCATCAGCCCCAGCAGGTAAAACAGAGCATTCTGGATTGTTGCAAAAATGTGACCATAGCTTGCTATATCATAAACCAGCTTGCTCTCTTGTTCTGGTATTAAGAAATACATATTTTTCACTCTGATTAACCACTGCAGGTTAACCAGTTTTAAATATCTCCCATAAAACAGAGCAGGCGTTAAACTGATGCTAATGATGACGCTCCGTCGTGGATCTTTTCTGAAGCACAAAAGTGATTTGATGTTAAAAATAGAACGTAGTGAAGCGTTTGAAGCTATTCTTCATCTTTTTTTTTTTAATCCAAATCCAGTATAACAGCATTGTGGTTGAGTAGCAACTGCAGCGGAGCCACATCACGCACGGATCATCTCACCGTGCCTGCAGCTGATGACTCAGAACGACACACACACACACGTACACACACACACTACTCTAGCTTAACGTGCACATGCATGTGCAAAACCTGCTTATAGCTACAGGGCCCACACACACACACACACGCACACACACACTTTCTATATTCATATTAAAGAAAATAATCATCACATGTCATCATAGCTCAAATTTTCCACTCAAGCCCAGTGTAGGCGATTAGCCCCAGTGTCCGATATTTCCTTCTTTAGTTTTTCACTAGTAATTAATTCCAGTCTAGGTCACCCCAAACCTTTTCCTTCAACACGTGCCAAGAACTTTATCTTTACTTTATATCAGCTTTTCGATATCATTCAGCATAATGCCAGGGACACACGTTACAGAAATTTTCCAGGATCAATATATTAATTAACGATATGTGGTGTCCCCCCGCCAAACAGCCTATAGTTACGTTTAATGTTGTGGAACGTGGGAAAAAAACAAAACAAAAAAAGCCAGTCGCCGTATTTTGCTTTGACAAAAGTAAACCGTCGTTCTCTCCCTAGGCTGTCTTGTGTTCTCTATTGATTAACCAAAAAACCCCATAACATAACATAATAGTAATGCAACTTGGGATGTGACCGATAAAGTCTTTCTGTGTGTGTGTGTAAGAGATTTGCCAGATTCCAAAATCTCTGTAATGAATAGAATTTGACACTATATATCATCTTACACGTAAAATACAAATTACAGTGAAAGTACGGAATATTTAAATCAACATGAACATTTTTTTCCCATTTTTTAATCATTTTAATATGGAAATATTTGAAAATGTGTATGCATGAGTTCAACGCGCTATGTGCACACACATAAACTACATGCCTCTAGCTGTGGGCACGCGTGAGCAACAACTCACAGTAGATCATACGCATTAAAAATAAATAATAATTAAAAAAAAAAAAAAAACGCTCTTTGTCCAAAACAGCTTTGAACCCCACGCCGGTACTCTCAGTGCCAGAACAATGTGTCTGAGGGAAAGTTGTTCGCTTGCTGCCTCCTGACTTTTCACGCCGACATTAGCTCGGCAACGGGGAAGAAAATACTTTTATTAATTTGTTCACCTTATCACAGGGTACAATGTTGATTTTTCCATTTACATACGGTGCCTTTGGGTAATACAGCGCTGCAATCTGAAAGGAGACACTTTTCTGTGTGATTAATTTTATTCCCCCCTATGTGCAATATTATTTCTCTTAATCTAAATGATTTCCAGTTTCGCTTGTAGCCGTACATTTCTCTATTTGCATATTACTGTTTTGCAGCAGTCTGATGGAATTACGGCTACCTGAGCTGCATTAAGGCAAAAAATATCACAGTGCATTTGAATATGTAATGTTTCTGCCCCCAAAAGGAAAACTATATCTTTTGTGTTGAATATTTTCAGCAAACTCACAGCAAACTGAATATATTCAGCAAACTGTGTGTGTGTGTGTGTGTGTGTGTGTGTGTGTGTGTGTGTGTGTGTGTGTGTGTTGTGTAACACTTTCATACAGCCAGAGGTTCAGTACTAAAGCACAGAAACCACACCTCTACAAACAGGCCACGCCTCCTCCATGCTGACTAAAGCACACAGGCCACGCCTCCTTCACGCTGACTAAAGCACACAGGCCACACCTCCTCATCCTGACTAAAACACACAGGCCACACCTCCTTCATCCTGACTAAAGCACACAGGCCACACCTCCTCCATCCTTACTAAAGCACACAGGCCACACCTCCTTCATTCTTTCTAAAGCACAAAGGCCACACCTCCTTCACTCTGACTAAAGCACACAGGCCACACCTCCTCCATCCTGACTAAAGCACAAAGACCACACCTCCTTCATTCTGACTAAAGCACACAGGCCACACCTCCTTCATCCTGACTAAAGCACACAGGCCACACCTCCTTCACTCTGACTAAAGCACACAGGCCACGCCTCCTTCATCCTGACTAAAGCACACAGGCCACACCTCCTTCATCCTGACTAAAGCACACAGGCCACACCCCTTTAATCATGATTAAAGCACACAGGCTACAACTCCTTCACTCTGACTAAAGCACACAGGCCACGCCTCCTCAATCCTGATTAAAGCACACAGGCCACACCTCTTCAATCCTGATTAAAGCACACAGGCCACACCCCTTTAATCCTGATTAAAGCACACAGGCTACACCTCCTTCATTCTGACTAAAGCACACAGGGCACACCTCCTTCATCCTGATTAAAGCACACAGGCCACACCTCCTCCATCCTGAATAAAGCACACAGGCCACACCTCCTCCATCCTGAATAAAGCACACAGGCCACACCCCTTTAATCCTGATTAAAGCACACCGGCCACACCCCTTTAGTCCTGAATAAAGCACATAAACCATGCCTTCTCTCATTTCATTCAGAACAGGTGAAGCATCTGTTCCCTTTCACGGTAATCACTCTTTCCCACATCTGAACATTTTCTCTTACAAATGAAGCGAGGCCAAAGGTGTCTCGCAACCCACACGTCCCAAGAGTTCGCTTCTGTTTGTTCTATCGCCGCATGCTCCACTTAATCGAGTAATTATTGCGGTTCAAACCCCTCCGAGAGTGCGCACTTTCTTCCTGAACGAGAGGCACTGCAAGAGGGGGAAAAAAAGAAAAAAGAAATCACCCTGCTTTTTTCATTAATGATCTCTTTGTAGCGCACAGGAACTGGCGCTTACATGAAAAGAATTAGCGTGGCGATCTCCAGCAGACATGCTGCGCGGCCCTGGAGTGCGCCACTTTAAATTAGGATGCAGGATTGCGATCGTATCGCAGCCCGGGCCTTTCCCGAATCGCAGGAAGGTGAGGATGAAGAGAGAGGACTCGCTACGTCTCAATATGCTAAAGCTGTCGATAAGCATCAGGAATTGTATCGGAGCCAGGATCACTGGAGCTCGACGTGGTTGTCGGGGTGGAGGGAAAATGGGTCTAAACACACACACACACACACACACACACACACACACACACACACACACACACACACACACACACACACACA
>JAQLOM010000019.1:4422222-4439283 GCA_030068315.1 Chrysichthys thysi
GCCTACAGTGGGGTGAAATAAGCGGAAACTCGCACATGAAGCGTTGTGCAATATTATTTGGATTTTATAACACATTGCCATACCATATTATTACAAGGAAAACGAAATATTGTAATAAAGTGGTGTCATTCTGGTCATATAGAATGTTTTTCACCATGGGGTCAAACTGACCCCATGGTGCCAAGAATGTGACTTTTTTCATGGTACCAGAGCAGGGTTAAGTCTCTGAAGACTGAGGGTTTATCAAGGCCCTTAACCCTCTCGACTCCAAGGGGCGCTATATCATACTGCAATGTGTATGTGACAGATAAAAGGCTTCTTCTTCTTCTTTTTCTTCTTCTTCTTTCTCATATCTAAGCCGTCAGAGCTTAAAGATGAACACTGCAGAAAACTTGCAGTGTAATTGAGTAACCTTGAGAATATCAGTATCAGTATCGATACATCCCTATTTGGAATGCACCCCTGAAGCCGTGTACGTCATTTTCCCCAAGATGTAGTGTGAGAAATCCGATTCTTTTTTATATTTTGTTTGCCTTCATCAGTCTATTTTCAGCAGAGCACAGGCTGAAATGCACACAAACACTGTGAATCACCTCCATGATTCACAGAATCCTACCGACACGCAACGTTGTGTTTACTGGCTCCTGAACAAAACAGCTCAAAAATTGGACCCGTCACTTCATAAGACTTTCTACCACTGAGTGTTGCAGCGTGATTTATAGTTTCATTCTTTGTCTATGTAAAAAAAAAAAAAAAAAAAAGGCCACTTTGCTGCAACACACGCAATAACACTATTCCTCATTGATTTTGGTGCCAAGTGACTGTGCCAGATACTGAGCAAGCATTTGACTATATTTCTTCTTGTCCCTTTGGGAAATGGCCTTAGATGCAGAATGTTTTGGCTCCATCACTGTGCTTTCTGTCTTCAGCTTGGCCAGTTTCTTGAGATATGTCTTAATTATCATGTGGAGCAAGGTAGGGTGCCTCAAGGTGTTCATCACATATGATGTATTGCGTTTTGGGGTTTTTTTTTTTGTTTGTTTGGGGTTTTTTTTGCTTGTTTTTTTGAGAAAGCACATAGTTTTATGGTACTAATATTGATTAGAAAATACATGTGTTATACAGTAATCTTTAGCCATACATTTTTAGGTGCCCTTTAGGTGATTTTTTGCACAGTTCTGTCTGATAATATTGAAAAATATTATGAGATAAAATATGTTCACTTGCAGTCAGAAGTTTCCATACGTTTACATGGACATGAATGTCATGACAATATTGGGATTTCAGTGATTTCTGTGAACTGTTCTTTTTCTGCGGAAGGACAGTTGTACAATTGTACAACATACATCTTCAACAGAAGTTTTCATTTTTTGAGGTTTTTTAAATCAATACAGGGACAAAATTTTAAATACAGCACACTTAATATTTGGTTAAATGTCCCTTAACAAGTTTCTCCTTTAACCAGACACTTTTGCTAGCCATCAACAAGCTTCTGGCAGAATTCTGGTTGGATATTTGACCAGATATTTGACCAGAATTGTATTGTAAAAAAAATTATGATATTTGTCTTGGTAGAATTGGTGGAGTTCATTTAAGTTTGTGTGTTTCCTGGCACAGACCTGACTTTTCAGCACAGTCCACATGTTTTCAATAGGGTTGAGCTCAGGACTTGTGTTAAGGTTAATGTCAGCCTGCTTTATCCATTCCCCAACCAGCTTTGATGTGTGTTTGGGGTGATTGTCCTGTTGGAACACCTTGTTGTGTCAAGTTACAACAATCTACCTGATGGCTTGAGGTTATTCATTATTCCACCCTCTTTGTGCAATGCACCAGTTCCACTGGCAGCAAAACAGCCCCAGAACATGATGCTACCACCACCATGCTTAAGTGTTCTTCTGTACCTCTGGTGATTGTGATGTCACTTAATCTTTGTCTCATCTCACCATAAAACGTTCCTCCAGAAGGCTTTTTCTTTGTCCATGTGATCCATCTGCAAACTTTAGTCTTTAGCTTGTGGTTGTTGTTTTTTTTATGTAAATTTTATTTGACCGAAGACAAGTGTTCCAGCAGCTTCCAGTTTATGGCAGGCCTGTGCCATGATGGCTCTTGGGTTGTTCCTGACCATCTGAACCAATTTCCTCTCAGCTGAGAGTGACCGTTGAGGTCTTGTTCCAGACTTTTGCGAAGTTCCTGCACCCCCTCCCCCACCCAATTAGACTGTGTTTGTGAAACAAATCTTTTCATGTTCTACTCAGAGAAGATACCAGCTGCAGTCAATCATGATCACTAACAGGAAGTTAAGAGGTCTTGGCCTTGGAAAAATAAAAGACTTTTGGGAACTTTTAGCACCACTGAATTAATAATGTAAGGGGGGTGTATGTATATTTCTATGTATAATTTCGACCCTGTGCTGATTTCAGAAAACCCAAAATAAATTAAAATGTGTACCAAATTCTTGTTTTTTTTGTTTTTTGTTTTGTTAATTTTATTTATTTTTTATAAAAGATGTATGTTGCACAATCATTCTTCCTTAGGAAAAAAGGAATCGCTGAAAGCCCACTAGTCCCCAGACTTTAATGTCCATGATGGCGGAATGTAAACTTCTCACTGCATCTGTATTTTGTTTTTTTTTTTGGAAAACTAAGTAAAAATGTACTTTCATTTATCCAAAGAAAAAAGATAGATTTTTATTACATTACAGTGTGACCACATTTTGTATTTGACCTACTTCCAAGTTTGAGTGCTGAACATGCTCTATAATGGCAGTTATGTGAAAATGTGAAAAAGCTCTTCAGCCTTGTAAAAAAACGGTCGAATGAAATGAAAGTGGGTCACAATATTCATGTGCAGTCTGATCAAGTGGTTTGAAAACTTTCACAGAGGATGAAATTCATTGACAAAGTGATTGTGCAATAGTGAATGTAGTTCAGGGTTTACCACAGTAAACGTAGATGGCTGAGACTCGCGATCCCCTACTGACGCCGCAGAACTATTAGTGATGCTAATGACATTGTGTATGTGCATATATTTTTAATATATTACTAATTTAGATGATATCTATTGGTAGCATCTTATAAATGAAGCAAAATCCAATCCAAACTTATACACATGGAGTCTTGCTCAAGGGTTCAGGTACTGTAATGCAGTGAAATATTTTTATGAATAAACACAAATTTCCATAGCAATATGACCTGGATCTCTGTTTTCCAGCTATATAGTAAACTGCATACACATTTGTTTTCAATTTTTTTTCTTTATTGTTGCTTAAATATAAATAAAATATACCTTAGATCATATGTGACTCAAACAATCAGCAATAATAATAAGTATTAACAGTATATGAATGTTAGATAAATACATTAAAATTCTACTATACTCAAATAGCCAGTATTTCAAAGTTTAAAAAAGGCAAAATTAATATTAGAAATCAGCATTTGTAGCTTATGCAGGAGTTCAAATGAAAGAGAGCTCACATACTATATGTATGAAATATCTATTACTCAATATATACAATAATAAATAACCGTTATGGAAAATTACAGTGCTTGAACAGCCCAAATGTTAACATGTCTAATAAATATATGAAAGTACACAGCAATGCAAATGACACAATCAAAACTTAAGTATCTAGGTCATGTAGTAAAATGTTATAAAAGGGGTCTATTAAGGGTTGCTTCTCAGTTGCTGTATTTGTTGAACAGTTTGACAGAGAACATTTAAGGGTTCCACGAAAGAGACAATTCCAGATTTAGCTTATTTTCCAAATAATGTATAACACAATGCCTACACAGTGTATACCAATGAAAGTAGGTTTTGTGTATAAAAAAAAAAAAAGAACAGGATGATTAAAAACAAACTGAAAACGAACCTTATGCTTTATACTCATGGTTGTTGTTATGACAGCAGAAAATGATCGGGAACCAAAAATGGAGCTAGAAAGAAAGAAGAAAAAAAAAGATATATTAGTAGAGTACAAACGTCCAATCTAGAGAATGGTAGCAGATCAACTTTTGACATTTCTTACAGTAAAAGGTACTTTCAAGGGAAAAAAACACTCAAGGTTCAGCTACTCTATTTCTGATCATTAAAAACCGTAGCGACAAAGGAAAACCAACCTGTGTGACAAATGATTTCAGGGTTCTTTTTGCGTCCCTGGCCGTCCATTTCGATCTACGTTTCAGGATCTTGGCATGAAGCTCAGCAATCCGCTTCTCTGCATCTTCTGAGTAGAACTGCTCAGACACGATTAGCCTCAACTGACTGAGCTTTGAAGACACCACGACCAGAAGAATCAGTAAGCCAAGGATGACTGACAGAGGAAGGACTGATTTGTAGAGCCATAGTTCTGGTGCCGGCAGGCACTTCTTTTCAAAAATGGACACGTCGTAGGAAAAGTCATAGACTTTTTGCCCGCGTTCAACGTTAATGCCAATAAAGAAGGTTCCTTCCTGACCCAGGAGAAGGGCGGACACAGGGGAAGAAATTTTTCAGATTAAATTTGAGCACTCTGAAACACCACTGAAATTAGTAAAGCATATAAACAAGTAAGCACATATATAAATTTGTAAGCTTTTACCTCCACTTTCAGTAACACAGGAACATGGAGTGGCCTCAGCTCTTCTAATCGTTTGCTCAAAACAGAGATAATCCAATAAACAAGAGCGTCGAGTCCTACGAAGAAGAGCCAGGCCATACTGTGAGTTATGACCGAGATGCTGAATTTCAGCATGGTTTTCACATCTTTTTTGGTTAAATGGGCAGAGGGAACAATAATATAATGTTTCGACTCCTTCTTAGACAGAGGGAGAACTGAGGGCTTCCCCTGTAATCGTTGGCTTTCATCATACTTCAAGAATTTTTTCGTAATGAGCACATTTTTCTGCTTTCCTTCAAAGCGAAACCTCTTCAGGTACACAGCCGTGGCAATAACCAGTATAAGAACCCCTATAACTGGCGATATTTGCTTTCCTATGGATGAAATTCCGTCAACGATGACCAGCACACTCTCAGCAGTCTTATTCATGGTCTGCCGAGCTTCAAATATTTTCTTCGTAAACTCTCCTGTCTGCACCATCGGCTTCAGTTTGAAGTCAGTTTGGTAATACCCTCCAAAAACATTGCGGTTTAAAAACAGGCCGTTTTTAAGCTCGGAAGCCACCCATTTTAACATGTGGATATAGTTGCTGAGCGGTGCTAGGTCAATGGAAATGAACTTTTCTTCCAAATTGCAGACTAAACTCTTTCCGAGTCCTTTCAGGTTCATCAGAGTGTTGCGGATGTTCAAGAAGATCACTACTGTCGTTCCAGCTGTAAGGAGCTGTTTCTTGCCTTGTTTTATGCTGATGGACATCAGGAACAGAATTCCAAAACAGCGAATGTTTGGAGAAAACCACATAGCTAGTGTAACACAAAGCCAGAACACTATAGTGCTAGCAATGGAGACCTCAATGCCAAAATTGAAGGGGAAGCGGAGAGCAAGGAGGAAAAAAACAGCCAAAATGAAACTGGTGATCAGGCATGAGATAAGCAGAAGGAACTTCTCGCTCCAGCTCATTTCACTCTTCATCGTGTAGAGCGAACAAATCCGGGATGAAGTCGTCTTCAGGCTCGCTATCAACTTGTAAAACTGCATTGTTGGCGTTTTCTGAAATGACATGGTCAGATGGTTCTTATCAGTAATAATGCAGCAAGGTGTAAAGAGTTCATAAGTGTCTACTGGAAATCAGATGGCTTTATTAGGATTCTTTAAGTCACAGATCTACAAAAAAAATATTCATAGAAAATAAGACTTGATTGCATTAATATTCATTTCCTGTGAAGCCTGTGAACCACCTCTTGTGCAATCAAACGCTTTCCAACATTGCATAAGTTGTCGAATGGAGTCTACCTCTGTGCAATTAACCTGATCTCAAATCAAATAGCCTTGTTTCTGTAAGGTACCAGAGCAGGTTGGAGAACATATTTAAAAAATGGCGATGTCATGATAACGAAAGAGCTTTCAAAACAAGGTAAGGCAAGTTTGTTCATTAAGCACATTTCATGCACAAGGAAATTTTGTGAGTGTCCCTCTGATTTCTGTAGTACTTCTAATAGTGTGCTACAAGTGCACTGTTTTCCCATTGTGTCAAAAAAGTATTTTGGGAAGCTCCATGTTTAATTCTGTTACTATCAGGATAGGGATATGGCATTAAAGCAGGGAATTTCCACCAAGGCTCAATTGAAAAGAGCACAATACGCAGGATGAAGATCTGGAGAAGGACTAGTATGGGCTGAATTAACAAAACGGAGTAAACTTCGAGGAGCGGCTGTGTAAGAGTGGCATTATTCAGAAAAATGCAGAGCAAGTACTGTATAACACACCTATCACAAAACTGAGCTTTGTGGAAACGTGATGAGAACAAAGTCTATCTTTTCCCAGTATCAAATCCCTTTTGTATTTTTTGTATATACGGAACATACAGTATAGAGAAAATATTCAAAAATAAGTTATATGGACTGAACACTGCTTATTTCTCAGAAAGCTGAGAAAGTCCCCTGTGTGAAGCATAGTGGTGGTAGCATAATGGTGTAAGAATGCTTTTTTTTCACCAGAAACTGGTAAAACTGGTCAGGAATGACAATACAGGAAAATTCTGGAGGAAAATTCTGCAGTCTGCAAGAGACCTGAGACTGAGGCATTACAATACCCCTAAAGAAATAGTTAAAGCTACACTGGTGTGGATTAAACTCAAGAAGCAAGGTCCAAACCTTAGTGTGAATGAAAATCTTTAGCAAGATGATTTTTATTTACCAACATTTTCCATTCAAACTGACCAAGTTTGGGTTTTTAAGGAAGAAATCAATTCAGTAGGTAATAATAATAATAATAATAAGAAGAAGAAGAATCCATTATTTATTATATAAAAAATCCATCCATAAATCCCCATAACAATAATAATAATAATACTAATAATAATAATAATAATAATAATGTTCCTTTTATATGCCACTGTGCAAACATATGTATTTAAAAAATATAGCCAAATTAAAATCCTATCCAGTTGCATCCAATGGTTGAATTATCGAGTACTGAATAGAGGGTAAATATTTATGCAATCAGACTATTTCTGTTTGTTTCCAAATAAATGTAAAAATCCCACAGATACACTTTAGCATAATGAGCAATAATGTGTCGATCACTAAAACAAAACAATTAAAACCATGCAAGTTCTTAGACGTAACATTATATACTATGAACAGTCCGAATGAGGTGTGAATACTTAGCAAAGCACTGTTTTCAACTACACACTTATCCAACATCAATATATTCTACTGTAAGGATTGTGTTAAGCTAACTCTCCTCAGTTATATTATCCTAATTATGAATGATTTCATAGGCGCTATAAAATCACTATAAAAGATATTAAGCCAAATATTATCTTGCATAATCTTTTTAAAATGACAGCCTTATTACATCGATCATATACTATATTATACTTCGATAGTGGGTTTGAAGTGTGAGCCTACCTCACCTGAGCAGACACAAGCTGAGCTGAACTCCACAGTGTCCGTGAAATAATAGAAATGCTAGAAAAAGGATTTCCTCTTCACGTTTTATTGAGGCAAAACTGCAATGTTTACTCACATTCATGAGATGTCTCATAAGACGGAACCACGATTACGGAGCAGTTTTTAAGGAAGGAGAATATGACCATTTAAAGCCATAGAGGGACACCAATGTTGCGTTCCCTTCCTTTTTTCCCCAGTTTCTACAAATTTGCTCACTCTAGGCATTTTTTTTTTTAAATCATCGTGCTTTATTGTAAAGTAATAGCTCTGTAATCAGCCATACTTATCCAAGCCATAGCATTGTAACACATTGTACCAGGGGGAAAAAATAGGCATCCAAAAGTGTGCGACATATCTTAGAGAAATTATATTTATTTGTTTGTTTGTTTATGTATTTGTGTCATTCATTCATTCCTCTTCTGCCACTTAATCCGATTATACAGTACCACTAAAGAAATAGAAAAAAGCTACACTGGAGTGGTTTAAACTCAAGAAGCAAGGTCCAAACCTCAGTGTGAATGAAAATCTTTAGCAAGATGATTTTTATTTACCATCATTTTCCATTCAAACTGACCAAGCTGGGATTTTAAAAGTTTCCCAAAAAGACTGATTAAAAACCTAATGAAGAAATCAATTCAGTAGGTAACAGCTGTAATAATAATAATAATAATAATAATAATAATAATAATAATAATAATAATAATAATAATAATAATAGGAAGAAGAAGAGGATTACATTATTTATTATTTTAAATCCATCCACATGCCGCTTAATCCTGTTCAGGGTTGCGGGGGGAAGCTGAAGCCAATCCCAGCTGACTTCAGGCAAGAGGCGTGGTACACCCTGGGCAGGTCCCCAATCCACCGCATGGCGACACACAGAGACAGACAGCCATTCACACTCATACACATACATGGCAATGGGCAATTTTGAGTAGTCAGTTAGCATAATCCCCTCTGTGCATGTCTTTGGAAGCCAGAGAACCCAGAAGAAAGCCATGCGGACACGAGGAGAACATGCAAACGCCACACAGAAAGGCGCCCATGTCAAACCCGGGGCTCAAACCCAGGATCTTCTTGCTGTGAGGCAAACGTTCCAGCCTAAATTTAATTAGAAAATTCAATTATCAACTTGAGTCTTAGAAATATTTACTTTTAATGTATAGCCTATAAATATTCACATGAATTTTACACTTTCTTAAAAATTTTTAAAATAAAAAAAAAGCCCCACAAGTTTGCCTAAATGTAGACGTCAAGCAAGAAATAGTGAGAATTTTTTTATTTAATTGAATAAAATTAAATTTTTAGAAAAGGATTCTTTAATCGAATTCGTGTTTTAAAATCTTCACAATTCTAAAACATTTGTTTTTCCATTAATCTGCTTGAATTAAATACACAATTTTGAATTGTGAACTAAAAAAAAAACAGTAATGCAACCATGAACCCCCCTCCCCACCACCATCACCACCAACCTTTCAAACATCAAAAAAATATACTTTAAGCTCACATGAGGTGGTTTTCCAGACAAGTTGATAAAGCAATGTTTTGCGAAATTAAAACAGAACATGTTTTTCCTATTTAAGTCACATGGTATGACATGAAGAGCAAATGGAAAGCTACCTTTCTGAAAAAGAGTGCTCTGAACCTGAACGAAAGAGTGCACCACATGCCCCAGTGTTTCGCCGGATTGTTTTAAATATTGCTTCTATTTTATGAAAAACAACATGAAAGGAAACCCTGCTGATGTCACCTCAGACTTTCAGACACCAGTGTAAGATCAAGAATTATTCCAACGATCACATTACTCTCAGGCATTTATCATTAGGAAATGCCATCATTTAACACGGTCTGCAAAACATGATGTCATTGATGATTGTTCAGAAGGTGATGATGTTTTTCTGTGACAGCACAGGTCACAAATCAGTTCAATTCAATTCAATTCAATTCAGTTTTAGTCATATAGCGCATTTAACAACGGACATTGGTCAGAAATCACAGGATTTTGTTGTAATACTTTATCCTTTGCACAATAACCACTTCATTTACAGGGATGTGTTTAGTCGGCAATCCACATAAACTGATTAAAAAACAATGCTAACTGTTGATATGGTGACGTTTTTCGTAAGCAGCAGGGACTGGAAATGCTTCAGGTGCCTAAAACAAAAACTTTTATTGAGCGTAAATGGCGAAGAATAAAAACATTACTTTTGAAAATTGCTTAACTGGCTAATTATGTAATTTTTCCAAGAACATATCGCCTAAAACTAAAGGTGTTTCACAATAATTCAAAATGTCTGCTCAGAATTTGTCATCTCTGGCTGCAGAAAGATGATGTTTGCTAGCTGTTAAAGCTGTGTAGTGATTCTGCAGGCAACGAAATGTTGACAAAATAGCACAACATGGCCAAATGATCTGTTTATTTATGCTCTGCTAGCAGAAGGAGATCCTCGACTTGCTTTATAGTACAGGTATACTATAAAGCTATGCTATTTTGAGTAGCTTGCTAGCTAGCTCGCGTTGATTTGTATATTCCCATTATAAAAATGGCAGCCCTTCTTTTTTATAATCTTTGATAGGCTTTCATATTTTAAGCCAAAAGTTATTCTTTATTCATCTTCTGTCACTTAAGCCTGTACAGGGTCGAGGGGGGAAGCTGGACCCGATCCCAGCTGACTTCAGCGAGAGGCGGGGTTACACCCTGGACAGGTCACCAATCCACTGGAGGGGCCAACACACAGAGACAGACAACCATTCACACTCACATTCACACCTAAGGGCAATTTAGAGTAGCTGATTATCCTAATCCCCTCTGTGCATGTCTTTGGACTGTGGGAGGAAACCGGAGTACCCAGAAGAAACCCACATGGACACGGGGAGAACATGCAAACTCTACACAGAAAGGCGCCCAGGTCGACCTCGGGGATCAAACCCAGGACCTTCTTGCTGTAAGATGACAGTGCTAACCACCACAGCACCGTGCCGCCCAGCCAAAAGTTATAATCCTGAAAATGCATCATTTGGAAATAGGAAGTGGGATTTAATAGGGAAAATAAATTGTTTCTAATCCCTAATGCCTAACCATTTTGAGTCTCCAGTTTCAAGACTTTCTAAAAGTCAAAGATAGCATTGCTCTTTTAGGTTTTCTAAAATACAGAAGTCTGTAGAACGAAAGACGTTATAGTTCCTCATTAACATGACACACTGCTTTCTTTTTTTCCACCTGATTTCAAAAGAAAGGGACAAGAGAGGCTGGTGAAGAACATCTGTTTAGAGCTGTTATAACATAAGAGATAACAAGAACCAAGTTATTTCATGGACATTCCACAGTTATGTTTGTGATGTATTCTTCTTTGATACATTTTTTTTAAAGTTAGCATTGACAGAATGCTGTGATATAAAAGGAATAAAACACTTCATGTAGTACTGTTATTGGAAAATAAGCAGGTGGAGTGGCTCTTTCCAATGCACCGTAAATATCTCAACATCTTTTAACAAAAATTCTGTTTGGAATAATGTATTCTTCAAGGCTATCTACTACTTACAGTATGAGTCTATTCATTTTTTTTACATTAAACAATGAAATAAAACAGCTTTATCTTTGTAGCTCGACACATCATATCCGTAGCTCGACACATCCGTTGTACATGTCCTAACCAAAGACCTCCAACACACACGTTCAGTGTAATATCCCTTTTTTTATTGTTTAATTTGAAAAATAACTTACATAAATCTCTGTACTCAACCATACTTAACCAAGACATAGCCTTGGCATGAACGCATTGTACCAGAAAAAAAAGAGAAGGCATTCAAAAAGGGTGTAACACGTCTTATTCAAGTGAGACATTATCCCAATTCCGTGCGATCTTACCTATAGATGTCTGCCTATTATTATTTTTTTAAATTCAAATTTCATCTTATGACATATAATATATACAGTTGTCAAAGTTGAGAGAAACTATACATAGCTTGGTAGAGAAAAGGAAAGGTACTGAATGAACACCAAAATAGATTTTGCTTTACCTGGAATAGGAATAATGTCTCATTATAGCTCCATTCTAACATTATATCTAGAAGAGTCATCTCAAAGTTTAGATAATTACTAAAATAGAACATAAAAAAAATTAACCGGACTTGGCTTGTAAATGAAATAACAAAAATATATTAAAGGAACTTTCTGAAAACTAAGCAAGAAGAAGGCGAAAATGTCTAGAAATGCCTATTTTCTATCATGTGGCAAGTTTTTATGTCATGCGAGCGTCCATGTTGTCCCAGTTCCAGGGTCATGTGTGGAAGAAAACAGCACTATGCAATACTGCAACTGTCCATGAGATGCAGGAAACCATTTACCAATCAACCAGTTCATCCTGAATCCTAGGGGAAAACAATTGTTTCCAGGATACAAAATTCCCTTTGTTTTTTTTTTTTATTGTATTTTTTTTTTTAACAAAATTGGACAAAATTGGTGGAATGTTTTGTTCAAACCCAGCCAGATTTTCTTAAAATTCAATCAGGGACCGAAAAACTAACGTAGTTGACATGCACTGTACAAGAAATTGCAAAAAAAAAAAATTATAATAAAATAAAATAAAAATAATTGCCAAATCTCCTTTCTAAATGTTTATCAAAACATGCTGTGTTACTGCACGCTGTGCCCAAGCCATGTTGCAGAAAATCCATTTCAACATGCTTGTTAAATCAAATCGAGTCCAGATAAAGTACAAAAACGCAAGGCTGTACGATCAGCCCTGCGGAAACGTCGGAACGGTATCGGGGGGAAAATCTGACAAGAGCAGCAAGAGTTACCCTGGGACAAGAGAGAGAAAAAGAAATGTGTACAATTTGCACATTGTCTCTGTAAGGCTTCCGCCTTAATCAGTGAAATAAATAATACAATTTTCATTTTCTATACCTCATATGAACAGGAGTCTTATTTTTCCTCCCTGTAAATAAATTCTAAAGTCCTTATTTAATCGTAATGTCCGTAAAAATACAGTATAGACCCAAGCACGCGCTTTAGGATAATAAAACAGGATTTCTACGTTTTTTTTTTCTTCTTTAAATCACACCATTGCATTCACTCCCCATGAAAACCATGCACTAGTGAAATTTCTCTTTAAAAATGATAGAAATTTTCCAAAAAAAAAACGGCAGATCTGTTTCGTTTGTGTATTTTTTTCTTTCTTTCTTTTTTTTTGTGAGTTGCAATCTCCAGAAAATATTTGTTACTTTGAGATCAGCTAAATTTCGTGTCCATGCAAAAGAAACAAAAGAGACCCTTTGAAATTTCATACAATATCAACAGACAGATCGTTCCATTCCAAACGTTCATCCGGGGAACTCTCGAACCTTCTCTTTCCTGTTGATAATAACCTTCTCGGTATTGCAGGTTTTTCTTTTTTTTTTTTGTTTAAAACAAATAACATAGAACAGTCTCACTTGTGATCATGTGCATATCTGGGGAGTGCAGACGGTTTAATACGAACTCATTTCCATATCATAAACTCTGGGTCTGTTTAAATGGCATGACCCGAGAAACACTCTTCACCCGTTCACATACAAATGAACCATGAATGATAATGGAAGAGAAACAAATGAGCGTTAATATGGGCATGTGTAGAACCCCATGGCTTGGAAAAGGACAAAAAACAGGTCCATTTCCGTCGTCTGGCTGTTCCCCGAGTGTAGGGGTCGCTCTCCATGCTCAACATGTGCGAGGCTTTAGGTTTATTTATCTATTATTTGTATTATCGTCTCAATTTTTTTTTTTTGCGAGCAAACACAGGACCGCTTTTAGTTCTCACCCCTAAGAAACAGGCTCAGAAGACAACACCAAGCATGCAGTGTGTGTTACTGGGGAGGGGCAGCAACTGGCCTCAAATCTCAAACTCCCACCATCGGAATGATGGATGATGCTACAACAACCACGCTAGTCGTTAGCGTTGTGCTACGAGCGGCCGAACGGCGCAGAGCTGCTGTCCAGAGACGTCTGTGATGCTCTTCGAGTCAGAGGAGCGAGCGTCGGGTCCACCAACGAGGACGGGGGAAAGAGCTTGTACCAGCCAATCACCATGTTGGACAAGTCCAGCTCGTCTAAAAGTATCTGAACGGCACCCATAAATGATTTGTGGTCCATTCGGCCATAATCACCCCACACGATGACCTGGTGAAAAAAAGAGACATGGTGTTATGTGTCTACTGCCACCATTTTCAGTTTTCAGCACCGAGGCATTAGAATTGTGTGATTACTGTATAGATGGATAAAGGTTTTGATCCTCCCCAACTGAAACAAATCTAACCTTCATATAATTATTTAATATTGCATTTATTATTATGTAATAATACATGTACAAAGGAAATTAATTTACTGTCTACTGTCTAAGCTCTATTATTCTGTACTTAATAGATGTATAATGCTGTGTATAGTCTATTGTATAGTGTTGCCTATAGTCTGGATAATGCCATGTATAGTCTAGTGCAGGGGTCGGCAACCTTTAACACTCAAAGAGCCATTTGGACTCGCTTTCCACAAAAGAAAATAACATTTTGCGGACCGGGGGGGGTTATGAAAGAAGATGAAAGAGCCGAATGCGGCTCCGGAGCCGCAGGTTGCCGACCCCTGGTCTAGTGTATAATGCTGTGTATAGTTTATTGTATAGTGTTGTGTTGAGTCTAAACTATGCACAGCATTACACAATATTGTATACTTTTGTGTTTAGTCTATTGCAGTGTTTCTCAACCGGGGTGCCACAGCACCCTGGGGATCCGTCTGACATGCCCAGGGGTGCCGCAGACACGTCAACCAACCCCCCGGTCGCAACAAATAAAATAGTTTAGTCTATTGTATTATGCTGTATGCATAGTCTGTTGTATTGTGTTGTGTATAGTCTATTGTATAATGCTGTGTGTATAGTCTATTGTATAATGCTGTGTACAGTTTATTTTATAATGCCATGTATAGTCTATTGTATAATGCTGTTTACAGTTTATTGTATAGTGTTGCGTATAGTCTACTGTATAATGCTGTGTGTATAGTTACTGTATAATGCTGTGTACATAGTCTATTGTATAGTGTTGCCTATAGTCTATTATATAATACTGTGTATCGTCTTTTATATAGTGTTGTGTCTAGTCTATAATATAATGCTGCGTAGAGTCTATTGCAGAATGTTGTGTATAGTCAGGTGGGGGAAAAAAGTCACTCACTTGTAAGACTTTTCCCCCTGGACTCTCTTCGAAGGGCAGCTGCTGCTGATAAAGAGGGTCCAAGGTTTTGCGTGCTACTTTTGTTTTCTTTTTGGCTATGCATGCTCCGTTCTCCAGCAGGTATACCTTCACGTAAGGGGCTGGACACACACAGAGGAATTGCATTCTGGTTAGATAAATGGCCTGTTTGGTCATCATGGCATTATGTTACAGATTTATATTCCAATCTTACCTGGCAGTGCCTTAGATCCTGGTTTACCCACAAGGCCTCGAGCCCGAATGACCTCCACCTCCAGAGCTCCTTTCTTTTCTACCATTCCAATCTGAATGTCACCTGACCGTGGAAAGAAGGAATCCAGGATAATTAACCGGGATACATTGCATCCAATGGCATGCTAAGCATTTGCATACTAATTGAAGCAAAGCAGCTGGCTAGGTCAAGCAGCCTGGTTTATTTTTAGCACTCACCCATGGGAGGTGTAGCCAATGTCTGTCGACCTACTAACTGGGCGGGGCCTAGTCCATCCAGGAAGTCACTGAACTGGCTATCTGCGGAGAGGCGCACTCCAGGAAAGATCAGGCTACAAGAGAAACAACATTTACTTTTCAGACTCTGACACCAAGAACAAGAACATAAAGAGCTGTCTGACAGTACATTTATGTTATGCAAGTGTGTATGCGTGTTACTCACTTCCCCTCAGAGCTGAAGCTGTTCATGCTGCCGTCGGTGGACTCGCGGCTGGCCTGCCGTGTCATTCTGTTCCTCATCTCCACAGCCAGGCCTGTCTCAGTGCTCCTCTGAACGGTGCTGCGCAGTTTCTTTCCTCCTGCTTCTACACAGAGGCACAAAGAAAAAATTGCCAGTTATTAGGAGAAGTTCACAGTATATACACTACAGGATCAGATATCAAGGCTTTCTGTATATCTACCTTTTTTATGACCAAAACAGTGCTGCAGAAATACAAGGATCATGTTACGAGTAAAAAAAAAAAAAAAAAAACCGAAGATAATATTTACATACATTATCACATTATCAAAACAATATAGAAATAAATTTTTACAGCCGAAATCTTTGTTCCTGATGTGTTTATACCCTCCGCCGTTAGCTATTATTCACTTTTTCACCTTAAAGCATTTTAAATATTCACTCACTTCAGTGAAACCAATACGAAGACTTTCAAAGATAAATACATAAAAATAAGGCTGATTTGTGGATCCACGTAATCTTACAGGTTTAATTGGATTGATTGGAAGGGTTTAATTCCTTTTCACGCACAGAATGGTATGACGCATTGGGCTGGTTTCTTTCCAGCCAAGACTGTAGCTTCACATGGCTGAAATGCTACTCGAATTGGCATCCACTGAGGCTAATTTATTTTTGTCCTGCTTCGCTGATGCAACAAAATACAAACAATAGAAACGGACAAACAAGATGTGTGACTGAGGCATCGATTAAATCAGAGTAAACCTTGTAATTGAGATGAAACTGCAAATTCATCGTCCTTTCTTACAAGACATTTTTCTCCATATTACATGGACAAACTCACACATGAACACTACTGTGTTCCTCTTCATCTGATCCAAAGTGACAGCTGACTCATTCTATCAGACATGCTGCTCATCTCTGGATGTCACAAGCACTGAACTCTCACATAGCCCTGCTCCGGATAGGTATTGCTAAACCTCGCCCTCACGCTACCACCACACACCTTCACACCACAAAGTCAGGGCCAGACCACAACTGGCACCAATCCATAACTTACAGCAATGAAGAGCTGAAAACATGGCTGTGTGACACAGTCAGGTCATGGCTGTGACAGTCACGGCTGTCTTGCACACAGTCAGGTTTTATATTAAATCTTACTTTTAGCATTCCGACTGTTTAATGAATGCTTTTTGACTGACTGTAGGGACTGTGTGGTCATGTGACCAGTGCTGTCTTAATAGCATGATCTAACTAATCCTTGCTTATAGCTAATAGAGACATCAGTTGGTTATCACCTGATGCTAGGAATCACTTCCTGGTAAGTAAAATTAAATATCGACCAAGAAATGTTGTGAAGCCGTGAGCCTTTCAGTGCTAGATCACACACTTTAAGTTTTATCTAAATGTCTTATTTAAACACAAAAAATGTTAAGTATTGGTTGAATTCTGTGTTGCAGTTTGTATAGACGAAAATATTGGTGCAATAGTGCAAATATGATTCAAGTAAAAGCATAACATTTAACACAGTTCATTTAAAAACCACTTATATAACTCATATATATATATATATATATATATATATATATATATATATATATATATAT
>JAQLOM010000019.1:4475156-4493046 GCA_030068315.1 Chrysichthys thysi
CTCCACCACCGTCCACCTACGCCAGCGACTACGTATCCACCGCAAAGGGAACGTGCATTAAAATCATCTGTTTATTTAATTGAGGTTTATTTTTCTATAATTAAAGTTATTTTAATTTTATTCTATGTTTTATTGCCACACATAAACCCACAATACACTTTACAAACACGTTTTGAGTGCTGAAACACATTAACTGTATTTACATTCATTTCAATGGGAAAAATTGATTCGGGTCGCGAACAAACTGGTTCACAAACAGAATCTCGGAACGGATTAAGTTCGTGAGTCGAGGGTTCACTGTATAACTCCATAAAGGCTAATATACCATAAAACTTTTTCACATAAATGTCATTGTCATAGTTTGCCAGTGACTGGTCATGTATTAAAATAAAGTTCAGATGTTTGGCTCCAGTGATGCTTATACAGAACCAAACCTGAACTCACCAACTCGGATCCAGGAACTGAATTATTATTAGAGCATATCCTGGCTTAATAAAGGAAACAAGAACAGGGGTTTTCGCCATAGACAACCCCGGAAGTGCTCCTTTGTTTCAGATAAAAATGAATATCAACTAATTCACCAATCTCTGGCAAACATCGCCTTGACCTTTGGCTGCGCCTCACCTGATCTTGCGATTGCCTCGCGGCCGCTCCGACTGCACAGACATGTAGCTCGCGCTGCTGAAGCGAGAGGCACTGCTGCTTCTCGACACAGCGGACACGTCACTCACGTCGCTGTCGGAAGATTTGGCTGAGAGACTGTCCATCCCATGTTTCCCGTCCCTGCTGGAATGCTATGGAGAGAACAGAGAATATGCTCAGACCAGCATTTCTATTTAGTTATGCAGTAGAAACTAGTTATGCTTCAAGAAACATTTTTTTTTTTTACAGAGAAAGAACTGTAATTAACATGAATTTATCCATACATCCTTCCTTTCAGCTTGCCTATCCATCCTTCCATCCATCCATCTACCTACCTGTCCATACATCTACATAACTATCCATCCATTCATAAAAGGTACTCATATATCCCTCATATCCATCCATCAGCTGATTCAACTTCTAACCATCCAAACCAATGGTACATCTACACACCCGTCTGTCCATCTATTCTTCCATTTGGCAATCCATCTAGCCTATAAATACATCCATCTTCCTGTGAGTGATCCATCCACAGGGTAATCCATCCATCGACCACCTTCAAACCATGTAAACAATGATCCAACCTTCACTCCACCCTTCTATTCATCATCTATCTATGCAGCCATCCTACCTTCCAATCTATCCATACAATATCATGTCGTTATCCATTCTATCATTATTTGATCCATCAAAAAGCCATGATCCATCCTTCCATCCATCCAAATTACCCATACATCCATCATATTGTTTTTAAAAAGAAATGATTTTCTGAGAGAAATGTTGTAATCCAGGTTACAGTTTGAGCTATAGGTTGATCTATGTATCCACCCATCCACCCACCCATCCTTCATTCCAACCTACCAGGACATAATTGTGCTCTACACATTCATAGTTTGATCCATCCATCCATCTATCTATCTATATATCCCTTCAACCATCCACCCATTCAGCTACTCAAATATTCATCATGATTTATCCATCCATCCACCACCTTCCCACCATGTACTCAATGATTGATCCAGTCATCAATCCATCCATCCATTTAACCTATATCCATCATCATCATATATTTTATTATTATTTCCAAAGACATTATGGTCTGAGAAAAATGCAACTAACATGAATTTATCTCCATCCTTCCAATCTACCTATACATCCATCATGTTGTGATCTATCCATCCATCAGTTGATACATCCATCCATCCACCTACACTACCAGTCAAAGGTTTTTGTGCACATAAAGATTTTCTACATTTTCAATGTTGCTGACTTTCTCCTAGACACACAATAAAATTTGTGACACTCAAGATTGCGCTGGAGCACAAAACACCTCCTTGAGGAATCATAGATTTCAAACTTCGATTCCTCAGTCCACAGCACCAGTCTTCAACACAAAAGTTTCTGTCTTCTTTAGCCCTTGTGAGCTTTTTCTTCTTCTTTGGACTCCTCAGAAGTGGCTTTCTGGCTGAAATTTAACCCTTTAGCCCTGCCTCCCTCAGTCTTCTGCACACAGTTGAAGGACAGTCTAGAGTTTGACTTTGCCATCACCACACAACCAGTTAATAGGAGGTAGCTAATCCATCCATCTACCACCTTCCACCCATGCTAACAACGATCCATCCAATCCTCCATCCATCCACCTATCCATCCACAACAACATATTTCCCAAGAGGTTCCAAGTAGAACCCCATTAGCAAGCTAGATCCCTTAATCATGCAAAGAACCCATGAAGAACACTTGTCTGTGAATGCAGCCATGAATGTAAATTAGTCCTAAAGGAAACATGAAGATGAAAAATCAGCGTTTTGTACCAGACTTCTTTAACACTAATTTCGCTTGCTGGCTCGTTCGTCTCTCTCTGTCTCACTTGCCATCTGTCCACATTTCCACCAAAGCTATCGAGGAAGCCGGTTTCACTGTTCTTGCATGTCACACTTCCCTTTTCACATCTTTTCATATCAGACCACAATGAGACGTTTTTGTCTGAGCATTTAAACATTACTCTTCTGCCTGCTTACACAACATTCTCCAAGTGTAATTGCTGATACGGTGAAGATTTCTGTGAGGAGACACTGATTCTCCTGATATGGGAAAAACCATCAACGTTACAATAAACAGATTTTTTTAAAAAAAAAAACATGATTTACCTGCTGTCAAACTGCTGCGATATATGAGGAATAAAACACTTTGAATCATGGTGCTATTGGAAAATACCTAACCTTGCTTTGGATTACGTACTCATGTCTCAAGGTTGAACTAGGCTAAATAGCTGTTATTGCCCGTGTCCGTTATCTTTTCTACACAAACTGCTTTGGGACCTTTCAATAAACACACACATGACAGCGTTATAAAATAACAATAATACCTTTTTTGACCACCTGACCAGGTCTTTGCACAGTTATGTATCAACTGCCGAGGTTAAGCACATTGTGACTATAACTAGAGGAATCTTTCTGCCAGTTCCTGAGGTTCGAGTATACAGCTTAAGTGCTGTTTTTTCTCTACAAATGACACAATGCAATCTTAAGGGTCCTGGATGTTTTGTTCACGGTGCCACTGAGTCGTTGGTTGCGTAACAGGGGCTTCTCAGACAACCTGTCCCCTCCACAGTGATTATAAACAGTGTCCTTCATGATAGATGACTATTTTCTTGACCTGTTTTTACCACAAGTTTCAAACAAAGCATAAGGTTAGTTGTGTTTTTTTTTTTTTTTTTTTTAGTTTTTGGACAATGCAAGACTGCCCAAACGTAACTTATTTGGCAGGAAGAGAACAGACTGTCCATTACCAAGGATCTTTCAATGCGTACGAGTCCATTCTTTGAGCACCTAGGACGACCACTGGACAATCTGTCCTAGCATCACAGAACATACGTATGTTTTATATCATCCTCAGCTGTCCAGTTTGTAAAAGCACCAAAACAGGCTGGTAATTAACTAGACTGTGTGCGGTGCTTTTGATCGCTGGGAGTTTAAACAAAGCTGTCAGGGTGCTTGGAAAGTGGGAATCTATTTTTACAAAAGTAGGTTGAGATGTTCTTTTGCTGTAGCCGCGCAGGAAAAAAGAAAGCTGTCCGAGACTCTGACCCATATTTAATGAACGTTCTGAGGCCGGACGTGCATGCAAAGTGGTTAGAGTCTCAAATGTAGAGCTGTTTTTATTGAACCAGTTATTTAAAATATCATTCTTTGCTAATATACGAGGGAGAATCAAGAAGTAAAGGCAATTTTTACATTAGTCGGTAACCTGGAGAGCAAAACACAATGCATGGAGTGGAGACTACCATTCTCTCCAGCAAAGAAGAATTATAAAAGTCAGCCCTCCACCAAGAAATTCTTGTTAACCTTCTTTTGGGACATGAAGGCGCATATTCTGATGCATTTCCAAGCACATGGGAAAACAGGGAACTGGGTAAATTCCTGTGCATTGCTGCGAAATGAACTTAAACCTGCAATTCACAGCAAAAGAAGAGAAATGCTGTCCAAAACAGTTTTGCTGCACCATGACGATCTACGTCCTCATACAGCAGCGTGACAGTACAGTCCGTGCAACGGCTTGGGTTTGAACATCTTCCACGTCCTCCTTGCAGCCCGGATCTGGTGCTGAGGGATTATCACATCTTCAGACCACTCAAGGAGGCGCTGTACGGGCGCAGATTCACCTTTGATGATGAAATAAAGGAAGTGGTGCTCACCTGGCTTCGGGAGCATCCAAAAACCTTCTTCTCTGCAGGAATCCAGAAGCTAGATTAACGATACAGCAAATGCCTTGTCTTGAATGGGGAATATGTGCAATATGCTCAATTTCTCACAGTTACTTCTGTTAAAGCTGTTAAATGTATTTTGCCTTTACTTTTTGATTCTCTCTCTTATGAAATTATATTAGCTGTGGTCCATTTTGCAGTGAAGTTCAGACATGCATTTGAAGTGTTGCTCCACACAGAAGTGAAAAACATATTCCTCAACTTAATAATTAGTGCCTCCGCCGCTTTCTTTTTACCGGACCAATGAAACCATTGCCCTGGTATCTCAAAATAGTGCAGCTGGTCATTTCAGAGGTTACCTAGACGGAGCTATTATATTAGCTTATTTCATATATATATATATTACTGCATATTGTGACCTGTAAAAGGGTACAAATACATGGGAAAGCATTTCTGTAACAATGGTGTTATGCAATGGCCTGATTGCATCGCTTGTGGAAAGTGGAAGTGGAAAATGTGTATGCAATTTGTATTGCATTTATGCATCACTCACTTTATGCACATATGTTAAAAAAACAAAATATTGTGTAAAATATGCAGGGCACGTGGGCCTTGGTCATCCATGTGTGCATCGGGGTCAGTGAGTACTGAAACACTTGTCAGCATATCTGCTTCATGACACAGATCGGTGCGAGCTGGTACTAAGGTGTACTCAAACATGCTTTGTGGTACTGTATGTCATCTGGGAGTCTTGTGTGTGTGTGTGTTGGTTGCATGCTAAAATTATATCGCACAATCCAAAGAATATACACATGTGGGTCTTTTTATTAGAGCACCTGTACCCTTGCTGTCATTCCAGTGCTGAGCAATCTGAGGTGTTTTTTGGGCTCACCACGATCGTAAACCCATTGTAAGCCAGACTTGTTCTGTCTAGCCTGGTCACGATGTATTCAGGTTAGCTACTAGGGTCTTGTTCTCCTTTTAGTTAGATCTTTTGGAATATATTTACATCTGCGCTGATTTATGGAAAGCTCTGTTTTCACTGCTGTTAGCCGATTGGTACTTCTACAGAATACTACACTAGGTGTTCTTCTGGCACTTATTCACTTGGCACGTGAACTTCCTTTGCCTAGAAATTCTACTATTCTTGTACCTGACTTTTGCACTTGTTGTACGTCGTTCTGGATAAGAGCGTCTGCTAAATGCCTGTAATGTAATGTAATGTAATGTAATGTAAAGCGTTCCTGGGCATGGTTCCTTGGCTGAAACCAGCCCATCTGGCACCAACAACCATGCCTCAGTCAAAGTTAGTGAGATCAGGATTCGTCCTCAGTCCGTTGCTTGATGTGAAGCCCTTGACCTGCATCTGCTTGATTGAGGTTATACATTGTGCTGCTGCCGAATGATATGTTACAGATTGGCTGACTGGATAACTGCATGAATGGGCAGCTGTACCGGTGGTTGATTTTCTCATTTGTATGTTCATACACACGGCTGGGTGACTTGCCTTTGAGCGGTGGTCTTGTTCCAGGCGAGAGTCAGAACCCGTTCCCTGCTTATACTTCTCCACCTTCAGCTTCATCTGCCGTGTCCTCTCCTCCATGTCCATAGCACCTGCCAGACATGACACTGTGGTAAGTATGTGTGAAGAAGTGTGTGTATAAGTGTGTGTGTGTGTGTGTGAGTGTGTGTGTTGGGGGAAGAAAGCAGTTATAAAGCCTGATGATAGGAAGCCTGGATGGTAAAAGCAGGGCAAAGTAAAGCAGGCCTTATTATTGGCTCAGTTGAGGATGTGATGGTGTGTGATCAGAATGTAGGAGTTTTTGTGTCACATAGCTAAAGACTCGATAGAAAAAGGAGCATCAAGTCGTCTATATTTCGGACAAATTTGAAGGTAAAGCCATAATTAAATTATGAAAATGCTATGTCATGAGAACAAGTATGGCCAAATGTTGCATTTTTTTTGAAGCCCAACCATATAATAAGCCTCCTTTATTAAGGGCAGAAAGCATGTTTTGGTGAAATAGTGGCACCCTTTCGAAAGTATTTGCCCATCCCAATTCACATATCTAGTGTTAATAAGATTAATAAAGTGTTGAAGCCCAGAAGACCTCCAAAAACCCCCTTTGAACGCTTTTTTTTTCATGAGCCTTTGCTATAAATTGTTCTCCTGCAAAAAAAAAAAAAAGAAAAAAAAAAACCAACAACACCACAATTTGTTCTAGAGGAGCATTCACGCTGCGTTGCGCTGAGTCTTATATTTGAGCAGGTTCATTTCAAAAGGAAATTAAAAAAATATATACCAGAGCACTGTGCAAGCTGCTAAGCTGTGAGATGCTGCGTATTCTCGTTTTCAGCTCGGCATGAAATCAATCTACAAATCCATCTCTAATGTCCCAGAAAGCGCTGAATCAGTGAATTTGCTGAGAAAAATATCAAACCACGGGCAGAGGGATGTTGCACGGTCAATAAATTAGTATATTATTCATAGTGTTTCTGAAGGATCTAGTTGTTCTCTAATAATTTAGCACAGAATCAAACTCAGTTTAGTTTTCCATTGCTATGCACTAGTACTGCATCACACCAGATATTCTCAGTTCAGTACCAGATAAAGGACTGTAATTAGCATTCCTTAATATCTTCATAGTCATTATAAGAAGATGGTTCTTAGGAAGAAAAAGCATCTCTTTCATTACAGTTTCCATTAAAACGCCATTCCGGCTCGATTTCCTCACCGGAAATCTCTGTTTTTTTGGCATCAGTGACGCCAAAAAACCATCTGGCCTACCTTCATCTCTGTTCTCTGGGCTTGTTTTCTCTCTTTCTATTTTGCATATATACAGATGGCAATGTGAAGCAAAATGGAAGAGGGGGTGGGGGAGGAGGGAAAACAAAGCAGTCAATGAGTGCAACAATGTCAAGAACAATGTCAAGAACAATGTCAAGAAATCTCACATGCCTCAGGAGAAGAAATATCAGCAGTTCACCGATATTGATATTGTTTCATTGGTCACTGCATGACTGAAACCTGATTATATTAAGCCCGATGAAGCTTAATATAATCTGTTCGTTGCCAATCTATATGCTCAATGCAATTACTCTGTGATCGGATGAAGTAGAACAAAGATTAGCTCAAGAACATGTAACTGAGAGGGTGAAGCCTGTAGTTCTAAGAAGAGCTGGATAGATTTTATTAGTGTGGCATCAGGAACGGGGTCAGAAATAGCTTGCATGGACTTTCATTAAAGAAAATGAATGAACAAAACAAAAAGAAAGAAAGGAAACAGCGAGAGAGGTTTTATACGCGTTTTTCAACACATTTATTAATCTTTGCTCCTCTTCAACAGTTCTATAAAGATTCACTTCAAATATAGTACGATGTGAAATATTGATCTTATTGATAGCTATTATTACACTTTTTATCATTAGGATCGTACCCTGGTTATTTAAAAGGAAGCCTGTGATGACATTTGGATGGATTTAGATTTAGATTTATGTCATTGAGTCACCAACGGTCAGATGACTACTGAATTCTTGATGGCATCGCCAATAGGAAATTATGAAATAAACCGAATTCAATAATAACCCACTTTTGCAATGTTAAAAAAAACAAAGCACGAATAAAGTGAAGGGTGTTTTTCCACTGCACATTCAAACACACGACCTGACACTAATTGGACTCAACCGAACTCGGTTCTAGGTCTAGTTCATTTTCCAGCAAACTCAGAAACAAATGGAACAGTCCCAGTACCAAGAGCAAAAGCAGCATTGTTATCATGAATAACATTACCATTTTTCAATTAAACATGGAAAAAAATGCTTGAATTATGATGTAATTGGTGTACCGTTTGGCAATCCAGTTTAAATCTGATTATTACCAATCGGGTGACTGAAACAAGGCCAGATTTACTGTATAGCACACTGATTTGTCACTAAGTCCTCTGTGAAGTTTTATGTTTATAGTGTATATCTACTTATAATAAAATAAAAGAGAAGACATTTATTTAGCATTTATAGAAATCTTCCGGATGGAACATGTCATTAACATGCCATTAACATTACAGGTGTCAGAATCCGCCCTGCAGCCTGAGTATCCATGCCATAGACAGACTCTCAGTCTACAAACTGCAGGATACTATTAACACTGGCAACCCGTCCGTTAATTCAAGACTTGGCAACCCACATCACGATCAGGATTATGTTTCCCAGGAGCAGCTGCGCTCTCGGACAGTGGCGCATGCGCAGACTACAAACTTTGAATGCAGCTTGATTTGCGACAGCTGTTACTTGTTTACGTTCACATATTTAAGACTCATGTTCACTAACACACCTCGCGAAGTATTAAAGTCCCCGGATCCGTTATACCAAGCCGTGATTGTTTTGTATTGCTTGCCCGTGTATGACCCGTGTTTACTTTCCTGGTTTCTGATTCTCGTAATAGCCCTAGTTGTGTTAGCTTTCGGTATTTGACCTTGTTTTTCGGATTACGTCTCTGTCTCACCCGGTTTACCTCGTCCGTCTGATCTCTTGACCTCCTGCCTGTTTATGGATATTGTCTTTAGCCTGCTGATTTGGATTAGTCTTCTACATTGGTTTGAATAAATACTTATATATTTATTCCTGAGTCTCTGCGCATGTATCCTGCTCAAACCCGTACCCGTGACAACAGGCTGCGTTTTTTTTTTGTGATTTCAATTTTGACCCCAACAAAACAAAAGCAAGGCTAGTAAAAGGGAACTCAGCTGAATGGAAATTGTTTTGGATGGTCAGCAAGGTTGAGTCCTTTGGCCAAAATGACCAGAGGTACAGAGGAACACTATACCAATTGTGAAGCATGGTGGTGGTAGCATCATGCCCTGGGGCTGTTTTGCTGTCAGTGAAACTGGTGTGTTGCACAAATAGGATAGAATAACTTGGAAGAACCACAGAATTCTCCAGCATAACCTCAAACCATCAGTAAGACGGTTGGAACTGGGACACAACTGCGTGTGTCCAACAGGACAATGACCCCAAACACACATCAAAGCTGGTTGTGGAATGGCTAAAGCAGGCTAACATTAAGTTTAACCCAAGTCCTGACTTCAACTCTATTGAAAATATGTGAGCTGTGCTTAAAAGTGGTAGGATAAGTGCTCAAAGGTGCGAAGAAACCCAAATGTAATTGAATTCTACCAATTCTGCTAAGAAGACTGGTCAAATATCCAACTAGAATTCTGCCAGAAGCTTGTTGATGGCTAGCAAAAGCACCAGGTCAAGGTGAAACTTGCTAAGGGACATTTAACCAA
Organism: Chrysichthys thysi; assembly: GCA_030068315.1. NCBI lineage: Eukaryota > Metazoa > Chordata > Actinopteri > Siluriformes > Claroteidae > Chrysichthys > Chrysichthys thysi. Next base: position 4,484,787 of record JAQLOM010000019.1, read on the forward strand.
ATATTAGGTGTGCTGTACGTAGGTATAATTTTGGCCCTGTTTTGAAGTCAGAAAACCCAAAGTGAATAAAAAACTTGTGCACCAAATTCTTGTTTTATTCTCTTAAAGATGTATGACATACGATCATTCTTCGCCAGAAAAAGAACAATTCGAAGAAATCACCGAAAGGCCAATATTGCCATGACATTCATGTCCATGATGACTGGACGTAAACCTCTGACCACAACTGTAGCTTTTATAGTATTAGTGATAGCAGGAAGTACCTTCCACAACATTAAATGTAATCACTGTCACATCACAGTGTTATAAAAGGAACAAAGCACTTTGAGCTGGGGTATAGAGAAAGAAAGAAAGAAAGAAAGACAGAAAGACAGAAAGAAAGAAAGAAAGAAAGAAAGAAAGAAAGAAAGAAAGAAAGAAAGAAAGAAAGAAAGAAAGAATTAGTCAATCAATCAATCAACCAGTGGTTCTAAAAGTTCTGGTTTTGTGCAGTGGAAAAAGGCAGAAAGTTAACCTATAACAATATTCGACTGGTGAGAGAGGTTTAAGTTCCAGCGCACATACATGCAAAGTACAATAATATTGTAGAACGAAATCAGGCAGCCGTTTTTTCTGACTTCTTAAAGCTATAAAGTTTTCCCAGTTTCCCCCTTACGTTTTAATAAGTTACGAGGTTTAAGCATGTGGTACACGTAGGTGTCTCTGCATCATGTCGGAGATATCTTAAATCAGGCGGAGGAGTAGCCGCAGCCGCACATTTCCAGCTCTCAGTTATATCTTACCTGCCTGCTTACCCATGAAAGATGTACATTACATCAAATCAAATCTAACAAGTTCCAGATGTATGGCCAGATGAGCAAAACTATGTATGGCCAGACAGCTGAGACTGTGGCCACACACACACACACACACACAATCATTTCAGATCCTCTTTGAGCTGAAGCAGTTATGGGCATGAGTGAGGAAGAAGAGGAAGAAGTACATGGAGTAAAGAAGGAGCAGAGAAGAAGTGAAGACAGACCTGAGTTTGTCCGAGCAGTCGACTCCGTGTCTTCTTAAGGGGGTTATTGTGGTAAGTGGGGGGAGGAGGGTCACATCACACACAATACACAAACACAAACACAAACACAGAGGACATGGGTGTAAGAGCAAGCATGTGTGTGTGTGTGTGTGTGTGCTGAAAAGGAGTGTTAAACAGTATGGAAGGTGTGTGGGGGGGGGGTAGGATACAGGAAAGGGGGTAGCATTAAGACAAAAAAAAACTACAACCACGACAGTGACAAAAACAACAACAACAACAACAATAAGAATAGTAGTAGCACAAAAATTAAAGGGAAAAGTCACAACATGAGGCAGAGTTTAGAGGTGACTTCAGGGACATTCTGAGGAAGAAATCTTCTGGAAACGTTAAAGTGATGTTAATAGAGGGAGCACAAATGAAGACACAGAGCCCAAGAGACCTGAAGAGAGAAGGATAGAATAAAAAAAAAAGATAGCGGCGTAGAAGAGAGGAGAGGAAGACGCTCCATCCGAGAAAGGTTGTGTAACTCTGTGGAAGCAAAACCTGCCGCAGAAGCCCAAAACAAAGAGAAAACTGGGGAACAATGGCTCTAAAGCCGCACACACACACACACACACACACACACACACACACACACACACACACACACACACACACACACACACACACACAGTTTCGAGTGGTCCTTTAGGCGATGCATGACACTAATTGGACAGCACTCTCGGCTATGCATATTCAAATCCCTGAGTAGAACCCAGATCTGCTTACAGTGCTGATTTTTTTTATTCCACTTCTCTGGATTTAGTAACGATGAGCTCTGCTTTTATCCGCAGCTATCATAAATCACAAGCCGAGCCCAGTGCGCTTAAAATCACGTGCGACGGCGGGACAACATGCATCACCGCGATTGGAATCGTTGCATCTTTTTTTTTTTATTATTATTTATTTTGGGAGGATATTTTATCGTTCAGCTTTCCTCTTTCCACTCTTGGAATCATACGGCATACTGGAGGGGTTTTAATTTACCATCGAACATATGCCGATAAGTTATAAAGCACGGTTATAGTGACCGAGGAAATACTTGTAAAAAGGCCGAACATTATTCCCAAAAGGAATCTCTGGAGATGTAACTTCAAATGTCACTTTGGCTTGGGAATGGGTGAGGTTAAATACAGTATGACAGCCAGCCACTAGAGGGCCTCAGAGCCATTTTGGCTTCACTTTTAAACCCGTGTTCTCATGTATGGGATGTACAGAGCCTAAATATTTGATATTTTGAAGCCCCGCTCATGACACAAAAAGAATGAAGAGAATTTGGCTATGATTCTTCTAAAACAAAGGAACAGATAAACGAAAGAACAGATTATTAAAACGCAATTATATATTAAATTAATGTTAAAACACAATTTAAATAAAACGAGAGAACGCGCAGATATTATGGGAAGGAACGATTAAGATCGAATTATTATTATTAGTTTTACACACAAACACACACACACACACATACAGAGACATCTCAGAAGTAAACAGACCCCCCTCATTACACCATTCTATCTATGCGGTCACCACCTGGTGCTTCAAACTTGTTAATATAAGATTATTTTTCATTTCGGATTACAGGATATTAATTGTTTAGAGCAGCTAGCCATGCAGTGAACACCAGAAGCAAAAGAGTTGTGTGATTTTCAAAGAGAGTGTATTATAGTGGGTCAGTCTGAGAGTGGATTTAGCCAGCGTATGATTGTACAAAACCTGGGGATTCCTCTTGCCACAGTCAACAGAGTGATTGGACAATTCAAAAGCAAAGGAAAGGAATCAACAGCATCCCGTTCAGGTCGACCTGGGCCCTCGGACAGGTATCTTCAGACTGTCGAGTGGATTGTTGAAAAAAATTTCCATTGTAAGGCCGCTGATATTGCACAGCAACTCCAAGTGAGCCGGAGTACTTCTGTGAGGGATCTCCATCAACTTGGCTACCATGGCAGAGCAGCTAGGAGGAGGTTCCTAGAACTAATTTTTTCCAAAAATGACGGTGTCTGTTTACTTTTGAGATGTCTGTATATACCGGTATGTATATTGTCATGAGTGGAGCTCCATTCCAGTGTATTAGTTACTGCAATAAGAAAAGGTCAGTCCTGCCCACTTGGATCCTACTGACTCACAAGACTGGGGCTGAAGTGTATTTATCTGTACACACGTTGGCATGGCACAAAAAAATAAGCCCCCTGTCCTTTCCCCTTCAGTGAGTTTTGGTCTGAGTTTGTTCAGAAAAGTGTAGTTCTCACTTGTCTCCCGAATCGCCATAGCAACATGCCAAAAGTTGTCATTTCTAAGCCTAAACCATTACTTTTCCTACACTGAATCTATTCAGATTATGTACATTTTTCTACGGCACCTATATCCAAAGATTTCATGACTTTGAAAAGCTAGAAAAACACACATACTGTCGCTAGCAAACTACCTCTGAAGACATCTTTCGACAGACTGACAATTTTACTACCATGTTTGGTAAACTGGCTCCTTATTTACCTTTTTTTCAAGATGTTGGGAACAAATCAAACATTTCTACATCATTTTGGCCAAATACTTATTTTTCTAAGCACGTTATGCGTAGAAAACCCCAGTTTGTTGGGTTGTGTATTTAAAAAACCTGATTTCTCGCCAACCACAGTGACATCCCAATGCTCTGATATACATTACAATATACAAATGATCCGTATTGACCCTACTGAGTGAGCCACGTCAGGGAGTTCAGTCTCGAAGAAGATTTTAACAAGCCCTGACTCAACTCAACTACTGAAACATCCTCAGAACAGGACATGATAACTGCAACCCGCGAGCAAACGGCTGTGCACGGCCATGTTGCTATGGCAAAGTGAGCCAAAGCGTGTAGCCCTGAGGAACACTTTCATTTGCAAATCAATTTGTTTTCTGTGTCAAACCACAAGCAAGGGAACAAGGCTCAATTAAGCACAACAGCACGGCTAATACTGACTGAAGAAGACGGACGTATAAGCGATCCAGGCGATCGCAGTCTGGACATTTCAGATGAACTTGCTCATTTCCAGTAATCAGTTGCATTCATAGCCATAGCCCTTCTAGCAAGAGAAATTCAGGTGAAACAGAAATGCTGACAATCAGATTTGTTTTTGTATTTCTCTGCAGCATCTGGCGGCAACGCTGAAATTTGTTTCACTAAGCAAAATGCATCCAAAAAAAAAAAAAAAACTAAAACAAAAAAAAGCACAGCGGACCAGCAGCTAAGCTGAGCAGAGATTCAAACTGACACACAGAATGTAGAGTGTTGGTATAAAATCAAACATGATCAAACATACAAAAGTCTTCATTGTACTTAATCTCAAATGTTTCTATTAACTGCTATTCTGTACTCTGAACCTTTTCCTCTCTGTATCACACCGAGTGTGTATTTCGGTGTCACTGCACAATAACAGCCAAAGAGTGGAAGGAAATGTACTTATCCGACTATTGTTATTGTTCACATATTTGGATTCAATTTTATTAAAAATTGCACCAACCATGGTTAGGGGGTGTGGAAAAAATCCCCCAGAACAAACAAACAAAAAAATTTTAACTACTATTTTTTTAATTATTATTATTATGGAATATTACATACATTAACTCTATGCCAGGAACAAAATACTGGCCTTGCCAAAGTTACTAACGTTCATTCATGATGCAAGTTTGCATCATGCATGTAAAACGAAGTGCCCAAAAAAAGCAAAAGAAAAAAGGTATAAAAGCAAGTGCACGGCGAACCTTGTAAAGCAGTACTGAAAATCACATTAGAATGAGATCTCACGCATTACTATTAGGCATTACAGATGATTATTTTTTTGTGTGTTTGTGTGTGTGTGTGTGTGTTCCCTTGGGGCACCCTTTTTTACATGGTTTGCCCTTTGGAATTTGATAATAAGGGTGTGCTAACTTTTGTACTCAAGTCTAGACTTACCAGTGAGCTTGTGATGACTGCACCAGAGTCAAAAAATACGGAAAAGTTTGTACTTTTATAACTACTTTTTATTTTATTAACTAAAAAAGTCAAAAAGAAATCTCACAATTTGTTGACCGTGCCATTTTCAGAACAGTGTCTCGTGTGTAATCTTTACACACATCTGTTTAACACACATCCCGAACACTGTTTTTAAAATTCTCCTTCAACTCTATTTTTCCAAAGCATACATTTGCTTCAGCTCTGATTTCTTATGACTACACGACTCTTTATTTCGAGTTCCTGTGCGATCACTACTCATGTGTGAGAGTCATTAGGCAGATGTAAGAAATCAAATCATTACACTGATTCCTTGTTTGCGCTGTTACCTGTTGATGTGGCTATTCGTGTTGATGAGTCATGCGTTTTATAATTGAACTACTGCGGCGTTCTATCAGGTCTGATTGCTTCGTGACTTTTTCCTCACAGCGCATCTGTGTTCCGCCACTTGTGTCAGCAGCACGTTTCGGCGCTGCACCAAAACGAGCCTCACTTTCGAAATCACGCTGGATGGCCAAATAAGTGTAACTGTAAAATGTTCTTCGAACTGTGATCAGTCGGATTCGCACTATACAAGCCTTCATTTCTGATTCTGAGTCTGTTTTTTTTTTTCTCACACATACACACTCATACCGTGGGGGTGTATAGGAGCAGATTTGGCAGCCATGCTATTTTCAGGACAGAACCTTGTCTGGCATGTTGAAAAAAAAAAGATCATCTCATGAATATACTTCTCTCAAAAGAGCAGAGCCATTGGTTAATGGGAGTACAAAAGTAAATCATTTATAAGCTCTAAATAATTTACGATCGAAAGCAAAATTTTAATTGCTGCATTTCTATACGGTTGGTTTTGTGATTAGCTTCAGGACCTGTGTAAACCGTAGACATTCTTTTAAAGGAGGGGTCTGAAATTTTTCCATGTGTTTCAAGTCCTGCAACAATGACCTTAAATCAAAGATAGTTGAGAAAAACTGTACTATGTTATGTTTCCATGCCAGCAGTGTAGCTGCTTTCATCATTTTAGCTTTCTGTTCACGTTTTTTTTTTTTTTCTGGCCCAGAAATTCTCTTTAACCAAAGCTGAAAGAGAGTCACTAATCTGTTTCATTTCCTTATTTTTTATTTTTTTTTTTAAGCCGATTGTAAGACGTCTTTTATTTTACCAGGAAAAAAAATTCCATTTTCCGAGCTATAAAAAAAAAAAAATACAAACTGCCCCTTTAAGTATACAGTTTAAAAATAAAATGGGTTCAGAAGCTGTTACTCTAAGTAAGCTGAATTTCGGCTTGATGTCATAATCGTTTGATTATATGAAAGTTATAATGATAACATTTGTTATAAATGATATAGTGTATATTTAGAGGATATGTGTAATTCAGGCTTTGAGTAAATATCAGATTGAAAGTGTTTTAGAAGAAGAAGAAACAAAGATGAAAGCACACACAAGAAGCAGAGGTCCAATCAGGCCAGGACCAACCTGGCGAGCCCCGAGGCGGCGGACGGCCGTTATGGTGGACCAAACCGTTGTGCATGGGCTGCTGGTCCTCCCACGTCACCTCTGTATGATGCATAATCAGTATTGACAACATGGGCAGGGAAAAAAAAAACACACACACACACGCACATGCACGCACACACACAGTGTGTATGCTTTTTCTTTCAGTCTGAAGGCTTACATAACAGCCTCTCTGATTAGCTTTGGCAACTTCTATAAAGTGAACCATCTGCTTTTTGAACGATGACATAATAACAGTCACGCAATCCAATGCCTTCAAAAAAAGAATCCACTTCTAAGTTAATTATGCGAGTGAGTCAGAAGGGTGTAGAGGGCCACTGAGTTATACTCAATCAGTTCCTTGCAAATTAATTCGAACAGATGTCATGCCGTGGCATTGCAATTAAAGTTTTGGCTGATCATCATTAATACGTCTCGCAGGTTTGACAAGCAGCAGGGAATTTTAGAGGTTCAGCACTGATGAACGGTGAACAGCTCCATTCATTGTAGCATTTTGCTCCATCTACTGGTCGGATTTCATAACTGCAACAGAAATATACGCAGTCTGGGACAAAAAAAATAAAACAACTTGCGCCATTAGCCTCGTAAAGATACGTTAATCTGACAGCGCAAGTCCTAGAATGAGACAAATGCTAAATTAGATTGAAATCTAATTTACATCTAGCATGGGGTAGCCAATGGTTTATAGGTTTGATCGAAAAATATAAAGTTAAAAAAAAAATTGGTTTAGAAAATCAAAATCAATTTCGACTGAATGGCTGAATTTAACCTAAAAATCTATTTTTCTAATTTTTTTTTTTTTAAAGGATATTTTTAACCTGTTTTGCCATTACCGGTAAGCATCAGTGGCAAAATGACAAACATTAATCTTTTACCAGGGCAATGTCATTAAAATTGCATCAACTCCTGGTAAAATGACATATTTTGTCATGTGAAGACAAAAATCAAACAGTGTCATAACTTACCAGGCCAAAATTTACAATGCCATATTTGAAAAAGCATTTAGGGTTCAATGTGTATAAAAAATAGATCACAGAATTAGATAAAAAATGTTTTCTGAAGTATTATGACTTTAAAGGTCCAGGCTGTAATGTCTGGATACCTTTCAAAACCTATAACAATAATCTAAATTCAAAGATATGTGAGAAAAACTCCCATCTGCACTATTTTCTTCAAATGGACCTGGCAAGCCCCCCCCCAAGCTTTCTGTTGACATGTTCTCTGGCCCAAAAATGACCTTTGACCCCAGCAACTGAGCCACAAATCTCTACCACATTTGTCGGTCTCATTTGAAAAAAGTTGATTCCTGAAGCATACTTTATATCAGTTCAACAGAGAGCAAGGAACAATCCGAATGCAATCCATTAAATATTACAAACTGCCCCTTTAATTCTAATCCGAACGGTCTTTTCAGAATTTGTTAGTTTATTTCTATACTCAAAACCCTACAGAAGTAAATATGTGGTTTTAAATATTACATACTGCTCCTTTAAATGTAAACTTAAATGTAACACTTTATATTAAATGTGTCAGTTATTTCAATCAATTTAAGGAAAGAGAATCTGGGCTTGACTGGCAGAAAGAGAAAGAAATGAATGTTATTATAAACAAACAAAAAAAAGCTAGAAAAAGAGTCAGCACGAACACGCACACACACACACACACACACACACACACACACACACACACACACACACACACACACACACACACAC
>JAQLOM010000019.1:4512349-4526855 GCA_030068315.1 Chrysichthys thysi
CATTGCGCTTTATCTGTGTGGACACCACCTTGTGCTTCAAACCTGTTAATATATTATTATTTCTCATTTCAGATTATAGTACAGTGGTATCTGTGGTTCATGAACACAATCCATTCCAGGAAAGTGGCTGTGAGCCAATTTGCACGTGAACCAAAGCAATTTTTCCACATAAGAAAGCATTGAAATTTGATTAATTCACTCACAAGCCTACCAAATAATCATTTTTGTTAGTTAATTTTCTGGTTTTTATAGTAAAAACTTTAGAAAAAGTAAAAACACAATATAGTATAAAAAAATGCCTCAATGATACAAGAAACTTATTAACTAAAGTAAAATCAGTACACAGTACAGTACAGTGGTACCCCGCTTAACGGACGCCCTACAGAACGAACGTTCCGCATAACGAACCCTGCCGCAAATGCGCGTGTGACTCACAGAACGAATGTGTTTCGCACAACGAACTGCACGTCGCACGTGAAAAATTTTTGCGCCGACCTGGAACGGATAACACGATTTCCCATAGAGGTCTCCCCACAAATGAACGTGCCGTTGGAATGGATTGTGGTCGTTCTTCGGGGTACCACTGTAGTGTAAAATAAAGTTCACACTTTGCTTACCTTTGTAAGGAGGAGTTCGGGTGTGAAGGAATGGAAAAGAGGAAGGGGGTTCGGAGGGCTACCGTTTGGACTTTATGGCTATAAAGCACTGAGAGTGCATCTGAACACCGCTAATGGCTACTAGAGACCGATACGTACGCATTGTCTCAGTGCATGGGGGCTTGAGATGATGTCGGCAAGGAATCCGTTCGTCGACCAAATTTATATGCGACCCAATGCATTTTTTTGACGAAATTTTTGGTCGCGAACCAAATTGTTCGTGGGCCACAGCGTTCGTGAACCACAGGCACCACTGTACATTAATTGTTTATAGGAACTAGCCATGCTGCGAACACCAGAAACAAAAGAGGTGTGTGATTTTCAAAGAGGGCGTATTGTGGGTCAGTCTGAGGGTGGACTTAGCCAGGGTATGATTGTACAAAACCTTGGGATTCCTCTTGTTACAGTCAACAGAGTAATTGTACAATTCAAAAGCAGAGGAAAGGAATCCACAGCATCCCGCTCAGGTCGACCTGGGCTCTCTGACAGGGGTCTTCAGACTGAAATCCCTGTTGTAAGGCCGCTGATGTTTCAGAGCGACTCCAAGTGAGTCGGAGTACTTCTGTGATGGATCTCCATCAACTTGGAAACTACGGCAGAGCAGCTAGAAGGAAGTTTCTAGAAATATATTTTCCAAAAACCATAGTGTCTATTTACTTTTGAGATGTCTGCATAGAGGAGAAAATCTTATGTGAAGGCTTTTCGTGAGACTGCACACCCACTGCAGTACCCCCTGCGTCAACACGTGTTAACATTCGGCATTTCCTAACCCAAAGCCTAAACCTATCCCAAACCTTAACCCAAAAAACTAACCCACGGTATAATAAGTTTGCCATCATGGGCAATTTGTTTTCGTCGCTGTAAATGTGTCCAGCAAATGAAACAAGATTATGAGGACATTTTATGATCTACAGCATGTTGTTGCTTGTTGGCTTCATTTAACTACATGTAGTGTGAAACCAAATCAAACCAAGTACCAAACGAATCAAAGCAATCAATTTATCATCTGATTCGTTCTCAGCAAACAGGTGTGAAAGCGCCCTTCCCACAGTACAGTTCTACCGTTGATAGTATAGATGCCCCTGTGAACACTGAGAGCAAAATGTGACTCAAAATCTGCAGTGTTTTTGTGGTGGGATCACCTGACACGACTCCCACTCCGTCCTCGCAGTCATAATCGGAGATCTCGCTATCGCTGATCCTGTGAGATCCTACACAAGAGCCGAAAAAAAATATGTTACAAAATTCCTATTATACACTGCCTGCAGGTTTCACTATTATGGTCTGAGGTCTCGAAAGTAGAGGAAACGCTAATTAAATGAGCTAAATTATTAGAATGAGTATTAGACATTAAGAATGGACAATAGGGTGCAAGACACGTGTTTTTTCCCCTAGAATATAAAAAATATCACATGAATAAAAATAACTGTAATTGAAAAAGGTGGCTAATGGTGCCAAAGAAGTTAGGCTTATGAAAGCACTTTTCTGAATCCTTGAACCGTAGCAAATTTAAGCAGATAGCATGTAGTGCAGCATAATTCATTCTCAGCGCTCAAAAATGAGGACAAAGTTTCACTGTTGGTCAATTGTGCTGATAGTTTCATCTCATTTTTCATTATATTTCCTGTGAACACAAGGCAACTGATTATAGACCACGTGTTAATAGGAACACCTGGACACCTCACTCACTCATCTTCTGCTGCTTAATCCTGTTCAGGGTCGCGGGGGGAAAATGTTGCGAGTGCGGGTGGGGGGGTGTTGGTGGCAAAAGGTTGCGAGCGGCGGGGCACGGCGGCAAAGTGTGTCTTGTGGTGCCTCCCCGCTGGTTGGTGCCCCTGGGCACCGGGCCAATGGCCCTTATGGTTAATCCAGCCCTGGGAGGGAAGCTGGAGCCAATCCCAGTGAGAGGTGGGGTACACCCAGGGTAGCTCGCCAATCACTGCCGCAGGGCCAACACCCAGAGACAGACAACCATTCGTACTCACATTCACACCTATGGCCAATTTAATCCTCCCCGTGCATGTCTTTGGACGGTGGGAGGAAACCGGAGACCCCCGAGGAAACCCAGGTGGACACGGGGATAACATGCAAACTCCAAGCAGAAAAGCACCCAGGTCGACCCCAGGGATCAAACCCAGGACCTTCTTGCTGTGAGGCTACAGTGCTAACCACCACACCATAGTGCCGCCCTGTCTGTACACCTCATTCATGCAATTAGCCAATCAACACACCATGTAGCCGCAGAGTAAGCGTATGGCGGATAGACTGCTTGTTGCTACTGGTTTCAGTGTTTCCCAAACTGCTGACCTCGGGGGATTTTCCACTCAAAAAAATTTCCTACAGTTTACACAGACATGGTTTAAAAAACACCACCACGAAAAAACCCCAAAAACCTCCAGTGCGCAGCGATGAGAGGTCAAAGGAGATTAGTCAGGCCGGTATCAGCAGTAAAAGGTAACTTAAATAACCACTTTTCACAATTATGGTGAGCTGAAAAGAATGCACAACACATCAAACCTTCAGGCAAGACCACCACAGGTTCTACTCCAGTCAGCCAAAATTCTGCAGATCTGCAGCTACAGTGAGATTTTGCACGTTCTGAGATGCTTTTCTGCTCACCACAGGTGTAAAAACTGGTTATTTGAGTTATAATAGCCTTCCCGGCAGCGTAAAGCAAAGTTCCTAATAAACTATGGGGTGTTTTGGGAAAGATTCCATTGTAACTTTTTGGAAAAGTGTGTTGGAGATGCAAGCAAGCTTCATAACAAACTTTCCTCATAACAATCAGTCTGGATTAAACTGAGGTGTACGTAGTATGCATGATATTTTGTCGTGAATACGCTCCACCCCCGCTGACCTGGAGAGAAAACCATCTCGGCCATGGCTTGTCTGAAGTCCTGAGAAGTAAACCAAGCACGCGGACACTCAAGCAAGCTTGTACAGCAATAGCCGGTGAACAAATCTCTGTTTTCTCAGACTGAGGATCTGTTTTAGCACTCCTTTTTTTAGATCAGCCAGATTTCACGCATCCTCTTTTGCACTCGGGTTTTTTTCCTCACTAGAAAGATGGAAGAACATTCAAGAGCAGTCAGAGAAAGCAAAAGGATGGTGATGCTGGACGGAGGGCTGAAGCCGATCGAAATAGTAGAAGTCTGATTAAACTTATGGCTCATTGAGAAAAAAAAGGGGGGTGGGACAAACACACATCAATCCATGGTTGAGTTTTGAGGGAAAATGATGACAAGGCATTTTTTTTCCCTTTGGACAGCCAAACACAGCGAGTTAATAACATCTTGCTTGTTAGTCTGTTGGGTATTTTGGGTTATTAAAGTTAGTCACGATGGAGCTGACAAAAAGAAAAAAAGCACAATCTGGCTGAGGGGAATTTCGGGAGGCTCGTAAAAAATGAAGCCGTGGCTTTAGTTTTATTGATCGTTATATTTCACAAAGACGAGGGGAAGAATGGTGGGGATTTCGAGCTGAAACGGACATGCAGTGCTTTTTACCTGAATTGTATGAATACGAGCCGTGAGCTGCGGAGACAACGAGTTCGAGAACAAGATCACACAACAGCGATCGGCCAACTGGGTATATCCTTACATGCTATTCTTAAGAATCACATGCCCTGCAGCAAAAGGTGAGACCTGTGAAGCTCGAATTTTAGCTTAAAATGAACCAATCATCCAGTGGCATTTATGATTTACTTGGTAATGAAAGTCTAAGTTAATTGCTTGTTGTATCCGTATATGTGACGTGAAAATTGTCCTGTCAGGATGCAGGTGTGACATGTGAGACATATAACGTCAAAGGCGTACTCTGTAGTCTGCGAGAGGGACTGTCTCCGTGCATCGTTCTCCTTTGAAGGTAAGGGGAACTCTTGGGCAGGGGCATTGAGGAGACGTCGTGCATTTGCAGCTTGTACCAGTGCGGCTCGTCGTCCATCAGCGCCGTCTCCAGCTCGATCAGAATCTAAACGAAAATGGCAAAAGATGTAAACGTGGCAAATAACTGTACATCTGCAGTGATGAAGGTAAAAACAAAAGGGATTTACTGATGTGTTCCTAAGCCATCATGAGTCAACAGAAGAGCTGATATGGTACAGATTCTATAATTCTCGTAATTACCTTTATAATCAGGAAGAACTCTACACAAACCTTTCGACAATTTTTCCTCAGGCACAAAGGATATCTTCGTCTATGCGCACATAATCTGTGCTGCTGATTTTGCTAATTAATTTGAACAAGGAATATACTAAACTGTGAAAATTGACAGCTTGTCTAGACAGGATGTTGCATGTTTGTACCTCTCCGAGGAATTCGCTCTCCTCCTCACGGACTCGCGCCTGGTCCCAGAGCGTAATCTCCAGCATGCGCTCGCGAAACTCGCGCCGATGCACTGGCGAGTACATGAACGTCTGGTTCCATTTGGGCTCTAACGACTTCTTTACCGTTTTAGTTCTCCTCTTGCTTTTGTCACTGGAGGAACGATAATTCAAACTGCTTTTATTTACTACCTTTGGTAGAAGGGAAGCCGAGACACACCAAAACACTTTACAGATCCAAGTCTGTAGCCATTAAAAGAAAAAAAAAATACGGGCTGGTTTCTTGTTATCTTTCTTGATCTGTTGATAATATATTCGCACCGAATGAGGAAAAAAAAGCCAAATAGACAAAATGGTGCCACATTAGAACCAAGGTTGCTTTAACATCCCAGTGAGCTTCCTCTACTCTTACCTTCGGTCTGGGAGGAAGTAGATTTTGACGTAGGGGTTCCTCGGTCGTCCGTCCTCTCGAGACGGCAGGTCCTTGGCTCCCAGGATGGTGACAATGAGCTGATGGCCCACTTTATCGTACCAGAGTTTAACCTGATCAAAGATCAAGACATCTCTGGAGTCATTGCTTTCTTAACAGTGCTTCTAATATACATTTTATACGTGTGTGTGTGTGTGTGTGTGTGTGTGTGTGTGTGTGTGTGTGTGTGTGTGTGTGTGTGTGTGTGTGATCATTAAGATGTGATATACGTGAGGAAATTGATCGGATCTATTTAGCCACAATGTTACCATCCAGTGCGGTGGACTAAAAATCAAAGTACCGTACATCACCTTTTTTTGTGGTATAATACAATCTAGGCTCACACACTTCGATCAAATCTGACAGATGGTATCATTTGGGTTAGCAGGTTTTTATTGGTGATGGTACGAGTTAAGCAAATCATGAGTCTACTGGTGTAGTATATACAACTATACTGTACTGGTGTATCATAAAATCAAAATATCATGATTTCACGGTGTTATTTGTGCTTTGGGCGAGTGTCTGTAATGAGTTTTAATTTGTAAGAAATTTACTCTGACATGAGCAGATTAACAGGCAAGGGAACGAGTGCACAGCAGAAATTGATTTCTCATGCAGTAGACAAACACACAGAGGTCAGGCAAGAGAGTGGACAAAACAAGAAAAAAATAACACACACACAAATACTTGGATCGCGGGGAAATTTCGCTCGACCAGCAGGGAGCGTTTTGGGTCTTTGTGTGCAATAAAAGTCTAATCAGAAGAGCGCATGAAGCCATAAACAAAGGGAGTTTCACCAACTGAACTGCGGCACACTGGTTATGAAATGAAAACATAATAAAAGTGAAAAAAACGGTCATTTGTGACAGAGCTTGAACAAAATTACAGTTTATGTGTGACCCTGCGCGGTGACTTAAATAGCTTGAAGGAAAATGAAAGAATCTTATTGTCTGTGTGTGAAACATGGAGGAGGTAGTATGAGGGTTTTTCTTTTTTTGTTTTACAGGAGAGCTTACCATCCTTGATGGAACAATGAAGTCTGAATTATACCAGCGAATTCTCAAGGATAATGTCAGAACATCTGTCCGTGAATCGAATCCCAAGAGATATGGGTCATGCAGCAAGAAAACAACCCTAAGCACAAAGCTGTTCCATCAAAAAATGGTTAAAGAAGAATCAAATGAATGCTCTGAAATGGTCAAGTCAAAGTCCTGACCTTAATTCAGTAGAAGTGTTGTGCGAGCAGTTCATGTGACGAAACCCACCAAACATCCCAGAGTTGAAGCTGTTCTGTACGAAGGAATGGGCTAAAATTCCTCCAAGCTGACATGCAAGACTGATTAACAGTTACAGTAATCCTCCACTATAACGCGGTTCACGTTTCGTGCCCCCGGCTATGCGCGGATTTTTATTTGGAATATATATTTTTTGCAGATTTCCCTGGTATTGTAAAATATAAACATGAAAACATTAATAATATATCAAATTCAGTACAGTGTATCTCATATTTACACAAGAGACAAAGAACACATAGTGTTGTTTATGAAAACGCGGTGTGGGGGTACTGAAAAAAAAAAGATAGCTGGAGGAACAAGTCTGGCCAATTGGAACGTTCTATTTATTTAACTTTGGATGTGATTGGCTACTGGCTACGATGCATACGGTTAGGGAGAAGCAACCAGCGTTCGTCAACATCCAGTTCTTCGCCCGTAGCAGTACTCACTATAAATGTGATGTTTCTACGAATATGACACAGAATTCACCTCGCTACATGCTCGCAAATGTTTTCTTTATGTGTTTAATTGTGTCTAGGATGTGTTTAAAGAGTGTGGGAGGATCATTTAGGGCTTAAACTATTAAAAAAAAAGCGTTTGGGGGTGGCGTCCTTGTATCGCGGATTTTCGTCTTTTGTGGAAAGACGGGGGTTTACTGTACCGGAAACGTTTCATTGTAGTCATTGGCGGAAAGCAAATGTTCACACACTTTTGCCACTCACAGATATGTAATATTGAATTTTTTCTTGTATAAATAACTGATCAAGGATAACTTTTTTGTTATATATTTAATTGAGTCTTGTTCGACCTTTAGCTTGAGTATGTACGCTAATTAGCCACAAAAGAACCAAATGTATGGTCCTTTGTTGCTTTTTTTTTTTATTAGCTTATATAAATCCACTTCACCCACAGCACTGTTGAATCCTTGACTACATTTTGTCAGAAAATGTTGGGGTTTTTTTCCCTAGAACAGTGCCATGTGTTATTCATATCACAGGTACACATGCGCTAACATGTTATCGTTCATGTATTAGCGCTAATCAGCAAGAACTAATTCAACAGGAGTTATATGGAGTACATATCATGTTTTTTTTTAAATCTACTCTAATTCTTGATGTTGATATGGTGAATTTAGGCTATAAGGACATGTTTATTTAGCATTTTTGCCATAGCTTTGTAACAGAGGTAAAGATTTCCGCGAAGGGAAATTACAATTTCAAAATGTTTACGGTTTCTTACTTCCTGGTTCGTCTGATTCTCTTTGCTTCTCATAGCTTTTCCCAAGTTCTCAGAATTCTCCTAGTTTTTCACAGATTCCCCCGTTTTCCAAACAAATTCCCAAACTGCTTAAAAAAAAAAAATGTTGTCTAACTGGAGCTTAGCCGGTCTGCTTTGGCACAACTGCATGACTTTTATTTATTTATTCATTTATTTTTCCCCGCTCAGTTATGAATTCTCAGACCAGAATGCGTTTATTACTTTTCTATAAAATATTAATGCTACTGTTCTTTAACAAAGACAAACGACAAGATGTCTCTAGTACCAGCGCTTCGTAACTGCTGTCTGCTCTAGGACCATCAGGTTACATTGTTTTTATTCAAGAGTGGAAAAAAAGCAAGGTTACTGATCGTTGCTATAATGTACGTGATAACCGGAATTTTTTTTTTTCCCTTCATGGATGTTAAATGTGACTAAAAACGGACAAACAGGCAAGACATGGTGTTCATTAATAAACTAAAAATTGTAATCACTGGCAAGAGTGATAAAATAATAAAAATACAAATAAAAAACAGCCTGTGTTGTTAAAGGAAAGTAATCGTATCACACCACACCAGCATAGATTATTTTCCCATAAGCGCACAGCCTGAAGTGTTATTCCTTACACATTGGTGGAATATGACGTGTAACAAGTATGGCAAGTTAGGCAATAGTCATGTCTCTTAAAATATGCCTCTTTTTTTTCCCATTTTGATCATGCAAAATCATTCCAATATAAAACCAGGGTAGAAAAGAAAGACAAGTGATACTAAAATTACACAAGCAAAAGGAAATAAAGGGACAGCGCAGCCATTTCCTTGCTGTGCTTTTAGTAGAAGCGGGAGGTAAATAAGGGGATCGGGGGCACAGGGGTGAGTGTCTTTGTGGTAGATAGTGTGAATTACCTGAACCCTAGGGTTAAAAGGCTCTATTCTCCTACTAAGGCTTTGGCTCTGGGTAAGCAAAGTTAATGACAAGAACAAAACAAAGGAAAAAATGCAATGAAACTAAACCCAGAATGACAGCACCAGTGTTAGAGGAGCTCAGGGAGAGATTCAGTCTAAACACTGCAGGTTACTGTGCAATTTCTCGTTCCTTTTTCATTTTTGTTTCCCTTTTTTTTTCATAGACAAAGTTCAGGCTGGAGTCATAGAAAATAACCAAAGACAATCAGCCAGAACGTCTACTGAATGCACGCAATTAGCTTCTCATTTACTTTCTTTCATCCGAGTCATTTTCATTTAGTCGATTCTTTCCCATTGTGTGACTGTTAGTTTGCGAAATGCTAAATATAGCCGCCGCGCCTTATCTTTCGAGTGCACGTTCACAACAAATTACGATCATCTCGGGTTCCTGGGACAGGAAAGAAAGAATTTCAGCGGTGGAATTTGTCACGTGGATCACGTAGAGAAATTCCAAAGGCCGAAGGTCTGTTTAAACTGAGTCTCCACCCGAGCGAACGACACACACATAAAAACACACCAGATTGTGTTACTGAATGCATACACACATATCCACATATCTCAGCAAGTTAAAGAGGATGAAGAGTTTGACAAGATGTACAAGAAGGTTAAATATTACATGGGAGGTGATCAGAAACTCAGGTCGTAAGAACCCATTTTTCTACTTTTTTTTTTTTACTATTCAAAGTAAAACAGGACTAAAATGATTACTCCAACATGAACCGACTAAACACTTGGCTCCCTAATGGATATTAAACATCATTTATTTTTAAAAAAAATCTGCCTTTGCAAAGTTTAGCTCATTACCGCCTGAAGACACAAATGGAAATATAGGCGAGTGCAAAAGTTTTCACCCCTGTGTTTTTCTTTTTTTTTATCATGAAAACCAGGAACATTTACCTTCGTTTATTTATTTATTTAGACAGAATTTCATCTTATACAGCTACAAAGTGTTACCAAATATGCGAACTTGCCTTCTCATGATGACACCACAATCCAGATTTTCTAGATCTGATTTAACTTGTACTGCTTAAAAAGCCGTAAATTTATGATACTAATACACTAAATTTAAGGGAGAATCAAAACGTAAAGGCAGGATACATCTAACATCTAGCTTTAACTGTGAGAGCCTGAACATATCACTTTTGCACACTGTCCCCATGCAAGACAACGCATTTGTTGTATCGTTCATCTGGCTTCTGGATTCCTACCAGAGAAGAAGTTTTTCGCCTGCTCCCGACGTCCTTTTACTTCATCATTAGAGGTGAATCTACGACCGCGTAGGGCCTCCTTCAAGGGACCGAAGATGTGATAAACACGCAGTACCAGATCCGATCTGTAAGGAGGACGTGGAAGACGTTGGACCCCAAGCCACTGCGCTGTCCCTACTGTCCCTCGCTGCTGTATGAGGACGTCCACTGCCGTGGTGCAGCAAGTCTGTTTTGGACAGCATTCGTCTTGTTTTGCTGTGATGCAGGTTTACGTATTCACAGCGCTGCACAGTGATTTACACTGTTCACTGTTTACCCATGCGCTTGGAAATGCTTCACAATAGGAATCTTCATGTCCCAATAGAACGTTAACGTGATTTCCTTGGTGGAGGGTGGAATTTTATATTTCTTCTTTACTGGAGAAAATGCACGTCTCCACTCCGCGCTTCGACTTTTGCTCTCCGACTCACTTCGCAATTTTAAAATTGCCTTTACTTTTTGATTCCCCCTCATTTAGAACTGATCTCAGTTACATTTATTCATCTTCTGTCATATTTCATAAAGCGTGTGCAAACATTTGCACTTAAGTAGCTTACACAAAACGATGATGAGTGTTTAAAACCTATCACATTCCCTTTAACGCTGTACACATTGTGTATATTTGCCGGAATGTTGTTTAACTTGCTCCTGATTCAGATAAAAAAAAAAAGTTCATACTGCGTTTTTAACAATTTTTGCAAAAGAGCAAACAAAGCGTGAGGGTTAATTAATTATCCAGCACGCTGTTCTTTAAACCGTACATCAGCGAGTGCTCTGCTTTGGGAATGTGTTACAGCGACACAATTAGAGCCCAGCGAGCGAGTGTAACGTGATCAGGTCTGATGTTTTCACCCTTGGATGAGCTCCAGCTCTGTGGCCGAGCGTGAGCACCGTGGAGCCGTTCCAGAACTTTATCTGTGTTTGAGTCGCCTTTGTTCGCCTCCCGAGTGTTTGCCAACAATGGCTAAGTACTTAACATGCTTGTTCTGTTCACTACCTACTGATGAATGTCCCACTGATCCAGGCTATCTCTGCTGAATATAAAGCAGCACCCTTTTATTTAATACAAGCTTCAAATAAAGACGTTCCGTTCACATCGATGAGGCTTGAGTTTCCCCACAACGTCACACCGTTTGATGGTAGAACAAGAAGGATCGTAAAAAATTGTGAAAGGTTTTGGAGAATCTCTCCAACAGGATGTTTAAATGTTTGAAATCATATCTTCAACATGCGTCAGAGAAACTCGGTTCATGTTGGAAATAGTCAGTTTTAGGACTGTTGAAAAAGTCAACCCCTTAAATGGAATCATATTTGTTTTAGGTAGAAGTAGCTAGGGAATAAATTGACTAATTGTACAGAAATATGAAGGTTAGAGTGGGTCATAACTTAAAGAGGACGAACCGTTTTGGATGATCAGGATCTAAATCAAATACAGTGGTACCCCGCTTATTGAACGCCCCGCAGAACGAACATTCCGCATAGTGAACGCCGCCGCGAGAGCGGGCGTGACTCGCAGAACGGACGCGTTTCGCAAGTCGCATGGGAAAAATCGAGTTTTAGGTTTAAAAAATGGCTGAATCCAGTCTCATCATCAGTCATCATCATTCAATTTTCTCGATTTTTCGCAGCGACCTGGAACAGATTACACGATTTCCCATAGAAGTCTATGGGAAATCGTGTTTTGCACAACGATGTGCCGCTGGGACGGATTGCGTTCGTTATGTGGGGTACCACTGTATTTTATTTCTTTTTTTTGCTAAATGACAGTGTTATTATCCCACGGTGCTGTCGAATTCTCAACTCTGATTGGTTAGGAGCTTAGGAGATGTTGATTTGTTGTCTATAATGTCAGCCCGGGCGGTAATCCCAGCTGCAAGTCAAATCATGTTTACATCATTGTGCTCATTCATATCCATCATCATTTCTATAGCAACGACTAATTCACATGGACTTGTTCGGCGGATGCTCAGAAAAGGAGCAAGAAAGTGTTATTTAACAAAGAGAAATGTGCAATCAGTGCTATGGGTTTTCTGTAAGGACAGGTTTGTTTAGCATTTTCTGGAAGGAGCTTTTTAACAGGGAGTTTTCCAACATCACACAGGACAGAGGTGTTTACAGTTCCCGGCTTCTCGGCATGAAAATCGGCGTTCGTTTTTTTTTTTTTTTTTTTTTTTTGTCTTTTTGACTATGAGAGAGAAAAAAAATCAAGGCTAGTGAGTGAATAAATAAACTTTACAGCTGCGATATCGCACGTAGAAACAGGAATTGATTTGTTTTGCGTACATTATACAACATTACCTCGAACTATAAATGGATAAAAAGTAATTAGCTGTGAAATAAGAGGAATAAAACACTGTTATGGGAATAACGTGTCCGTCCAATTAATCGTTATTTCCCTGTAACAGCACGTACAACATGATCCTGATATTCACTCCTGATATTCAACGGATTAGTATGTTTTCACCCTGTAAAAGTCTGTCAGCATGCACATAATCAAATCAAGGTAAACAAATAAATAAATAAATACAGGTTTTCTATTAAAGTTAAAGTTAAAATAACAGCTGCCGTTCTTTTCCCTCCGAGAACGCGAGTGATGCATTGTGGGAACTCACAGAGAGCTGTCCGGATAAGTACTGCGGTGCGTCTCGCAGCACGCTGGGGCTCATGGGAGACGTGATGGATATGGATGGCCGGTCCATCTTCTGCGACTCAAATGAGCTGGAACCTTCGGGTGGAATTTAATAAAGGCAGAGGGAACAAGGGAACAAGGGAAAGAAGACAGAGAAAGCGATAAAGGGGTAAGAAAGAGATGATATCATATTCTGAAGATCACGGGAGTGCATTGACTACTTCCGGCCACACGGGGGCTACTCACTTGACTCCAGTTGTGTGTGTGTGCTGTCTGGAATCCTGGGGATGTCTCTGCATTGAGAGAGAGAGAGAGAGAGAGAGAGAGAGAGAGAGAGAGAGAGAGAGAGAGAGAGAGAGAGAGAGAGAGAGAGAGAGACCTTTTAATGAGCTTTCAATGGCGCTAAGCATCACATTAGTCTCTATTAGAGTCTGGACCAATATGCTGCACCGAAATCAGATTTGTTCACTTTCAAATATTGTGTGCACTAAAGACCTGGAAAGAAGGTGCTGATTCTACATCAGCGCTTTGTCTTGGAAAGCGATGTTATGGGGGCTTTTAAGGGCACAACGCAGGTTGAAGACTTTCAAAATATAGTGCTGCTTTTGAACGATACTGTATACACATAACCAGGTCTTTGGGGAAATATTGTCTGATATGGCAAAATGGCAACAAGACAATAAAGATGGCTTTTACAAGCCCAAATTTTCACTAGAAATTGCTTCATGAGCAAGATAATGCCAGTGAAATTAAAGGTGCAAAAGTGGAATGGACTTTACATGAAGGCTTCCTAAAATAAACATGAACAATAATGAACGAATAATAAAAGCTTTATGGGTATACATGGTTGTTAAGTCAAGATATTAAGGTTCCCTTAACGACAATGTTTACGCCATAGGTTTCTCATGATTGAAGTTTATTCGCCATACAAGGAAATATCAGTTAACATGGGGGCAGGTTTTTTTCTGGCAAAAAGTGCCGCCATGGTGCTGGGGAGCGCTTCGGGGTGTGTTCATTTTTCGGGTTTTTTTTTGGCAGAAAAAGTAGCTTCATTCAAGTACTTCATAATAATAATAATAATAATAATAATAATAATAATAATAATAATAAAAATGCTGCATGGCCGTTGTGTTTCTATGACAACAGCATTTTTAAAACATATCACCACTAAACACAACATGATTAACTTGCCTGCAAAGGAAATACAGTGGAACCTCTGGTCACGAACGCCTCCGGACACGAACAAATCGGTTCCCGACCAAAAAATTCACCAGAAATATTGCATCTGGTCACAAGCACATAATCAGGTGCCAAACAAACACAACCCCAGTTATTTTCACCTTCCGCTTCGTACGCGCCAATGTTTTCCAGTTTTCTGTTTGCGCATTGCGCAACTAACAAAGACGCACGTGTCCCTTTAATCGGTCTCAGTCAGACGTGCGTTACCGCCAGAAGTCGACTCATGCAAGGTTCGTTTTCTTGGTTGTTTACAGTAAGTTTTTGGATCATTAAGGATTGTTCAAACTTTGATTTTTTTTTTTTTGTCTGTGCTTAAAACTCAAAAAAATGTTCACAGCATTTTTTCGTTGTTTCTCTGCATTTCTGCTCTATAAGCTTCATTATGGGTCCCAAGAAAGTGTAAATGGTAGTGAGAGTAAGAAGCCTAAGCGTATAACAGTTGAAATAAA
>JAQLOM010000019.1:4547984-4560015 GCA_030068315.1 Chrysichthys thysi
AGGCCTACAAACCTGACCCAGTTACACCAGTTCTGTCAAGAGCAGTGGGCCAAAATTCCAGCAAACTATTGTAGAAAACTTGTGGAAGGAGACCGAAAAGTTTGGCCCAAGTGAACAATTCTACCAAATACTAAGGAACTGCATGTAAATTTTTGACTGATGAAAGTAATAATAAAAAAAAAAATCCATAAAATTCTCTCTCTTTATTCTGACATTTAACAAATATGAAAAATATTTTAATATTTATTGATCTAAAACAGAAAAAGTTTACTCTGATTTAATGTTGGACAGTAAAGGAAAAAAAGGTTTTGTTTTTATTTCTGAAGTGTATATAAATATCTGGTTTCAACTGTAATTATATTTATTTAAACCTTAAAAGTACCGTATGCATCTTCCCAGGAAACAAAGGATGTGCCCTTGAGTGTGTGTGATTTAAAAAATAAAAAAAAAAAGGAAAAAAAGTAATAAATAAATAAATAAATAAATAAAAAAGCTCAGAGTGGGTGGAGAAACAGTGCTGCATTAATGCCCACACACTCACAGAGGGAATGAATTGCTCAAACGTGTGCATGTGCAAAAGTGAAAAGCAATCAAGGTGAAATTAGAAGAGAGCCAACTGGGGAAAAAACAGCAACTCTACAGCGAGGAGGAATGACAATTTGAGTAATGAGCCACGTCCACCGTGCACTAACACAGCCAACATTAACGTCTAATCATATTGTAAACCTTTCAACATTTTAAATTTTACAGGTTGTATATTTACAGGTAATAACTTGAGCAGGCAGTGTGTCAGGGGTGTTTTACCAAACCAACAAGTGATTTCTGAAAACGTACCCTGAGTAGCAAGATGGTGTAGTTTTACTTTTTTACGTAAACTCCTCCTGATTACCAGGATACTCGAGTTATGTTAGGAATAAAACACGATAATGCATGATGTTACAGACTGCTGTTATATAATGCTCCTACAATCCAAATCAGGGTGGTGATACAGAGGCCCATTACCACTCAGAAGTTATGGTTCCTCTTACACGACCGCAATTTGCCAAAATTTACAATATTTAATGTACTAATGAATGACACCAGTAGTGTAGTGATTAGCACTGTCTCCTCACAGCAAGAAGGTCCTGGGTTCGATCCCTGGGGTCAACCTGGGTGCCTTTCTGTGAGGAGTTTGCATGCTGTCTGCGTGGGTTTCCTCCAGGGACTCCAGTTTTGTCCCCCAGTCCAAAAACATGCACAGAGGGGGGATTAGGCTAATTGCCTACTGTAAATTAATGTAGGTGTCAACGTGAGTGTGAATGGTTGTCTGTCTCTGTGTGTCGCCCTACGGTGGATTGGTGACCGGCCCAGAGCATACCCCGCCTCTCGCCCGAAGTCAGCTGGGATTGGCTCCAGCTTCCCCCCGCGACCCTGAACAGGATTAAGCAGCAAAAGATGAGTGAGAGTAATGAATGACGTGTTGCGCTTTTTAACCATTTAAAGTTATATACAGTACACACAGCATTCGCATTTCTGGGTTCGCGACTTCACAGATTCGCCAAATTTTCTGTGGAATCTAACTAACTTACATTTGCGTTTTTTTTCACACATCTGCGAAATCTTCATAGCATAATGTTCATCGCAAATGCGTACGTACTGTTTGTTTTGGGGATGGCGTAGGCTCCATGATGACACGCTATTGGCTGGAAGGGTGGGAAGTAGCTAATCACAGAGCAGGGTACCAACTTTCCTCGTTACTGATTGGCTGCGAGCGCAGATGCTTTGTGTACTATAGGAGTCAAATTGCGGTTCATCTCCCCGCATCTCAGTTTAACACACGGGTATTTCATACAAGAGTGATAAGTGTTTTCGGTGCTTTTTTACTTGTTTTTTATTCAATTTATAACAAACCTCAAGATGGCTAAACATTTACAATGAATTAGTACAGGGGTAACATTAATATAACCGTACTTTAAATACGCTAGTGTGGCAAATATCAATTAGGCGATACTGTACTCTGTTTTGACGTCAACCATTTATTTATTTATTTATTTAAGGGTAAGGTATTAAGCTAACTTTTAAATGAAATTAAAGTGCTTTGGGAGCATGATTTGGGTCATATTTAGGGTTTAAACTTTAGAAATAAGCATTTATTAGCATTTTTAGTGACTCCACCAAACATTCGCGATTTTCACACATCCGCGCCGGGGTCTGGAACCTAACCTCGCGAATGTGCGAGGTACTACTGTATGTGTGCAAAACAAGTTCCTATTATCGCTTAAGTGAGAAATGGTTGCTCCCACACCAGCTTCTTGTAGTTAATAAGATAAAAATAAAAAAAAGCTGCTTGAAGACTTTCCTGTGGTGGAAAACCAAATGTCTGAAACTAGAGACTAATCTTCTGCGACTGCCACTGCCACCAAGCAGTTCCCGACTACACAGCTGATAATATTATTGCACCCTCCCTAGAGTTAATAAGGTTTTTTTTTAGTGGAAAACGGGAAAACTGGAGATGGACACGCCTTCCATTAATGTTAAATAAACAGCTCCTTATAGAAAGCTTCACCATATCAATGATTCTGCTTTTTTTTTTGCTACATAACTCATTTTCCTATATCGTCCACCACTTGTATACAAATCCACAGGAAGGCCTAGTTGCTATAGAAACAACAACATATTATTACAAGCGTGTTCAAATGAATCTGTGATCTGAATTACAACCTGCATTACATTCAGCGCTGCTAGTGTTATTAAAAAAAACAGTTCACAAGCATTCATGTGGTGTATACAGGACATACAGTAGTAATTCAGGCGAAATTTGTTCATGATAATATTATTTCATGATTCATTTTGAAAACATACTGTTATGTTTTTATTGCCTAAAAATCACCTGAAAATCCACCATCCAATAAGCTTCTGCGATTGCCACTGCCACCAAGCCATACCTGACTACACAACTTGACAACATTATTACACTCTCACTAGGGGTTGGGAACCGAACCTGGGTTCTAAATCAGAACCAGATCCAAAATGCCAAAGAACAAAGTACCTGTAAAATAAATAAATAAATAAATAAATAGATTTGAATAAATGAATGAATTAATTAATTTAACAACAACAACAACAACAAAAAAAATAAATGAAACCAACAGTATATTGCTGTGTATTTGTGTGTTGTGGGTTCGCCCAGAGAGTACGGAGTTTTCCCAGCTATACAATACTGCTACAAATACTACACCACTGGTAAAAATACAAAATGATAGAACGCAGGTGCTTTCAGGATAGTTGTTTTCCAGCCAGGTTTGGCCACGTGTGACTAATAAACTGTCTCAAATCTGGAAATATGACACTACCAGAAGGGAGAAGTCCCAGCCAATCAATAATTTGGAAAGCCTGCAGCCTCGAAAGGAAGAAAGCTAATAAAAGATAGTGAACAGGGAGCAGGGAACCGGCTGAGTGACAGGAGTGTGTATGCGTTTGAGCAACTTGAGGTGCTGCCGTAAGCTCGGCTTCTCCCAAAACACACGGCGATATTTCGAATCGTGTCAAAAGCGTCGCCGAGAAGCGCGTTCGATCGAAGGTGGCCATGAAGGCAGCAAGGAAAGATGAGCAGGTGAAATTTATTGCAGTTTCAAGATAAAGATGTCTGCCAAGCAGGCGGAATAGGGGTGGGTTATTGTCCTGAGTATCGCAAGATTAAACATGAAGCATTCCAAATTTGTCAGTTGTGTGATTAAACACACACACACACACACACACACACACACACACACACACACACACACACACACACACACACGAACTAGCCAAACAGGAATAAGGCATCTGGTAAAGGCAGGAACCCAAAAACCTGCGTGCTAAGGAACCTTCCAGAACAGGAGGACATAGGAAGCAGCTCCACAGTTACATACGCGTCATTATTGCCCCCTGGAGCCAATGCACTGAGATTTTGTGCTTCTGCCAGTTTTATCCTCCGCACTTTCACACTGCAGAGCCAAGGCTACATGTGGAGATCAGTACAGGCTACACACTAGGCATGTACGGAAAATTAAATACATAATCTTGCTGAATATTTATTTAACACAGCTCAAATGAGGATACGAAGAAATTATATTTCCAGACCTGCCATGCAGTGGACCCTCAACTCACGAACTTAATTCGTTCCGAGACTCTGTTCGTGAACTGATTTGTTCGCGACCCGAATCAATTTTTCCCATTGAAATTAATGTAAATACAATTAATGTGTTTCAGCCCTCAAAAACATGTTTTAGTTGCTGGCGTAGGTGGACGGTGGTGGAGGGATGTGGTGGCAGTTCTCATGTTTTGCGATTATTTCTTTCTTTATTAGTATGTTTGGTCTGCAGGCACACTATTGTTCTTCTTAATTCTCATTTTTATTATTCCGTTCACCTGTTTTTTCCGCCCCCTACTCCTCCTAGGGCTTTCGAGCTAGAGCCACCGTTCCAACTCTGAGACGCTCGTGCTGATCCGGGCACGATGGCTTGTTCAAATGGTTACATTACCCCTTGTCGTTCGTTCGGTATTCCCGTTTTTCTGCAAAATTCCACAAAAAACAGCACTCTCTAGGGCCTTGAGGAGTCATTTGTGTGATTTTCCGCACAATTCCGTGCCAAAACTGGCACTCTCTAGGACCTTGAAGAGTTATTAGTGTGCTTGCTGGTGCTGGCAACATCAAAGCAAGCACACTTTGCATTTTCTCTGTGCAAATGCAGTCTAATTTCAACTGTTATATACTTCTTACTCTCACTACCATTTCCACTTTCTTGGGACGCATAATGAAGGCTTATAGAGCAAAAATGCAGAGAAACACAACAAAAAAATGCGTTGAACACGTTCACATCACGAGTGCTTGACAGGAACTGAATGTTTGTGCCGTGAAGTGTGGGTTGGCTTCCTGTACGTCAGTCAAAGATTTGTTTGTTGGTCGGTACAAAATCTGCTCGGGAATTTTGTCCGTACGTTTGTTCGCCATCTGACGCATTCGTAAGCCAACGGTCCACTGTATTATTACACCCTCCCCCCTCCTTAAACCTGAAATGGTGGAAATACTCATTTTCCTGCCTTTTGAAGCTATCTGTTCTGAATAATGAAATGATTTATCACAATTTTTAAAAATGAATACAACTACAGTATTTACCAGGGCAAATCTCAAGGCATCATCAAGCAACCCTGATCCTATAATTCTGTTCACCAGATAAGAGTTCCTAAAAAATAAAGTGTCAACCAATAGGGCCAATCTGTCAGTCCCGGGGGTTAAAATGACAAAACATTAGGCTCTAAGCTTCCACTGCCCCATAAAATATCATAAACTGTGTAATAATATCATAAACCATTATTTTTGTTTTCTTAGCTTGTATTCAGAAGCTTCTCAGGTGGTGTTGATTAACTTAGTTGAGCATAGCAGCATCCATGACTGTAAGGTTTATTTTAATAATCTCATTCAAATACAGGTAGTCCTCAAGTCACGATGGAGATGCGTTCCACCACACCCATCATAAGTCGAAAATATTGGATGTCGAACCACTGTGTTCAACCACTTAGCCTAGCTTAGGTATCTCAGCCTATCTTAGCCTAGCTTAGCCCAGTTTAGCATAGCTTAGCCTAGCCTACCAAGGAGTTTTTTCCTGTACAAGACATGCTTTTGAATGAAAATTACAGTAGCTCTTGAAGCACACAAAAAAACCTGCAGTAGTGCACTGTACAGTACACCGATACACAAGGTAACTCCGTGAGCTGCGGGAGAGAGTGAGGCATCATGTGAGGCGAGTGATCCGAGCATTATCCGCATACTTCCGTTTGTCGTCCACATACTTCTGGGCGTCGTCCGAACATCTGCATACATCATACACTGTTACGCTGACATTCCAGCAAATCCAGCATGCGAATTTTAATTATTTCCTAAATATTTTACAATTTTAGCGCATCGCAATCGTCATCGTAACTTCAAAAAATTGGTCGCCGGGCCATCGTAACTCAGTGAGTACCTGTACTTTATTGTTTCTGTAGTAACAATGCACACAGGGACTTGTAGGGTGCATTAAAAACATGTGCAACTGTTGTTATGGTGACACTTTCTCTGAGGAGGCGTTTATTTAGGATTTTTGGAAGGACGCTTCAGCGTCAGCGCTTTCTAAGAGACAGAGGTAAAGCTGTAAAGTGTCGTCCTTGGGGTAATTTGCTCAGGCTTTTACGCTTTCATCAAGAAACGGTCAGCTGCAAACCCAAAACTGCCCTAGCTGTACACAAGCTGTTTTATAGGCCAAGCAATATTTCAGTCAAGCTGTAACGTCTGCTGTCCTCTGGGTCACTTTGCTGCAGATCAGTATGGAGACGCACAAGTCGTGTCCCAAATCCTGAGCCTTGATCCATTAACCGCAGCTTTCTCATGCTGCCCGAAACCTCAGATACTCAAACTGAGGTTATGTTTCAGACACCGTGATGTAAATGGTTAAGATGAGTCGCACTTCCTGTAGCATGGAGAAAACCTTAACACGCAGAAATACACGGAAACACAACAGAGATCGCAATTAACACCTCTGGCTTAGTTAGTATCAGCAGCAAAGACTCGCAACTCGAGCTGATCGGCAACACAGCAAGTACAAGAGCTTTCCAAATGAAAATGAATAGACTAAAATAAAATACAAACAATAAGACAGCAACACACATACAAAATGAGAATATGCACTAAAATAAGCAAAAATAAATATGATTTCATTTCACTGGTTTAAGTGGAATTGTTAGTATTATAATTATATAATTATAAAACTATGTATTTATTTATTTATATATTTTATTATTATTTCAGTTAAGTATCATTAAAATCCAAATGTCACCATTAAAAAGCTTATTATGGTCAACACCAAGCTAAACCGAAGGGATTAGTGAATCAATCTGTTCTTAATGTCCTCTTCATGACGGCATAAATCTAGATAAGGTTTCGATAATGATATGATAAGATCGGTCTCACGAATATAATATAAAATGTGCTGTTTCTTACGATAACTCTAGACGAGCTGCAGGAAAAACACTGCATTACAGTGTCGTTTATTTCTATATTTATTAGTATTTTAGATATTTTACACATGTTTACGGATTTTATTTGAACTTTACTACGCACACACGCAATCAAGAAAGTTACCAAATGAGTTACCAAATATTGCTTTTTCTCAGGAAAGGAAAATAATAGACCTGGGACACACATTGAGCTTCTCTCTTTATCTTTCTCTCTCTCACACACACACACTTCTATCATTTCCACACTCCTCTTTCTGCGAGTGCTAACTGTGCATTTTTCCTTGCGGTGAATGGCTGCATTTCAAATCAAAGAAGCAGCAGCAGCTACATCAGGCTGTGTGTGTGTGTATGTGTGTGTGTGTGTGTGTGTGTGTGTGTGTGTGTGTGTGTGTATATATATACAGTATATATATACACACACACACACACCCAGATATTCATCGACTTACGACCGCATTTGGTTCCAACCGACCGGTCGTAACCCGATTTGGTCGTAAGTCGGCCTATGTTATATTACCGTAAGTATATTATACTGTGTCATGATACTGTAATCACCTTAGAGTCATATTTTATCATTGGTTGAATAAGTGGTGTTGTGTTTGGGGGCAAAAAAACACTTTCACATCAGGATGGAGATCAGTTAAGTAAGGTGGATGTCCAGGCACATTATCCAGCAGCAGGAAAATCTTGAAAGGAATTCCTCTCTCTGAACAATATTCACGCACTTGAGGAATAAAACAATTAATGAACCTGTCAGGGAGCTGAGGTGAGGTGCGGACACAAACGCAGGGCTGCAGTACTTTTAAAATCCCCAACGGGAGTTTTATTAAGGACCCAGGCGGAAGTACACATTACGGCAGGCGATACTCATGGTCAGAAACGGGCAGGGTTACCGAACGGTGAACGACATCAAAGGGAAAAGGCAGAATCAGGAAACTGAGTCAACAAAAGCAATGATCAAAACCGGGGGAGTGAGATGGACGAGAAATGGCTCGACAGGGTTACACACGTGGAGTGGCCATTCAGTGCTTTGCCTCGACACGTGCGCAGACTGATTGGTCCATATGCGGAACACCTGTGCATGATCAGGTAAGCTTGCGCATGGGAGACGCCTCGTGTGCACCTGTTACAAACACTCCCATCCACGGCGCTGTGCATGCGCACGGTTACATGACAGAAGCAGTCTTCGGACAGTCCCTGTATCATCCATGCCTTATGGTTCGAAGGAATGTAGACTGGCAAAGTGTGCTTGTTGACATTCATGAACGCCCGCGGGTTTTCAGAGTGATAAATGACGAAAGGCTTCAGCTTGATATTTTGAATGAAAATTTGGAAAAGACACGGATAACTGGACTGTGGTGTCACGGGTTCCTACTGTATCTGTGTGTGTGTGGTGTGTAGCGTGGTGAGACCAGCTGGCTCTGCAAGGAGCTGGGGCGGAAACTGTCGTACGCCCAACTGGACAACACACTCGATTCGCTCACTCGCTTTCCGCCAGATGTTTGTCGTAACCTTACGTCATCACCAGACATACCAATCGTGATCGTGGTCGTAAAGTCGATCAGTTGTAAGTCGCATAGGTCGTAAGTCGACGAGTATCTGTGTGTGTATGTACTGTATGTATGCTTGTAGATATGTTTATAGATGAATAAGCCTTTAATTGGACATTATAAACTGTGAAGCTGCTTTGTGACAATGTCCTATAGAAATAAAAATTTAACTGAATTGAATTGAAATATCACAGAAAACTCATTTAAATGTAAAAATTCAAAGAGCCACAGTGTTTCCTTTGGAAGATAAGGTTACATTTAAGTGCAAGCATAGTATTAATCAGCTGCATTAACAACTATGTCAATGGAAGGTCAGAAAGACAAATGTGTGTGTACAGGTGTGTGTATCTGGCCATATAACAGGAGGTAAGAGGTAATAAAAAGCTAACAGTGAGTCAGAACATGCCTCAATAGTCATAAAAAACACACACAATAACCTCATAACCACACAAAAAAACACAATCATCAAAAAAAAAGAAAAAATGATGCTACTATTTAGCAAATGAAAATTTGTCATCATTAATATGGTCTTCTTTAGGAGTCACCGGTGTCAGCGTTTTGTAACAGTCTGTAAACTTTCTACCATAGAAACGACTTTCCGAGTGAAGCAAGTAAGAACAGGAAATAGTTTGTTAACATGTAAGTAACATGAGCTAGCTAGCGTTATGTGTGGTTGTGTGTGTTGGATTTTGGGTGGCAGCAGGACTGTCTGATGTTAGCATGCATTTCTGCTCGGGATTTCTGCATGGGAACATCATCAGAAGCGTGTGCAGCTTACGAGGAACAAGTATCACCCAAGTATGTGTACAAAACACTGGATTGACCAGGACTACCATTACATTACATTATAGGTATTTAGCAGACGCTCTTATCCAGAGTGGCGTACAACAAGGGTAAAAGAAGAGCAGAACTTCTAGACAAGAAAGTTCACGTGCCAACTGTATAAGGGCCAGAATAACACCTGGTGTCGTATTCTGTAGAAGTACCAATCAGCTAGCAGCAAGAAAAAAAAACAGCTAACCATAAATGAGCTGACAAAGTACAACTAAGAGGTGAATTAAACCTCAATAGCTAACCCCAAGACATCATGACCAGGCTAGAAACAACTAAGCCTGGGTTGGTTAAGACCACTTAGCGCATACACAGTGGACAGGGAAGCAGGAGAGAGATGCAGCCTGAAGAGGGGGTCTTCAGTTTCCGCTTGAAGGTAGTCAGGGAGTCGGCAGTTCTGACCTCAATGGGAAGATCATTCCACCAATGAGGAGCCAGAACAGACATCAGCCTTGAGCATGCTGGACAGGAGCAGAGAGGAGAAGGGGCCATGCGACATGTAGCAGCAGAATGAAAGGATCTGGGTCGCATGTAGGGTCGGGTCAGTCTCTGGAGATATGCTGGACCTAACCCCTTAACTGCCTGGTATGCTAGGCACTAATGGCTTAAATTTGATGCGAGTGTGATGGCCACAGGCACAAATGTTACCTGGAGCGTTGGGGGCGGTTCACTTCCTGGTCAAGCAAAAGCGTGATCTAGGCCTAATTACTGGAGCTTGACTGTTGGGTCGTACCATGTCACTCCATGGGACCAGGGGGATTGTGACTTTAGTTGTTTTGCTTTACGTTACATTTGCAGTCGATGTGTTTAGTTTATCCCGGCCAAACCGGTACTCGTCGATCTCATCGATCTCTCGTCGATCTCGTCAACCAGCCTAGTTTTTAGCTTTTGGGTCTTTGTGAACCTTGTTTGTTTTTTGGGTAATAAAATACCTAGATTTTTTAATTAAACACCTTGTGTCCTCATGCCTTACTGATTGGTCCCTCACAGCGAGACAGAGAGTCTTTCACTGAGCCAAAGGGTCCTTCAGTGCGCTCTTCATGTTTGGACCATTGTCTTTCACCCAGATGAATAAAAGTAACAAAAAAAACATGATAACCCAGGGCTAATCCTAGTAACCTAATGACTTTAAGCTCCCTCCACCACACAAATCAGCCTTCACAATGTTGTCAGTTATAAAAAAATAAAAAAAAAAAGCAGACAGCCAAGTGCTCCAGCAGTAATAACCAATGCAATGATGCAGCGTTCAGGGACTTCAAATCCCAAGTATGTTCATATTCCATTATGCACTTCCTGTAATCACTCCGTGATGCAGTGTGGGCTTAATGTACCAGCGTGCTTTCAGGATCTGATGGAATGATGGCAGGGCTTCGGTTGCCTTATTATTACAGGGTGAGGAAGTCAGAGATCGAGCCATCCATTTTAAGCCATTGCGTTCAGATCTAGTTGCTCTGGTTGTCTGTGTACATCCTCTTGTCTTAAGTCTAAGAGTTGTGTAAGTGGATTAAGGCTCTGTTGAGGCACTGTTGAGCCCTTAGATAAAACCTTAATTCATCCTTGGCTTGTACCTCACTTCTAAGCCGGTTTGGAACAAATAAAATAATTAATCAGACCTAGCATATTTCTAATGGGAACTTGTAAGCTAATGGGAAAGTGAAATATTATTGTTAACAGCATCATAAGGCGAAAAATCCTAAACGATTTACTGTACATATTCAAGGTTAGGAAACAAGTTGTGATGCTTAATCATGTCAATAAAACCCTAGTCCCAACCTCAGACACTCCACCCACAGCTCACGGAGCATCTGATATTTTCGGCGCACCATTCTAGCTACAAGCTTCACGATCTTGAGCTTTTCTGAAGAAGCTATGGATCACTGAATTAAAGAAAAAGTTCGCAGCATTATGTCTTTAAAAGTTGCAAAAGTTAAAGATTTTCGTTTAAAACAGATAGTGGTGTGTAAATGAGGTCCTGTAAAAGTAGTTTCTTGGCCATTTTTAGTGAGAAAAATGTTCCTTGTGAAATGTAAACGCTTGGCATGCAAGAATAAAGAGGTCTGGCTCCAGTAAAGCAGTAATTGTGTACACGTGCTATAGGAGGTAGCGAACAAAAGCCAAATTACATGTTTAAAACCCCAGGGAACCTAAATATGTGTTTGCTGTGTAATTACAGTAATGTTGGTTTTGTCGGTACACTATAAGCACTAGAAAAAAAAGGTGGTTTCATGTTTTTGATTTAAAGTGGTCTAGTTGAGAAGTCTGGATGAACTTTAGCCTCACCAATTGCACACCTTTGTTTCATACGCATAAATTTTAATCAAAACTATGCAATCCTGAGTGGTCTGGCAAGAGAAAGTTAACCTCAAAATCAAAAATAATGAAACTATGAGGTTAGTTTTAAACTTTATATTTTGGGTAGGTTTGCACATGCCAACAGTGGTGGCTCTTCAATATGCCCTGCCCCCAAAAAATATATATATATTAGGGGTGGGACTCGATTTAAAAAATTAATCTAATTAATTAGAGGCTTTGTAATTAATTAATCTTGATTAATCGCATTTAGGGCTGCCACGATTAGTCGACTAGTCGACTATTAGTCGACTATCAAAATCGTCGACAACTAATTTGGTAGTCGA
>JAQLOM010000019.1:4561714-4578989 GCA_030068315.1 Chrysichthys thysi
CCCACATGGACACGGGGAGAACATGCAAACTCCACACAGAAAGGTACCCAGGTCGACCCCGGGGATCGAACCCAGGAGCTTCTTGCTGTGAGGCGACAATGCAAACCACCACACCAGCATTCTGCCCAAATCCTAATACTAATCTATTATAATATTTTACATAGCTATGCATCTAGCCATGATGTCATTGTTGGTCAGTTAAATGTTAACATCAAGGTAAATTCTGTAGAATGAAATGTATTCAGACCTGACCTGATTAGCTTAACTGGCTCATTTGTAATTAATTCTTCAGTACAGTGATTCAGTACGGTTTCAATAAATTACATCCGTCATTTTCCAGCAACATTAGTACCACAGGACAGTGCTTTCTTACTGACATGTCAGTCTCTAGGCGTTTGCTTGCTGTTACTGCTGATCTCGTGATGTTTTTTTTTTTTTTTTAGTGTGTTTGTAAATCGAGTCTACAGTCATATTTCCGTGTTTCTGCTATGATTAACCTCATGGTGAACCTAAGAACCAAGCCTGGTAAATCCTACATCGTACACCTAAAGACACAGACTTCGCTGTGGAAAACGCACATGAAAAAAAAAAATTCCCTGACCTGAATAAGGGGTAATGCTAACAATGCTAACATATCTCTCCAGGCTAAATTATACCTAATACCTGTAATCTATGGAAAATAATCAGAATTAAAGCTAGGGCCTTTTCAAAGTAGCTGGGATGGGACTTCAGGTTTAGTACAGTGGACCCGCGACTGAATCCGTTCCGAGACCCTGATTTGTTCGCGACCCGAATCAATTTTTCCCACTGAAATTAATGGAAATACAATGAATGTGTTTCAGGCCTCAAAAACAAGTTTTTAAAGCATATTATGGGTTTATGCGTGGTAATAAATTAACTAAATGAAATAAACAGATGATTTTAAGGCACGTTCCCTTTGCGATGGAGACGTAGTCGCTGGCGTAGGTGGACGGTGGTGGAGGGATATGGTAGCGTTTCTCATGTTTTGCAATTATTTCTTTCTTTATTTCAACTGTTATATGCTTAGGCTTCTTACTCACACTACCATTTCCACTTTCTTGGGACCCATAATGAAGGATTATAGAGCAAAAATGCAGAGAAACACTATGAAAAAATGCATCGAACACGTTCACACCATGAGTGCTTGACCCGAACTTGCCGTGAAGCGTGAGTTGGCTTCCTGAACGT
This sequence comes from Chrysichthys thysi, assembly GCA_030068315.1. Lineage (NCBI taxonomy): Eukaryota > Metazoa > Chordata > Actinopteri > Siluriformes > Claroteidae > Chrysichthys > Chrysichthys thysi. Next base: position 4,562,924 of record JAQLOM010000019.1, read on the forward strand.
CAGTCGAGGATTTGTTCATCAGTCGGTACAAAATATACTCGGGAATTTAGTTCGTATGCTGATTTGTTCACCATCCGACATGTTCGTGAACTGAGGGTCTGCTGTATTTAATTTTTTCTTATTTAATATTTATTCATGCGTACTCCACTGACTTCCAAATCCTGACATGTATTGTGATAGAAAAGCACACTTAGCTAGCAAATTAGCAATTAAAACATCTTTTGACAGAGTAACCATTTATCCCACCACGTTTCTTGAAGCTAGACAGGTTTAAATTACATTTAAACATTGTTTTGGTGAAATATACAGCAATAATGTGTACTAAAACTACTTCAAATACCTTCGTATGACATAGCTTGAAAATCTCCCCCAGAAGGTCTTTCTGTATTTTGTATATACAATGCCTAATCTCCGTTAGCCAAATATGCTTCTCTGTCGTGCTTAGCAAACAAACTGACATCTCGTTCTGTCTGCTTCATTCAGAACACTGTGCATTTGAAGGATCGTCGAAACTCTTCGTCGACATCTCTAAAGAAAATTCCCTCGTAGTTTTGTAGAAAAGTTCAAGGAGGCGCTCCCGAGCACAACGCCGGAGACAAAAGGGAAACGTCAGCGGAGAACAATCTTTCTCTTGCGAGCATACAAAACAGGGGACACATTATAAATCTGAGTCCCTCGAGGGAACACACATCTCCCTCTCCAGACAAAGCATAGCACTCAGCACACATGACTCATACCCTGTGGTTATTCCAGCGTGGTTTTGCATTGAAAGGCTTGAAACCATTTTCAGGGCCGAAGATCTGAGGAGAAATGGAACGGTGGGCACTGCGGGCTTTGTGGCTGTTAAATGCATGCGCAAATTTAAGTGCACGTCTTTGTGTAACTCCTGTCAATGCTAAGCTTCTGTGCACATTACTGAAATGTGTGCCTGCTACATCGAAAGGGTCTTTAGAGTATCTCTGATACCACCACTCCCCCCCCCACCCCACCCCACACACACCCACTGAACGGATCAACTCCAGCATCTTCTTACGATACACATTACCTGAGAAAAACCATCGCACGGCATTTAAATACCATCTTAACATGATTAACATGCAGAGCAAACGTTGCGAGCACAAAGCTCTGAGACTTCATTTTCCGTCCTTCACCACAGTCAACGTTGAGCTCACAAGGCACGGGGAATTCATCACATTTTTTTTTGCGTTCGTTTTAATTGATAATGCTCATAAAAGCTGCTCTCCAGACTCGATTAAAAGCCTATAGTGTCTTACATATAAACCCCAGCACCACGCAATGGCAATCGACACAAACAGAGCTGGGCAAAAAAAAATAAAAAAACCTTCCATGATGCCTCATATTGCATAATACCAAGCAGGTCGCTCAGTTCTGTATTAGCGCTGACTGATAGCTAAAAATATCTACTCGAACTTGAACTATTTGGTCTTGAAACGCTGGTATAGATGCAGTCCTAAAGATCTGTAAGGTACTGTATATGTGGGACTCTGAATCGATATCTCCCAACGTTTTGTTTCATTCTACAATATTCTGCGGCTTAAAAGCCTGAAAGGTCTTCCGAACATAGCCATTTAAGACCGAAATTATGTTAAATAGCTTAGGTTGGATACGTGAAAATACATGGAACATCTGGGCCAGTGAACATCTGTAAGACCTGTGCAAGAATCTCCAAGAATTTTAGCTGACGTAGACGTCTTTACGCAATATGCAAACGAATCGATTCAAGATAAAGAAATCCTACGTGGTATGTATTACGGGAATGGCTGGGAAAATGGCAGGAACGGTGAGAACTGTGTCACAAAATACTTGTGATCTGTCAAGCACAGCAGCACACACAGCCACTCACACATTCATGCGGCAGCACCGCTATGGAAAGCCAAATGGTTCATACATGGCTGAAAAAAATGGCTTGCTTTTATGTACAGCGGAACCTTGGCTCACTTACTTAATTCGTTCCGAGACTCGGTTCGCGACCTGATTTGTTCGTGACCAGGATCAATTTTTCCCAATGAAATTAATGTAAATACAATGAATGTGTTTCAGCCCTCAGAACATGTTTTTAAAGTGTATTATGGGTTTATGTGTGGCAATAAAACATAGAATAAAAATAAAATAACCTTAATTATAGAAAAATAAAACTAAATTAAATAAACAGATTATTTTAACGCACGTTACCTTTGCGGTGGATACGTAGTTGCTGGCATAAGTGGACGGTGGTGGACAGATATGGTGGAGGTTCTCATGTTTTGCGATTATATCTTTCTTTATTTCAACCGTTATACGCTTAGACTTCTTACTCTCACTACCATTTCCACTTTTCACTTTCTTGGGACCCGTAATGAAGGCTTATAGCGCAAAAATGCAGAGAAATACGACGAAAAAATGCATCGAACACGTTCACACCATGACTGCTAGACCGGAACTGAATGTTTTTGCCGTGAAGTGTGGGTCGGCTTCCTGTACGTGAGTCGAGGATTTGTTCGTTGGTTCGTCTGTACAAAATCTGCTCAGGAATTTAGTTCGTACGTCGATTTGTTTGCCATCCGATGCGTTCGCGAGCCGAGGGTCCACTGTAATTATGTTCAATCTGTTTCCAAATTGAAATAATAACGACACTTAATTTACCAAAAAAAAAAACCCAGGTACAAAACCATGAAAACAAGACAACTTTCTTATGCACAAATGACAACAACAAAAAAAAAAGTTTGCTTCCCCACCCCCCACTAACCACACTTACAAAGTATTTATTATTCATGGACACATTGCACGTGTTGACACTACCTATGCAGTATAGCTAAACTTATCGTCTGCAAAAGTAGCTCCAGGTATGTTATGAACATCCCTTCTGAGTTCCCTGTAAAGCTACTCCATCAAAACACACCTGCTAGCAAAGGGGTAAGCTTTCTGAGTTGACAGGTGACATGACTAACATAATGAACAGTATAAACAGTAATAGATAGTATAAATACCTCCTATGTTAATTTGTTGGACATTGCGATATACAGCATTTGATTTTTTCCCCCCATATACAGAAGTTGTGGTACCACAGAGTTGTTGTTTTTTCCTGCTAAACTGATGTTTTATCAATGCTGCTAGAATATTGGGAAAATTTTATGAAATGTTACAAAATTTCTGAATATGCACATATTTTACTTTTTGCTATTTTGGAGATGGTGTGTAAATTACTTTATGTAGCCAAATTAATAAGTAATGATCATTTTTTCTTTTTTATTTACTTTGGGTTTTTTTCTTTGTAGTCCTGCAATAACCCTTTTACCTGAAACATGATGTGCAAAATTGGTTGGATTTTCTTGGGAATGCATAGGACATGTATAGGGCCAGTACAGCCTATAATCAACAGTCCCCATATAGACGCATACTTTGCTTAATATTTCTTTCTTTCCCAACTATGCATACACAGTGATGTAGTCAAAAAATCAAACGTGGTTTAAACATGGTTAAAGTAGGAACAAAACTGACTGATAATAGATATAGACACCAGAAAAGCTTCTTCCTACTAGTAATCAGACATATAAACACTTTAGTGTCATGAGGACTGCATCATTTTGATTTGTTTTCAGGCTGAAATAACTTCTCCTTGTGCTATAGCCCTTTTTTATTTTCAGCACAGTTATTTGTATATAATATTCACTTTTGTTCATAGCAAATATTATACCCATGCCTGCTTATATCACATATCACCTGGGCCTGGGAAAAAAAACATTTAAAAAGGAGCCCCAAAGAAGCACGCACACGCACACACACACACACACACACACACACACACACACACACACACACAGACCACCACCCACGTAATGTAAGCTGCTGAAAGAAACTTTTTGAAAAGCATAAACAAACTATAAATCATTCCAATAGGACACCATAAAAATTATACTGGCTTAATAGCTTTCCCATACACTCTTGAGTTAGCCAGTCCTTGACTTACAAAAGTAACAAATATCCGGAAACGCTCTATATATCAGAAAATGTTTGTGATTGTCTGCAAAAAATTATAGCACGTACGGATGCTTTTACCGCAAAAAAAATGCAGCAGACCAAAACTATTTTACAAAATAAGGGAAATTAACAGTATTGCCTGTGTCCTTGTTTTGGTTATCTTATTGCCATGTGTAATGTCTGTTTCCTAATCACAACCAACAAAGCATCCTTACAGACACCAGTGAAGTGTTTCCCAAAGTGTGGGCCACAATCCCCTGCTGGGCTCTGGAGGTACTACAGGTGTGCCTCAAAAGGTCATTTATTATAAATAAATAAAACATTTTGTAATTTTGTTTAAAGTTCGAACAAAATATTTTCTTGATTAGAATAGTTAGAATAGAAGTACAGGGGGTCCTCGATTTATGGCGGAGTTCCGTTCCTACAGGTCGACTTAACGCGATCTTCGCCGTCAGTCAGAACTTACACACTGTACAACACTGTATAATGTTAAAACAGCCGAATACAGTGCCTAACACAGCACCCGAATGTCCAACTAGGTAACAAAAAGAACAATTGCGCTGACTGACTGACGTGGCGAAGGACTCAATTCTGATTGGTCCGTACGTTTCTGCTCAGGCTTTGTCTGAACTCTGTCGGGTTTGGTTGAGAGGTCGATCCTGAGCGCCGCATTAACAGTGAATGTAAACAAAGCCTCTTTCTAAGACTTTCTAAATAAATTTATGGGAGACGGCAACCGACGTAACCACGAAAACGCCGTAGGTCTATGACGTCGTAAACCGAGGACTCCATGTAATTACCTTTAAGAAGTAATCAGAGCTAGTAAAAAAGCCATGAGATTTAAATTACATGTTATTTTTCATTAGTCTGACCTGATTTTTATACTGAACGTATCTTAACCTATATCTCGTCGGATGCAGGGAATCGTAATGACTGAACCCTAGCTAAACTTGGATGGATTAGTAATTTGGTGATTGAGAAATTGGTAATTGGCTCTGCAAGCTCACATAGAATTGCTCTGTTTATGAAAAAAATTACGGTTTCAAATCGGCCCTTGGCAGTCATAAATTTGGGAACAGCTTCTCTACTGTAATTGGTCAATTAGCGCAGTTGTAATTCTTATATCTATCCATTGCCCTTTCTCTGCCACCAGAGGCACATATGAGTTTCATGACTGTGTGCACTTTACAGCATGAGGTCATCAGTCCCACACCCAACCCTTCCCTAACTCGGGGCTTGGGATCATGCACATACGTGCACACCTATAATGTATATAACACACCTATAACATAAGTTACAAGACTAATGTGCATGTTTTTGGACTGTGGGAGGAAACCGGAGTACCCAGAGGTAACCCACACGGACACGGCGAGAACATGCAAACTCCACACAGAAAGGTACCTAAGGTGGACACCAGGGATCAAACCCAGGACCTTCTTGCTGTGAGGTGACCGTGCTAACCACCACACCACCGTGCCACCCCAATTCTTATATAATAGCTAGGAGAAAAGCTTGTTTTGTTTTTCAGAAAACCCAGATGTCCTCAATCACTCACTCATCTTCTGCTGCTTAATCCGGGTTGTAGGAAGAAGCTGGAGCCAATCCCAACTGAGTTCAGGCGAGATTTGGGGAAGGGTACATCCCTCACAGGACACAAATCCACCGCAGGGCGGCACACAGAGACAACCATTTACACTCACATTCACACCTACATGCAATTTAGAGTAGCAATTAGCCTAATCCCGGGGCAGCATGGTGGTTAAGTGGTTGGTTAGCACTGTCTCCTCATCGCAAGAAGGTCCTAGGTTCTGAGCCCCAATGCCTTTCTGTGTGGAGTTTGCATGCTTGCATGTTCTCCCCGTGTCCATGTGGGTTTCCTCTAGGTGCTCCGGTTTCCTCCCACAGTCCAAAGACATGCATTAGGTGGATTGGCTACCCTAAATTGCCCATAGGTATGAGTGTGCCATCGTCAGACGGAGCGACACATCGCTTGGGGTATTCCATGGTCACATCAGATGATACAATGCTGAGGTGGTTTGTGAAGACCCCGGACCCCGCATGGCACGGGACTAAGGCTGGGATGAAGTAGAAGAAGAATTAAATGATACCCCTCTGTGTAAGTCTTTGGGCTGTGGGAGGAAACCAGAGTACCTGGTGGGAACCTACGCAGACACGAGGAGAACATGCAAACTCCGAACAGAAAGGCACCCAGGTCGACCTCGGAGAATCGAACCCAGGACCTTCTTGCTGTGACGTGACAGGGCTAACCACCACACCGCCAGACGTCCTGTTTTTTTGGTTGTGTGTGTGTGTGGGTGGGGGGGGGGGGTTGGGGTGTTTTTTTCCAAGTAGCGTACACTACGTACAATATGTGCATCAGTGGGCTTTTTCTTTTGAGTTCAACTGCGCAGAGGGAATTTGGCTCGTTTATGACCCTGATGGCCTTCCATATGGAGCAGCACCCAAATGTACCATGCGGCTTGCTGACTGTGAGCACCAGAGGGCTGATCGGGTCCTTCTGCCGCACCGTTTCGTCAGAAAGCCAAACGCATTCGAACTGCATTAACTAGGTCCGGCATCTCCCGATCAATACACACACACACACACACACACTCTCTCTCTGTCGGTAGCCTGGTGAATTAACCCCCCTGAAAGCTCTGATCCAGAGGCTCACCCGATGTTGCCGAGCGCCTGCTCCAGCAGCTCCGTGTGTAAGATGTTCTGAGGCGGCGTGAAAGCCCCGTTAAAATGGGACAGAACCGAGCTGCAGAACTGACGCAGCGTCTCAAACTGCATCCTCCTCCCTCGAGCACACGGTTCACCCTAGCGGTCCTTCTCGCTTCCCGTAGCACACGATGCGTCCGAGTTCACGGTCCTCGCGCAGGTCCCCTATCTCCACGATCTCCAGGGAAGCAGCAGCAGCGCGGCGTCGCGCCTCGAGTCCCGAAGTCCTCCTGATCTCGGTGTGGGTGTCACGCGCTGGGTGACGCGGTGCTCTTCAATCATCATGCTCCGAACTCCGAGCGGACAGGAAACATCGAGTCCGAAACACCGGGATGTCCGCGAGGCATTTCCGAAGCCGCTAGAACGGGGCAGCATCCCAAAAACGGCATTTCAAACCCCCCTCCTCCTCCTCTCCCCCTCCCTGTTACTCCTCCTGTTACTGAGAGCGCTCAGGAAAACGCGCAGTGGGCGCCGGCTCAGCGCGTGCGCTCTCTCCAAGTACGGCGCGTGCCGCTCTATCCGGGTATGGCGCGTGCCTCTCTCTCCAAGTACGGCGCGTGCGCTCTGTCCAAGTACGGCGCGTGCACTCTCTCTCTCTCCAAGTACGGCGCGTGCCGCTCTGTCCAAGTACGGCGTGTGTGCTCTATCCAGGTATGGCGCGTGCCGCTCTGTCCAGGTATGGCGCATGCGCTCTCTCCAAGTATGACGTGTGCTCTCTCCGGGTACGGCGTGTGCCGCTCTGTCCAAGTACGGCGTGTGTGCTGCTCTCCGCTCTCTCCATCTATGGCATGTGTGCTCTCTCCGGGTACGGCGTGTGCTGCTCTCTCCGGGTTCGGCGTGTGCCGGTCTATCCAAATACGGCGTGTGTGCTCTATCCGGGTACGGCGTGTGCTGCTCTCTCCAGGTTCGGCGTGTGTGCTCTCTCCGGGTACGGCGTGTGTGCTCTATCCGGGTACGGCGTGTGCTGCTCTGTCCAAGTACGGCGTGTGTGCTCTCTCTGGGTACAGGGTGTACTGCTCTGTCCGAGTACGGCGTGCGTGCTCTATCCGGGTACGGCGTGTGCTGCTCTGTCCGAGTACGGCGTGTGTGCTCTATCCGGGTACGGCGCGTGCTGCTCTCCGCTCTCTCCAGGTACGGCGCACGTCCTGTGCACCATGCCACACGAGCCAGGAGCGCCACGCGTACGGACACGCTGAGGGTTTTTTGTTTGTTTGTTTGTTTTTTTCCTTCCCCCCGAAAAAGTTTCCGCCTTCCGCTTTCGATCTGCTTCAGTCCACTTCACTTCAGTGAGCGGAGTCTTCATCCGGTTGCGTTTCTCTCTCTGTCGTACCTGACCAACTCTTGGCAATCTGAGGTCTTTCTATGTGGAGTTTGCATGTTCTCCAGGTGCCCGGCGTCGGCTTCCTTTGGGTGCTCTGTTTTCCTCGAAAAAGACCTGCAGATCAGGTCAGCAGGCTACTCTAAATCGCCCGTAGGTGTGAATGTGAGTGTGAATGGTTGTCTGTCTCTGTGTGTTGCCCTGCAGTGGCTTGGTGACCTGCCCAGGGTGTACCCTGCCTCACGCCTGAAGTCAACCAGGATTGGCTCCAGCCCCCCCGCGCGCACGACCCTGAACAGGATTAAGCGGCAGAAGATGAATGAGAGTGAGTGGGTATAGGTTTTGGATGGACGGTAGTTTGTTTCACGTGTGTTGTGCAACAGCAGCATTTTACATGATATAATTAAGAGATTTCAGAAACACATAACGCAATCAAGATGGCGTGTATGTGTTTTGTTTGTATTTACAGTTTGGTGTATTTTCACATAGGAATTTGTCACATGGATGTCACCCATGTGGTTTCTTATTCCATCCATCCATTTTCAGGGAACGCTTTATCCTGGTCAGGGTCACGGGGAACATTGGGGGTGAGACAGGAATACCATACCCTGGATGGGACACCAGTTTATCACATGGCACCAAATGCACACACACACACACACACACACACACATATACACCTAGGAGCAATGGGCCACTTGCACCCAGGGCTGGGATGTATTTCCAATAGCTCCAACAGGGTGAATCTCACGTCTCCGGCAGCACTGTTTACATTTAGTGCTACAGCGAGACAGCTGATAGTCAAATGTTTGATAGTTTCAGGCTGCGTTCCAATATCCATGAGTACACGTACATGTAGTACACAGTCCGCACTTACTACGTGAACAGATTTCAGTAGGTAAGTGTCGTTCCAAATCGCCTACTCCATGGTGCACTTACCGGAAATTGCGATCACGACTGCCGCCGCAGCTCGTCATCCTGCCAAAAATCATCCCCGACTTTGAACAGCAAACAGATTTTTAACCCTTCACAGATTTCTAGCTTGCAAAATGACTCCGCTAACGCAGGCTGTGTGGAAAATCCATTCCGGTAGCCATTTTTCTTTTATTTTTCGAGCCAAGTCAGGTCCGCATCTTCCGCTGCGTAGCTAAGATGGCGGCCGTTCAGTGGGAAAAGTGTACATTGTTCCACATTTCAAGATTTGACCATTATGAGGGAACCATCCGGGTCCTTTCAGTACACTTATTTTCGCTGCAATCGCAATGGGAACGCCCTACAGACTCAAACTAAGCATAGTAAGTACAGATAGTATGGATATTGGAACACAGCCTCAGTTTTCCAATAAAATCACAAGCATTAGGCTAACGTCAGATTGGGGATTCATTTCAATTAGTAGCTATTTTCTTGCATTGATAGTTGTATCTGTATGATATTACATATAGAGTTTTACACCTTTCTCCTGCTTACTAAAAAGAACTGTGGAAGTTTTCTTACAAAAACCTTACTGACATTAATTTTCAGTAACTCCTGCACATAGCGGGTGTAAAAAAAACAAAAAACATATATATAATTGCCATTATACTGGATAAGCCAGAAGCAGAAGGTTATAAAGTGGAAGTGTTTGTCTGAGTAGCCCATTTTGCAAAGCCTTAGCATGTTTATGGGTTTTTTGTTTTTTTGGTTTTTTTTTTTTACTCAGTGAAAGAAATCAACTTATCGGACATTTTCGATCAATAGAAACAAATGGGTTCTTTTAGCACCGCAGGATTGTAAGATTACTCAGGACACTGTTGCTACGTGTTACACTGTGTTTAGCTTCCGGTGAGCAGGGTGATGGGAAACGGGAGATGTGTGAGCCCCCTACTGGGTAGACAATTCACGCTTCCCTATACAGTAGATACAGGTATAACACAGCACAACTAAAGCTTGTTTTGACAGCGGAACACTGTATACACCTGCCACAATTAAAGTACAGTGGGACCTAGACTCACGAGCTTGATCCGTTCCCGAGACTGTGTTCGTGACCCGATTTGTTCTCGACCCGGATCAATTTTTCCCATTGAAATGAAAGTGTTTCAGGCCTCAAAAACATGCTTTTATAGTTATTATGAGTTTATGTTTGGCAATAAAACATAGAACACAATTAAAATAACCTTAATTATAGACAAATAAAGCAAAATGAAATACACAGATGATTTTAATGCACGTAACCTTTGCGGTGGATACGTAGTTGCTGGCGTAGATGGACGGTGGTGACCGCGGGGAATATGCTTTTTTTTTAGCCGTACTAGAGTAAAGTGTAATTGCACATCTACTACAGTAGGTGATAGGGTTGCTTGCACCGAGCATGCGCGTGCACACACACACACACACACACTAATTAATTCACAAATTAATTGCCCCCCCCTGCAAGATTTTACCGCTAATGGGCGCGAAATGTTTTCTACTTTCTAAGGGGGGCATCACAGAAAATGATTGAGAAACACTGCATTAACCACTAGTGTGAAGTGTGACATCACGAATAAATCCAACGCCGAGCATCCCCAAAACAGACCGAAAGTCTGCTTAACACAGTTAATACTTGAAGTTGACGTTTAACCTATAAAAATGCCTGCGCTGCCTGTGGGTTCCCCCTGCGTCAACTTTGTCCTCAGAACGGCCTACACCAAGGTTCTCACTGTTATGCCGCAATCTCTTCCACCACACCTCAGTGCGAATGACCAGGAGCTACGTGTCAGGTAGCAAATTACTGTAGTCTTTCCGCTAAGTGACTGGAACACGTCCTTGTGCGCAAAGCGTAGACGTAAAGGCTATTACATAGTGTGAGATGCCAATGAAGGACAAAGCCATGGCCCATATAGAGCACTGCACGACTTGATGTAGGTCAGCCGAAGAATTAATATAGGGGACCATGTAATGACAAATTACTAGGGAAGTCCGAGAAAATCCCAAGAAATAAACGCAAACACATGTTTTCTATGTTCGTTTTTTAAATCTATTTAAGTGCAAACTGAAGACCTTGCATAACCTTGTCAGCTAGAGGAAAACACAGCTGGAACGGACTGTGCTGCATTAATATATACGATGTTAAATGATACACTGGAATAATGGGAAGTAGGCCACATTTGAATAGTCATTTAATCTTGGCTGAGAAGAAGAAAAAAAAAACACATAAAGATGGATATTACTGATAAAAAATGAGTAGCCATTAGCACCGTAGTTAGTGGTGAAGTAGAAAAGGGAAGGAACTGTATGTTTCACATAATTAAATCATTAAAATAAATCAGTTGGAATATTTTAATAAGCCTGTGACGTCAGGAAAGCATTGGTGGATCGGTGATTCCTTTGCTCTTTAGGAGTTATAGTTGGGGGTAAGGGATTTGATATCGAAAGGAATAAAACACGAGAGATGACAAAGATGGTGTGATGTGGCCCACGGTGGAGCTACCAGAGCTACCACCTCAGAGTTGATTATTTTCCAACAACAAGTCCTCCTGAAGTTTATTTTACTTGTACAACAGCAATTTGAGGCGGCATGGTGACTGGGTGGTTAGCACTGTCGCCTCACAGCAAGAAGGTCCTGGGTTCGGGCCCCGGGTTTGGCGCGGGTGCCTTTCTGTGTGGAGTTTGCATGTTCTCCCTGTGTTCGCGTGGGTTTCTTCTGGGTACTCCGGTTTCCTCCCACAATCCAAAGACATGCACAGAGGGGAATTAGGCTAATTAGTGACTCTGAATTGGCCATGGGTGTGAATGGTTGTCTGTCTCTGTGTGTTGTCCTGTGGTGGATTGGTGACCTGCCCAGGGTTTATCCCGCCTCTCACCCGATGTCAGCTGGGATTGGCGCCAGCTTCCCCCACGACCCTGACCAGGATTGAGCAGCAGAAGACGAAAAGAGTCAATTTGCCAACGAGTACATTTTTTTTTATTTATTAAAGAACTACAAGTAAGGGCATTAGTACTGTCACCTTGCAGCAAGAAGGTCCTGGGTTCGAGACCCGGGGTCGACACTGGTGGAGTTTGCATGTTGTCCGTGTGGGTTTCCTGCAGGTTCTCCGGTTTCATCCCACAGTCCAAAGACATACACAAAGGGGATTAGGCTAACTGGCTACTCTAAATTGCTCGTAGGTGTGAATGTGAGTGTGAATGCCCGGCGATGGAGTGGAGACCTGGCCAGGGTGTACCCCTCCCTCTTGCCCGAAGTCAGCTGGGATTGGCACCAGCTTCCCTCCGCGACCCTGAACAGGATTAAGCGGCAGAAGACGAATAAAGAACTAAAAGTCATCATTGCTAAGCGTTTATCATTACATTTAATGTTGAAGAATGGCAGCAAAACAGCTACTTCCTGTTATCACTCTCGCATGATGGAAAGCTGTACCTCTGGGTGTTTTATAGTTGAACCAAGAAAGGTTTTGAAAGTGTCACTGGTCTTCCATTTTGAGAGCCAAATATGGTTGAATGTGGATTAAATTGGGTATCCACGCCCTAACATTCTTGGATTTATAAGTGAAAACTTTCAAACGTGTGTTTTATGTTTTTTTTTTTTTTTTACTTTTATCAGGTTCAATGACGTTGCCCGGAACCTCCTCCAAACCTCTCGAAACCTTTTTAAAAACTCAGCTTAAGTTTTCAAGCTTGACAAAGTTGTAATTATTGGCTGCTATTTGTGGTGAGTAGGGACAGGTGGGGATCTAATATTAGCCAAAGCCTCCCCAGGGCCGCTTGTGAGACAGGTGCAGTTTTTAGATCCTATCCTACCATCTTGTACACATTTCTCCAGATGCACGATCATTTGGCCACAAAAACAGGCTCCTGAGTGCTGCTTCAGCATTTCACACATACTGCTTCCCGTCGGAGTCGATGCTTCTGTCACTCCTTCGCAGTGCCATTAACTGCACCACACGGGCTATTCGAGTACACAGGCCCAGCTCCAAAAACATCCAGTTATATGTTTAGCTATCAAATAATGTCTGATTTGAAATAATAAGCATCTCGGGAGATTAAGGTTACGATTCTGGGCCAATTGTTAGATGTTCAAATCTCCAGACTGCCCGAGAGCTAGCGCTGGTGCGTTAAGCAAAAACGCTCAGTCTCGGTTTTTGGAGAAAACCATCTGCTAAATGAATAATTGCGAACGTTAATACCAGGCCTTGAAGAAAAACGGAGTCAGTATCCATATGCAAGGCCGTCACATGAGCGGTTGTTCTTGTGAAAAGGCCTGGTTTGTTGGGCGTCATGTTTGGTCTTGCGCTAATAAAACAACAATGCTTTTCACAGATGGTGGGAGGAGGTGCTGATGGGAAAGAAGTGCGAAACCTTGAATGATTTCACAGCAGTAATTAATTCTGAATCCAAGTGCAATTCTTGGTCCATCCATCCAGTCGTTCTGCGTCTCTCTCTCTCTTTCTCTCTCTCTCTCTGTACCCATGTGGTCACTTGAAATGACACTTCAGAGACCAAGACAAATGAGGGCCCTTTGCACGTTATTTCTGGGTATAAATTGGCTGTCAAGGATATTTCCAGTAGAGGAAATTGGGGGTTAATTTATACATTCTTTAAGATGAACGAATGTGCTGTTTCAGCTTTTAGGCAGGATTCAGAAGGCCGCCACTCGTCCGTTGATTGAAACGGAGTCAGATCTGAGTCTGTGTTTCCGAACCATCAGAACCACATTCGCCGACAACGCAATTTGTGATAACGACAGAATCAAGCACGCTAACACTGTTCCTTATTCATATCAATTGATTACACTGAAATAATGCTAAATGCTTGTTGACAGCAACGCTGTGTATTTCCTCAACATCAGCCCGATGCAGCTACCCGCCGGACGTAAGATTATCTTCGGTTTTATCTCAAAAGTTTCCATCGAGCATCCTTGAAGACACCGGCGTTCGATAGACACAAATATAGCTGTGTGAAAAGCTGTGTAAAATCCACCAAGTCCACCAAAGCGGCGCATTAACGCGTCCTGTTACATAACGCTGAAAGCAGACAATGCTTCAGGAGCATATGTTAGGCACGATTTACACCTCTCACCCTTCGGAGAAGTCTTTCAACAAGCACAAGCCAACAGAAGGAAGAACACGCATAACGAGACGCGAGAGGATTTTTGCAATAATGTCTGAAAGCCCTGTAACCTAAACCGACAGCAGAAACATTTGGACTGTGTGTGTGTGTGTTTTGTGTATTTTTATCTAGGGTCACTCGCTGACTTGGTCGCTATCGACTCTCCTGAATTGTTCAGAAACACGCAGGTGGTGCTGAGTGATTATCCTAGTCACATGGTTCACTATTCATCGGAGAGGAGTGAAGAGGGAAAGGTGCTTTTGGCAAAAGCATTGTTAAAAATTCACCTGGAAAGACCTAACACCCACTCTCGCGCTGACACACACAAACCTACGCCAAGTCCAGGTGAGATCACCTGGCCTTCCCTGTGGCGTTTTGCACTACCGTTACCCACAATCCCATGTGTCCCGCAGACACACAAGCACATGGGATCAGTGTGACACACAGCATGTGGCCTGGCTTCAAGGGTGCAGGCATCTGTTTGTAGGCAAGAATATAGTCAAGACCAGTGGAAATATAGCGTATAATATACGTCACACATGGATTTAAAGGAAAGAGAGAGTGAGATTGAGAGAGAGAGAGAGAGAAATATGAGAGGATGTGAGAGGCTTTGATGGGACACACAGCCCCCTTATGGTCAAAGGTGGCAGTGGAGTTATCCAGTTCTGTGGATATTTGGAGTCTAAAGGAACAACTGGATCCCTGCTCATTCATTTATGCAATCAGTCAGTGCGTAAAATCATCCAGGTACAGATGAAGCGCTTCAGTTATCGTTCACATCAAACTTGAGTACGAAGGGAAAATGTGATCTGAGTGAGGTGTGGTTACTGGTGGCGTAACGCAGGTGAAATTTTGTTCATGCAATGATTTGCTTGACATTCCTGATTATTTTAAAAAAATATATTTTTGTAAAACATTACAGGAAGTTTATTTAAAATTTTTGGAAATCTGGCTTATACTTGCGTCCCTGCAGACCATTATGTCCCATCGTTCTTTCCATAAGTCTGTGTGTGAGCTCTAAGATGGATGGTATGCACTTCCCCCAAGGCCATTTGAAGAACATATGTTGTGTTCTCCGACCTAAGCTGGCTAGAAGATTTCCCTAAAGTGAAGGTCTATTATTTTTTCTACCCTTTATCTGTGCGTGTCCAAAGTGTGAGGCCTGCGGCTGTCATATCACAAAGAGACTCTATTCATTTAAAACTGTTAAGCTGTTTTAAGCATTAAGCTGAAACGCTCTGGTTTGTTGTGATCTTTTTTCTTTTTCTTTTTTTTTTAAATATTACAGTGAACCGCACATTTATAGCCTGTGTAAAAATATACGATCAGACGTCGCATATTTTGTAACGCTACACCTCGTTTAGATGAGCGCGAGCTCTAAGATGGACGAGCGTGAGGTCCGCGGTTGTCATTTTACGAAGAGAGGGCATGCATTTTAAAATGTCTTCCAGTCTTCCAGAATGAACAGATCAGAGAACGAGTCGCGTGCTCGAACCGAGTCTGTGGACGGACAGCCGTGGTTGTAGTAGGACATGCACAGGTTTGAACGTACTGTACAGAAAATGCTGATTTCCTGCGATATTCACACAAAAAAGTCTCTAGAGTTTCCAAAGAATGGTGCAAAAAAAAAACAGCAAAAAAACCCCAACCATCCCGTGAGAAGCAGTTCTGCTCAAATAGCAGAAGACCACATCAGGTTTCGCTCGTGATGGGCAAGAACTGGATTTTTTTTCCTTCAGTGTAAAAGACTCTAGGAAGTGCTCTTTTCATCTCTCACCAATGCAAAGCCAATGCAGAACCATAAAATGTAGACAATGTTTAAAAGTATTTGATAAAGAAGCACCACTTCCCAGAGTATGAGGTTTAGCCTATGTACATTTTATGGTCTACAGCAGAGGTGCCCACACTTTTTCAGCATGCAAGCTACTTATAAAATGACCAAGTCCAAATGATCTATCTACTATAAAAATTGGGGTGGGGGTG
>JAQLOM010000019.1:4632564-4644876 GCA_030068315.1 Chrysichthys thysi
GGTGACGTACAGAGAGACAGGGACACGCTCTCATTGCATGGCAGAGCACAGTTTGGGAGGGATTGCGCAATCCAAGGCGAGGCTCAGCTTGCTGCTCCCTCACCATGCATCTCTTCCCCGGATTTGACCGGAAATGCGAAAATTCAGTGATTTTTAATAAAAAACAATCCAAAGTGTTTAAGTTCAATGGAAAATTAGTTTATAGTTCAAACCATTTGATAAATATGACCATTTCATTTATTTGTTTATTATACATTTTATTTTTCCCACGATGACAGGTGAGGCTCTGCCTCCCCGCCTCTCCTGACCGCACGTCCCTGTCTACGAGTGCATATACACAGTAGTACCTTGACTTACGACCGACCCCAGCTGCAACTTTTCTGAGATACGAGGTTGATTTCGGGCTATTTTTTGCTTTGTGATACGACATTGGCGATTTCATCATGTTCCGTGCAGGCCACCGCCGTTACGCGTTCCCGTGTCCCAGTCTGCTCCAAGATGTTATTTGTTAGATAATAAATCTCACTCACTCATCTTCTGCCACTTCCTGTTCAGGGTCGCAGGAGGGGGGACCTGGAGCCAATCCCAGCTGACTTCGGGTGAGAGGCGGGTTACACCCTGGGCAGGTCCCCAATCCACCGTAGGGCGACATAGAGACAACCATTCACACTCACGTTCACACCTACGGACAATTTAGAGTAGCCAATTAGCCTAATCCCCTCTGTGCATGTCTTTGGACTGTGGGAGGAAACCAGAGTACCCGGAGGAAACCCATATGGACACGGGGAGAACATGCAAACGACCCCGGGGGATCAAACCCAGGACTTTCTTGCTGTGAAGTGATAGTGCTACCCACTACACCACTGTGCCACACTCTTTATAATAAAACTGTACGTATTTGTTAATTAATTGTAAGGGGAAATGTACAATGAGTCGGACATTATTGGGAAATAAACCCTAACAAGGTGATGTTGGATTCTGAATCACCCCGAATGGGTTTATTTCACAATAATGACGAGCTTGCTGTACATTATGCAGCTACGTACTAAAGAACAGTATGTAGCTGCATAATGTAAAAGAAAAGAAAAGAGAATTTGGTGCAAAATATTGATTTAAACTTTTTTTTTTAATTGCCTCCACTAATGGCATGGTCTATATCAACGGTCTGTAAAACAGAAATATCAGACTGTGGAATGTTGTAATTGACAAATAAGAAGTGAGTATTCATATATTCAAATATTATATTCATTAATGTAATAAACAATAATAAGAAATATCATGCGATAATTTCCCATACTAAAGATATATTTTGCGGTAAAATATTCCATCCTCAAGTGGCACGGAGGCACAGCAGGGAGCTCATAGCTCCATCGTCTCCAGTTTGACCCTGAGCACACGTTACTGTTCAGCATGTTCCTCCTGTCTCTGCATGGGGTTCCTCTGGGTTTTCCGGTTTCCTCACACCTCCCAAAACATGCAGGAGGTTGGATTGGTGACTAATTTGATCTAGGTGTGTATGTGTTCATGTGTGTGGTGCTCTGCGATAAACTGATGTCACACCTAGTGTTCCTGGATAAACTCCAGCTCCACCTTGGGATAAAGCAGTTAGCTTTCTGAAGATGGTTGAATGGATGATTGTAATCCTATTCCTCTAAAAGAAGCCATTTTTATGAGAGTAAAGGTGGTCAAGACATCTCGTGGACATGACATACAGTGTATTATACATCATTAGACAAGAAGGTGAGATCTTGTTAAAGTTAACGATTGACTCAAAGATCTCGACAAGCTCATCTTTCCAACTCATATGTTGGATTTTGTTAAACTAACTAAAGAAAATGTCTTCATGGTATATGTTAAAGAGCAACGTAACTGTCTAACGTTTCAGTCAGCCAGTTGGAAACTCGAGTACAGATTTATTAATGCCTCAGCAAACACTTGCGATGTCTCGACTTGAGAACGCCTACAAAAATGGCGACATTACAAGGAACCAAAAAGAAAAATTTATATTGCAGAGAGAAAAAAATAGATTTTGCCACAAAGTCCCAGTGAATGCTGATTATATTTGTGTACTAAGCAACAAAAATAAATAAATAAGGCCCCATAAAACACTGAGGCAGAGGACTGGTGTCTGCTAGTCAATAACCAACAGCTCCTCAATATTCTTTGCACCCCAAAACTGACCACAGTCCCACCCCTTGATTTCTATTGGCTCACAAAGTTCATCTCGATAAAACGTCACTGCGAAGCTCAAGTAAGGAACTGTGCATCTTTCACACCCCACGTCCTTTCCTCCTCAAGTGAACTGCTTTTCCGAGTGAATATTTGATCTGATACGCTGTTTCAGAACGAAAGTATCTCCTTTAAGTGTCGCCGTAGCAACATTTGAAAAATTGCTGTAATGCAGAAGAAAATGAGTCGTAATAACGATCGTAATAAAGGCAGACTCCGAGTTGGGATCAGACGTAAAGCTGAGGAGACTGAAATGATCGGATTAATGGAGTAAGGCTTGAACATGGCTCTCCGTGATGGGATAAGCTCATTTCGGTGTTAAGGCAATTATTAGGTATTGACGGAGAAACAGAGGTGTAACTCAGAAGAAAAATACAGAAACCTCAAGGCAAACAATTATATAAAGTCAACGTTTTATTACTTGTGAGCATGACGTCCAGCTGAGTGGAAAACATAAATATGTTCAATAATAAAGACACCAAGCGGTCCCTAACGACCCTGACAGCCACAGCTTTTCCTGAGATGGTCTACCACAATGTGGACAAACAGCCGCGATGGCTGAAAACGTCCCGGAATGGCAAAACTGCAGAGCTGCTGGGGGCAAAAGTCCTTTTATATGAATGCGTGTGCATGTGTGTGTGCGTGTGTGTGTGTGTGTGTGTGTGTGTGTGTGTGTGTGATTGAAGCTCCTCTAGGCAGTGACGTGTTATTCCACTACAGTCACCACATGTTTCTCCTTCTCGGTCACCACGGGAACGGAGCCCGGCTTGCTGTGTTTGTGTATTTTTTGATCACTTTAAAAATAAAGAAGAGAGAGAGAGAGAGAGAGAGAGAGAGAGAGAGAGAGAGAGAGAGAGAGAGAGAGAGAGAGAGACGGACAATGAGAATGATGCATGATTCAAACAGATGCTAGTTTTTCTTCTTAGCACAGGTGAGTCAAACAGCACAAACACACTGGTGTCACACTGCTGGAGCACAGACTATTGCTTTGGCATGCACTGAGCAAGCTTCAGGAAACATTTACAGGAAGAATATAGAAATCTTTGTCTCTATGAAGATCTGGTTGGTTAAATAAATAAGCAAGTCAGTCACACCTTCAAAACCAGGCCTAGGAGATATTTTATATTTTAAATCACTGATCTGGATACACATCACAGAAAACGTTTACTATGAAAACGCAACTTATGAGAAACTAAACAAAAGTGACTGTCAGCAATAATCAACATCATATATTTGTTTTGTGTGTTCATAATTGCGTATTCGTGCACGTATCCTGACTCAGCCCTAGTGATGAATGCGCTTGGCTTTCAGAAAAACGAGAGCTGGCAAAGGACTTCTCTGTTCCCCTGCAAGCTCGGAGGGAGCGGGTAAAGTTTGGCACGCAGCTAGGAGATCTGCAAGGACCTTTCTGCTTCCTGTTGAAGCTCTGGTGCCAAAGTGCCGTGTGCCAAAATGGATAAAACACTACCACTTGAATACTTCAATAGTAATAACCGTTATGGTTGTGAAATTATGGACAAAAAAAAAGTGCTCAAGTCCTTTGATATCATGACGGATGTAATCAAGCAGTACTACGTGAAAATATCTTAGAACGCTGCGGTCCTCCTGGGATTTTCACTTACAACTTCCTGACCGGAAGCTTATGGTAGCTCAGATAACCACTCTTTACGAATGCGGTGAGTGTAAAAGGGAATAAAAAAAAAGAAGAAAGAACGTGATGAAAGCGGAAAAACCTCATGAGGTTCCATTCCTGTCAGGCAAGAACAAGACTTTGAGGCTAGCGAGAGCACAGGCTTACCAAAACTGCACAGCTGAAAACTGGAAGAATGTCAGGCTTAGGGGACGCTCGGAGTTTGGCATCATCGGCATGACCCCATGCCTCGTGGCAACAGTTCAGGCTGCTGGGGCGGTGTGTGTAATAGTGTGGGGAATGTTTCCTGGCCCCCTGAAGCACTCACTGCGCGCTGTTTGAACACCACGGCCAATCCGGGTACTGTTTCTGATAGGGTTGCACTGATACCGATACCAGTATCGGGCCGATACTTCGCTAAAATATTCGTATTCGTACACAAAGTGCCGATACCATGCTATTTCACAACATCAAACTGATCGCTCTACTAGGCAAGTGTGATTTGTTGTCCTACCTGACTTCAATGTCTAGGGGGAGACAATGAGCCAGAAAGTTAACGGAGATGCGATCAACAAGCTAGCGTGACTCACCATGGAGGTGGGCTGTGTGCTTAACTTGGGTACGTGCATTTTTATGCTAATCGCGGTGGCTAATCTGCACCCTAACTCTGCTTCAACTTTTCTGGTTGCGCAATCGCACCCCCCCAGTAAAACCACTCCGATTGGCTGGGTTACTGGTATTTCCGTTATTCACGTTGATGGTGAGTGGAAGAGGCAGACGCAACTCGGCTTGAAAAATACAAGAAAAATGGCTATCGTAGCGGATTTTCCAAACAGCCTGCTGCATTAGCGGAGTCATTTTGCAAGCTAGTGACCTGTGAAGGGTTAAAAATCTGCTCGCTGTTCAAAGTCGGGATGATTTTCGGCGGGATGTTTAGGTGGCTGTGTTAGCTATGCAGCACATTACATTTTCAGGTCATATTTACACTTTGTCTGATGTAATGACACTGACTTACAGAAGGCCTTTTTTTGTTAAAAGCAGAATGATTAGTTTATTGTTGGCCTGGAATAGCCTTCTGTTAATCACTTTTGTATTTAGCCTTAGTAGGCTTGTTATAATGTGCAAAAGAGAAATTAAAACCTGCCTCCAAATTGATTACATTTTCATGGAAATCCAATTTAAGAGGTATCGGTACTCGGTATCAGCAAGTACACAAATAAAAATACTTGTACTCGTATCGGTTTGTAAAAAAGTGGTATCGATGCATCCCTAGTTTCTGATGACCAAGTCGTTTCAACTTGGTTCCATGAACATCACCATACGTTCAGTGTAACACCAGGCTTTCCCAGTCACCAAACCCGAATCATGAACCTTTGGGATTTGGTAGAACGGCACATCTGCACCTGACCAACCTGCAGCAACTGTCTGATGCGACCAACGTGGCATTCGTAGCAAAGTGGTTGGGTGGTGTATATTCAAGAGCCATAATCTCTTACACAACTTCTTGGAGTTCTTGGAATAAACCAATGTTCATCCAAAACCATATGTTAAACCAGTGCATCGCTAGCACCAACAAAGAAGCTTAGAAAGTTCCTGAGTTGTGGAGGCGACTTACTTCCGGTGTCTTGCCTCCTTCATCTCTCGCAGCTCTCGTTTCTGCTTGAAGATGTCTCTGGGCAGGTGGCGATGGCGGGCGATGCGCCTCACCTGCGGGTGGTGCTGGAACTTCTCCTTCAGCTTCTGGTTGTAGTGTAGGGCGGCCTTTTCTCTAGAGGTGAGCTGTGGAAGGAGAAACAGCAGTGAGCCGAGGTTTTATGCAGAAAACTGACGTGCCACTATTTTCGCACTGGGACAAAGGACGCTTATGACAAAAAACACCACCCGGCGCGTCAAACAGGTCCCAGAAAGAAACTCCTAAAACCCTTACAAGTTTATTATTAAGCATATTTATTATTGTTCTTTTGCGCTTGAAGCATTGCAGTCAAGTTTGCATCTGACGCACAATAAGACAAGCTGCTCTTTCTCAACACCCCAAGATCCCCACCTCTATCTCCTTTCTTCCAGCGTCCCTCTAACCCCTCCTCTCGCTAAGTGGCCCTCAGCTGAAAGCTTTCGCTCAAATTAAAAGCAACGATTCCTTTACCCCCCACCGAATGCAATTTATTTAAGGCTAACAGTTGCTGATGCCATGGAAGAGGCTGTGCTTCACTCGACGAAACCAAGAGGCCCGTTAAACCTTAATTACACTCATCTTAACGATGCGCACGTGAAGCCTGCATAACCTAGAGTGCTCACATTAACCCCGGCAACGTTTCGCTTTCGCCGCAAAAAAGTGGAAATTGGTCTCTGACTTCAAAAATCAAAGATGACGACACTGGCACAAGGCTAAAAGGCTTCACGTAACTAGAGACTAAAACCCCACATAGTATGCTGTGAAATGAAAACAGTCGACGCCCAGGTGAAACGACAGAGGACTGTATCCACCTATTTCCAACGCGATCTGTCAAAAGTGCCAAAACATATGGTGCGGTTCTTTGGTGTTCATTTCGGAGAAAGGAAAAGAGCCGCTGTTTGGCATTTTGCTCAATCGCACGAGTCACCTGACTTCCCGACACTGCACTGTCATCCGTAGAAAGGTCTCGAGGCTGGCTTCCGCGTCTCTTCTGCATTTAATTAAAAACCCTCCTGATTGTTCGATGCTTCGTTATTTTTTCCCGAAGCGGCTCTGCTTTAAGTGATTGGGTGATTTAAAGTGCTGATGGGCGCACTGCTTGTCCAGTCCAGTTAAGAGCGTTAGAATAAATCTCGGCTTATGTAACGTACACGGTGCTGTGAGAAGCCGAAGATGAGCCGAGTCCGCGAGGCTGACGGAGGACGGACAGACCTTTATGATGAATATGGGACTCGACCCACTCAGCAGAGTTCCTTCGTTAACATGAGACATCAGGAAACGATGTGAAACTACAGAATGAGTGGAATTACATTAAGTCAAGCTATTACGACTTGTTATACTGATTACATACGACCGATTGTACGACTGTCGTACTGAAGCTTCTGTCGGTATCGGCTATTTTTATTTATTTATTTATTTATTTATTTTGCTGTATTTGTGCAGGCTTGGCAGCAGGGAATCTGATGTCTGATTTCTAGTGTTCATTCTGTTATCTGCATCATAAAATCGCATTACAGCACTTTGACGAGAGCACCCAGGTCCTTACTTGGCAAAGGCTAAACAGTAGCCACGCTGCCATGAAGCCACTTATTGAGAGTGATGCTGTTTCTTATTGCACATTATTCTAAGTGCTTGGCAGCAGACGCTACAGTTGCTCCTGGCAGCTTTCTACAAACTGGCATTCGGAGCTACGGCTGAGGGGGGAGGAAAAAAAAAAAATGCAAGCTTCACGCATCAAAGTCTGGTCACATGCTTAGCAGCAATTGAGCTACTTAAATTCACGTGCTTGTGTCAAACGAGATTGCTAAATCACCAGAAGATTACCGACTTTCAATTTCACTAATACGCAAATTATAGGAAAAGATATTCGAATGGTTTTCTAAAGTAGCGTGCAGCGATGATTTGTATTAAACATAGAAAACAAACACAGTACAGCAGTTTGGGCCTCAGGTCATTCTCACTGGTAAAAGGCTCTCACCACTCCCAGTTTCTCCGAAGCGTTGGCCTTCCAGATCCGGATGTTCATCTCGTCTGAGCCGCTCAGGATGTACTTGCTGTCCGCTGACCATCTCACACACATGACGTGCTGCATGCGCTTGGTGTGGTACACCTCCCTGGACCAAAGAGAAAAAAAAAACAAAAAACATCCCCATTGCTAAGAAAATACTGAACAGGAAACCCTGCATTTTTTCCTCCCTTCGGAAAATTACAGCTTTACCTTTGTCTGTTACACAGACCTAATACTAAAGACTCCTTCCAGAAACATTAAATACACCTCCTTGCTGAAAAGGTGATCAGATCAATGGAGACATTTGTTAAAATGTTTACACAGAGCATCCCTTATACGAGTTGAAACCTGCAAATTGGGTCTCAGGAGCTATTACAGAGACGTAACCAATACCTTCTGACCAATCATGATCGGTACGGACGACACACCACACGTGTTACGTACAGACAATCCGGTTCTTCTCGCTCACCTGCTGTGGCCGCTGTGTTTGGGGAAGATGCGAACAGTCTTGTCGAAACTGGCCGACACGAACTCTTTCCCCGTGGGCGAGTAGTCCACATCCAGCACAGCTGAGACATGGTCCATATGTACTGTAACCGGTGCGTCCAAGCGCCTCATATCATAGGTGTACAGACTGAAACCACACCAGAGATGATAATTACTCCATGCATAAACATTCGGCATTCCGTGCTCGCTCTGCGCTTCATCCATTATCTATACGCCGGCCCTGAATGCCGCGTGACTCACTTATAGTCCTCGTTGGAGCACGTGAAATTATACGCCTCCATGGGGTTCCAGCAAAGTGTGTTACTTCTCAACTGCATCACGACCTGAGACAGAGGACAGTCACAATCATCATCATCATCATCACAATGACATAAAAAGTGCCAAAGAGCTCGTTTGTACCTTTTTAAGTGGCGTCGACTCTCTCATGTCATACAGTATGATACTTCTGTCCGAGGCGCAGCTGGCAAGGAGATCCGTCTGCAAAAGCGTTCCCAACATCAGCATTTTAAATACAGAGAAATGTTTCAGTTGAGTTGTGCACCAGATCGTTACATTCATACACGTTTGTTGAACAGAACATCCCGTTCCTGATGTACCGTTATCATGTGCTTCACTCTTCTGGGACGGTTTTACACTGGATTTTGGGGCGTGGCTGAGGGGATTTGTGCACATTCAGCTAACTAACAAGAGCGTTAGTGAGATCAGGCCTTGAAGTCTGGGGATCGTGCCAAAGGTGTTCAGGGGTCTATGTAGGACATTCAAGTGCTTCCACTCCAAATTTAGCAAACCATGTCTTTGTGGAGCTCGCTTTGGGCACAGGGGCACCGTCATGCTGGAACAGGATCGGGCTTCACAAGTTGCAGAGACGGGAAACGGTAATGCTACAGCATATAAAGCCGATATATACAATTGTGTGCTTCCGAACTTGCCGTAACAGTCGGGGAAAGGACTACTTATGGATGTAATAAAAAGATGTCCACATACTTTTGGTCAAAGAGTGCAACACTTGGATAACACTTGGACTAGTTGCTCTGACCTTATTTTATTATTTTTTTTAAACTGGGTTAAACTGGGGCCTGAAAAACTTCCAGAGATGTACCACTCTCGAATTTTACAATTGCCAATTTCTTTAATGTGCATAAATCTTTTCTAAAAGAAAAACAAAAAAAAAACCCAAAAAACAAACAAACAAAAAAAAAAAAAGGAAGAAAGAAAAGTGGTGCATGTTTAAAAACAGCGGATATTATAGAACATTGTTAAAATCAAATACGTGCCAGGCAATCACGATCACCATCATCATGGAAACCCAACTGAAACTGCCCAGGCCACGCGGGCATTATTGTGCGCTTGCAAAGTGTAATCAACCAAGGTTATTACGTTTTGTGATGTATTCTAAGTTTGCTTATTCTTTAAACAGATTAAACATCATGACGACGACATGCTGCGTTCATTCAGACAACGCTGTCTGTCTCAGGTTGTCCGTCCGTTGGTCAAATACACTGCGGGACTGATTTTGGCCAGACTTTTTAGTGTTGTGCATTGTGAAAAAAAAAGAACAATAAATAAGAAGTTGAATAAAAGTTAAAGTGTGTGTGTGTGTGTGCGCATCTCACCTCCACAGGGTTATAACGAACGCAGCTGAAGCTGTCCACCCCCCAGCTGAAGGAGCGGATGGGGCTGCTCTTCTGCTCGTCCCAGATGTCCACCGTCTGGCCGCACGTTGTGAAAGTACCTTCGTTCCGGTGATGGTCAATGCCTGTGTACACAGCCTGCAACGGCACAGATTAATTATTACAACAGTCGGCATCAGAGTTGCTACCAATTCATGTACAGTGGTACCCCGCACAACGAACGCAATCCGTTCCAGCAGATTAAACTATTAAAAAAGCATTTGGGGGTGGCGCCTTTGTATCACGGATTTTCATCCTCCACGGAAAGTTCTGGAAAATAACCCTCACGAAAGACGAGGGACTACTGTACCTTCCCAAGGATAGTGGTCAGCGGTTCCTCCTGCACTCTATAACCAGGGGCCTCCATGCTCCATTGCTTAATGGTTTTATCATCTCCTACCTGCCACAGGAAATACATAAGTGTTCTTGCATCACATACAAGACATTATGGGCAAATGTTTAAATTAGAGACAGAAAGCTACGAATTCATTCAGTGATCAGAAAAGTTGCAGAACGCTCAATTATGCGATCACACATACAGGAACGCGCCAGGAAAATACGCTGACGTACCGTGAAAAATGAAGTTCCACAAAAACGGGAGCATATTCCCCGGACGAAGCCTTCATGAGCTTGGATAGTTCGCAGGCATTCCCGCTTGCTCAGGTTCCAAATCTTCACCTATTATGGGACATGCAAAGCGTGGGCAGTGTGAGAAACGTTCCCCAAACCACGCGGAAGTGACAGAACGGTTCATCACTGTGTTTGAGTTTCATCCTATAAATAAAACTCAGACACCATCGACGATGACTCACTCGTGTTCTGCCACTTAATCCTGTTCAGGGTCAAGGCAGGAAGCTGGAGCCAATCCCAGCTGACTTCTTGGGCAGGTCCCCAATCCAGCGCAGGGCCGACACACAGAGACAACCATTCACACTTACGTTCACACCTACAGGTTAATTAGAGTAGCCAATTACCCTAATCCCCTCTGTGCATGTCTTTGGATGGTGCGAGGAAACCGGAGAACCCAGAGGAAACGCACACAAGCACGGGGAGAACATGCGAACTCCACACAGAAAGGTGCCCAGGACCTTCTCGCTGTGAGGTGACAGTGCTTACCCATAAACCACCATGCCGCCCTGCCGTCAACGGTCACCGGTCACCAAATCAAAAAAAATCATAATAAATCATTCAGGGTGGAATTTTTAACTCTTTTCCCCCCCTGCTGTTAAGTCATCGTCAAAACATCGATCAGTGGTATACCTGTCCGTCACAAGCTCCAGACAACACCGTGGACAGACTCTTGGAGTGCTTGGCGATGCAGCTCACTCCATCTCTGTGGCCGTCCAGCGATGCCACGAAGGGTTTGGCGAAGACCCTTTCCAGCTTAGTGGCATTCAGGGCCCTGGTGTACTCCCTCGGCACCTCGAACGGGTGTAGAGTCGGATCGTAATTCCTGGGAACTGCGTACACAAAGAGGACCGTTATCAAAACCCGCCCTGTACGTGTAACCTAACATAGAAGCGGCTAAGCGATAAACTCGGACGTTTCTTCTGTAAGGAGCTGTTCAATTAACACTTGGGGAAGGAGTCTCCAGTGTCAGTGTGGTATTAAAGGAGTGTCAGTCTAACTGTGCACGCAAACAGGGGTTTAAACACAATCCACATCATCAAGTGTACCTGATGACGTACAAGAGCAATGATATGCTCCAGGACATCATGATGATGATGAAGAAAGTAAATAATAATGAAGGTAAAGGGGAATAATCATCATCAGGGTGCTGTGATGATGGAGCCCAGGATTAGATTATATTCCTTACATGAATTATTAATTTATCACATCATCTTATAACCACACAAAGTAGTGCAAATACACAGACACTCAGTGTGGAGGAAGGAAGTCTCTGGGCTTCAGCCCTCGTGTAACGTTAGCTTAGCATAACACTAGCTTAGCATAATGTTAGCTCCAACTCACCCCGCTGTATGTCTTTAGAAGTTTCTCGAACATAATCGTCCGGGTTCCGACAAAGCACTTTCACCTTCATTCCGCTTTATAACGTGTTTCTTTTGCGTCTATTGGCTTTAACTGTCGGACAGGACGCGAGTTAGAATTCACCAAAACAACCACGACTCAAACATACGTGTTTACGTGACGCAAACGAGGCACGCGGGGCACGTAGGTCACGTGGTGCGTCAAAGTATTGCATTGTGGGGTAGAATGAGAACCAAAACGGCGCTACTGCCCCCTGCTGTCGGAGTCCCGGAAGTGCTTCATGTTAATCCCCCACACAGCCTCACCGAGTGCAGAATATACCTCAATGTAATGGTGTTCTTCTGTTTATACTTTACAGCAGTGTGATGTCAGTCAGCTCATATATTAGTTGTTTAAGTCAAATATTTAACACAAGTGAACACTTTTACTCAGACTTAGTTAAAGAAGAAAGGCACAGATCAGTCACACAGGCATACGGCTCATGGGATCTAAAACAGAAAACATGTCTTTTCCAGACCTGAAAAATTGTGTTATATATACAGTACAGGCCAGAAGTTTGGACACACTTTCTCATTCAATGTGTTTTCTTTATTTTCATGACCATTCA
>JAQLOM010000019.1:4652739-4668694 GCA_030068315.1 Chrysichthys thysi
TAAGGAATGTTACGGTGGGCTTACCAAAATGGCGTCCACGGTGGTACTTCTGCTTATGACGTCAGTAATCCATCTTGTCTGCTCTAAAATCTTTGGTTATGCCCCAAAATTTAGTGGAAAGCCATCTTAGAAGTGTGAAGGTTATTATAATGGTAGAGTGCAAACTAAATCTGGAATAAGATGTTCAACAACAGGGTGTGATTGGTCAGGTGTCTGCAAACTTTCGGCCATATAGTACAGGTACGGATGGTAAACAGTTTCAAAGTGCAATACAATTTCATGATAATATTACAAACCCTGATTAAAAGCAGTATAATTTATTCTGATAGATAGATAGAACTTTATTAATTGCTCGGGAAGGTTCCTCTGGGAAATTTGGTTTCCAGTAACAGTACACCAGCGTATTACAGTTAAAAAAGAAAAGGGGGGGGGTACAATGAAAAAGGAGGAAAATAGAATATAGCAGCAAAAACCACACAGAGAGCTGATAGATAATGATGGAGACGGATGATAAATAATGATAGAAGTGTTTCTAAATTATGAAATAAAAATTATGCTTATAAATTATGGCATATAAATATTAATTATGGCATATAAATTGTGTTTATAAATTATGGCACAAGTATATACGCATGGATAAGCAGCGGTTGATTACAGGACATCAAAATAACAAATACATGTGCTGTTATTAACATCAAGCTTCACTTTTGGTATTTAAACCTCGGGGTGTTTTTAAAAGGCCGTTCTGATGTCGTAAATGCAGGTAATGGCTGAGGATCTGAACCCAGAGAAGATGCGTGAAGAGAACCAGGATGGTGAGGGTTTACCAGGTCTTACGGTTAAAGACTTTGAGGAAAGGTGGTGGAACAAAGTACACATCTGCCTGCTGATGAAAAGGAACACGGTTTCATCGGGCGACAAGGAAATGGAGACGGGGTGAACGTGAACACCAAGGATTTTACTATAATTTGGGTTTGAAATGTACATGTACAGTGATGTAGGTTTTAATGATTTGGTGTAAGGAAGAACGTTTTGGGATTTTACAAATAAAGATTTTAAAGATTTCCTATATGATCTGTAAATACTGTTCCATGGTGTGTCATATATTAACAGATAAACGAAAGAACTAATGAATTTCCTTACATGTACCGTGTCCAGGACTGCAATCTAACGAGCAAAGCTAAAAGCGTTCATGATTGGGAAAGTAAGACTCCAATAACAAGACCTTTAATCATTGTTTATGAGGACACGGCTTCAGTGGAAAAAAGATATACCTTCTATTGAAGAGGGTTTTCTTTAATTAGACCACAAAGCAGTTCCAGGGAAAGGCAGATTAAATAATAGCAATGTATACTGGTACACAGATATCTCAGAAGTAAATAGACGCAATCAATTTATTTCTAGAAAACTTCCTTCTAGTTGCTCTGCCATAGTAGCCCAAGTTGATGGAGATCCCTCACAGTTCTCCGACTCACTTGGAGTCGCTCTGCAACATCAGCGGCCTTACAACAGGAATTTATTTTTAACAATATGCTCGACAGTCTGAAGACACCTGTCAGAGGGCCCACGTCGACCTGAGCAGGATGCTGTTGATTCCTTTTCTTTGCTTATGAATTGTACAAATCACTCTGTTGACTGTGTACAAGAGGAATCCCAAGGTTTTGTGCAATCATACACTGGCTAAGTCCACCCTCAGACTGACCCACAATACACCCTCTTTGAAAATCCCACAACTCTTTTGTTTCTGGTGTTCGCGGCATGAGTAGCTGCCCAAAACAATTAATATCTTGTAATCTGAAATGAAAAATAATCTTATATTAACAAGTTTGAAGCACCAGGTGGCGTCCGCATAGATAAAACAATAAAAGGGGTCTATTTACTTTTGAGATGTCTGTGTATACGAGGATTAGAACACGGGGTGCTTGCTGTTATAGGAAAATACTCAGTGATGGGGTGGAATGATTCAAAGTTACTATCCCCAAATTGGTTTACGAAGTGTTCTTTTCATCTTATCCCTCACCAGTTTTCTAACACTAGCATTGTATTAACGACGTATTAAAGAAAGACACATCATATTTCTTAAACATTTATTGTTGCATTTAATGTTGTGGAACATGTGTGAAACACGTTTGTTCTCGTTATCCATTAAGTTATGGCAGCTATAAACAGTTGTTCCTTCACCAGCTTTTTGATTTTTTTCTTTTATAATTAATAAGACAAAAAACAAACAAACATCGCCTGCCATGTTATTGAAAAGCCACAAAGCCCACCGTCCTGAACACTCTCCGATGTCGGAAAACGTACAGCTTCCCACCCCCCAACTTAAAAAGTGCTCACACCGAAGACTCCTTCCTAAAAAGCTCCGTAATCTCACCACATCAAGAACACATTTTTAAAATACATTTTATGTGGTGTGTCTGCTGTAAAAGTCTTTGAGTAAGCTGTCCAAATGAGAGCATTAATATAAACCTGTGATTTGAATGACAGCCGGCCCTACCGTAGCCAAGAAGAAAATCATAGCAGACAAATTTTACAGTAGCATACTGGTGGATAGGAAGGCTTACTCCATGAATAATAAAATATCAAATGGTTAAACACATATTTTCAAACTTCTGTGTCACAGGGAAGCAACACACACTTCAGAAGAAAGTTCTTTCTGCCCTTTGCCCTCTTCTGGACACGTGAGCTTACAGACACTCCCAGAGAGTATGATCAACTATGATCCCTTGGCTCCCGCCCATGCACGGATGTGCCGTCATTGTGGGTCTGAGCTCGAGATCTCCTAATCATGATAAGGGCAAACACTTTTCTGTTGAGCCCAGTCAGTCAGATTCAGTTGTTTCTCAGATTGTCATGGCAAGCGGACAAAATTGTAAATGCTGTGGTTAAACTGTAGATGTTAGATAGGCACCTCTTAACTTCTATTACAAACAGACACACCCGGAAGATCCAGTACAAACACACACTCCCAACATGATAAACAAATTGTTTTCCCGAATAGAATTTCAATTGTTTAAATACAGTCCAGCTGGGACTTCAAGTCACGCAAGAAGCACCATCACTTTGTATGAAGACCTCAGTTTTAAAGTGGTGTAAAGTTCTCATTGCATGGTCAGTTTATTTTGCAAGGGTCAGCCCTCTTCCAAAACACATCCTGCTCCAATAGTTTTGCCACATAATTAGCCAATGCGACTCTCTTATGCCTTTGTAGTGCTTCATCGAAAGCTTCTCTCATTTTAGGCAAATCCAAGGTCTCTGGATGGAGTGCAGACACCAGATAGACGTTCTGTTTCAGACCTAGCTTATCCAAAATCTCCTTGTTCCAGCTTCTCACTTCTTCAGCTGATTTCTCCTCAATCAAATCAGCCTTGGACAGCACTAGATAGCAAGCTTTTCCCTGCGACAAAAGGTGCTTCAACAGCTGGATGTACCCCAGGTTGAGCCTCAGTGGTGAGACTAGGATGTAGACATCGCAGGGGGGTATTGGAGGTATTTGAGGAATTTCGTGCAAAGTGAAACCAGAAGATGAAGGCTTAAAATCTTCCACACTTCCCAAGCCTGGGAGGTCCCACAGAAGAACATTGTGGTATTCTGAGTACGGATAGGTCACGGGCTTCTTTGTGGTTTCAAAGACCCCAACAGGGGAGGCTCCCTTGTCGCCATACTTCAGGCCCAGGAGGGAGTTGAACAGGCTGGAACTGCCACAACCAGTCTCCCCCAGGAGACCCACATCCAGTCGGAAGTAGTCCAGGGCATTGAAAATGGAGAGCAGTTTGGATGGTTGGTCAGTGAGATCCAGGGATTGAAAGACTGCAGAGATTCTGCCTAGGTCTTCCTTGCTTATCTTGCTGTTGTTAAAAGCAGAGCTTTCCAAGCATCTGAGGAGTAAATGTGTTGACAATGCATGAATAAATTTACAGATGTGGGACACAGGCATTCAGCAATATCGAAGAAAATATGACTTAGATGAAATGTACAGATTGACTACTCACCCTGTACCATAGCTTTCTGTTTTCAGGCCTCTAAGTTTGCTTGTGAGATCCACCAAAAACTGACTGAAAGCCTTCTTGCGCAATTCAGGTATAGCTTTCAACAAAACTCCTGCAATCTCATCAGGCTCCCAGAGCTTAATACCTTGATTTGGAGGAAGAGGATCTTGGGAAGGCTTTTGGTGCTCTGCATTCTGTGCCGATTCAAAATCCACCTTGTGTTTCTTCTGAAACTCCAAAGTGCGAGCTCTCATTCGTTCCCATGCACAGGTCTTGCAGGGTCCAACCAGCTTTTCACAAACAAGATCCAATTCTTGCTCAGCTTTAACCAGATACAAAGTCTTGTTATTCTCACATTGCTCCATGATGAGCCTCATATGATTCTCCTGGTGCAACTCTGTCGTGAGGACCACCAACACATCATAGCTGTCCTGAGAGGGACCAGAACTTCCCTGTACTGTCAAAATGCGGACATTGGGGATTTGGGGGTGGAAAAGTACTGGCGCAGTCTCTGGACCGTCTTCTGCAAAATCGTTTGTAAATCTCACAAGTGATTTTCTCTCAACACAGACCTTAGCAGGTAGGTTAACGCTTGATCCATCATCTTCATCCTCTTGCTCATCACTGCTTTCATCTTCATCAGTTTCCTCATCTTCTTGCTCTTCTTCTCCTTCTGATTCCTGTTCATCTTTCAATCCACAGACAGCACAAGCGAGCCTCGCATTTGCCGACTTAGTTCCTCCAGTGACCACTATATCCAATGGGAAATGTTCATAAAGTTCCAGTGCAGTAACCAGCCTGTTCTTAAATCCACTTGACTGCCAAGAAAATCTCCATGGAGCCAACACAGATTTCACTTGATCTTCAGGAAGTTTCCCTTCCATTCTCAAAAGGTCACAACTGGAGCCACTGTACTGTGCGCTACAAAGATTTCTCCAAATTGTGTTTTAAAAACTAGAATTTTGAGTGCGCAATAAAGCAGGTCAAATGCATCTCACCTTCACGCAAGAGCAGCAAAATGTGCCTGTATCATAATGCAGCCGAGTCAAAGTGCGACACAAGATACTGCACTTGGTCAATACGTTTTTTGGCACTAATTCAATGCAAACGGTTTTCAGGGCGTTTAAAGTTTGCATGGTGTGGATAATTACTCTCAGCAAACAAAAGTACGACAAGGAAGAGTTTGTGTTAAAATGATAACCCAAACAACTCGTTTCTAGCTTAAACTCTGTGAAAAAGTAAGAACCATCAACAGACTTATGTAGTATACTGAGTAAGACAAAGAGTGTATTTGTTTAAGGCATACTATATTTATTTATACTGCAATGAACCTGCATCCCATTCAGGGTGTGTTCCCACCGTTCTTGCAATTGGCTCTGGATCCACTTTGACCCTGACTTGGAATAAGGAGTTCCTGGAAGTTAATGAATGAAGGAATGAATGAAATAAGGTCAAGTGAAAATTAGAGTGGACCCATAACCAGTGTTATTAATTTTCATATACTTAGGATGGTTTCTCCAACATGTCCGACTATAATGTGTGTTTTGGGGTTTTTTTATTGTTTTTTTTTTATGTGATCCAGATCCAGGAATATATGAATAGTGTATTTAAACTAAACATCTGTAGTGGATAATCCAAAACATTCAGGAACACCTTGGTAGTTTGAAAGTTGGGCAAATTTTCAAATTACCCATGCAATATTACGTGCAACCTTTGGATCCTTATAATTCCGTCGAAAGGGTTTTTTTTTTTTTTTAAATTTTTTTTATTTTGTCTGATTATGACCTAAATAATAAACAACAAAATTACAATATAAGGTCCAGAATGTTTTGTTCATTTTACATGATGCCAGAAGGACTGTCACTAACCATGCCGCTCCGTGACCCAGGACCTGTTGATCCATACACAGAAAACCGCAGACAAACACAAACCAGGTTTTAAATGCAGTCAGGCAGAAACCCTTCCAACTTACCATTTAGTACAAACACAGACCCATATAAAGGAAAGCCACCTGCTAACGAAAAAACAACCAGCATAGAAGTAAAGACTAAGATCTCCACCAGATGTCAGAATTGCCATACTGTGAAATCTCATGTAATTGGTTTGGTGCTTTATTATTATTTTTTTCCTTTTGTTAATTGGACATGTAAAGGGGAACATTGTGTTTTGTGTGTTTCATCCTAGAAATCTCCAACTGAATGAAAAATATTATAGCCATCAAGCTAGTTTGCATGTTGGTATGGCATTTCAGTATGGCTTGTTTAACCAACAAGTGAATCAAATCAGTTTATGTTTGTATCAATATGAAAAGAAGTGATATTAGTACAGGACGTATATACATACATTTATTTACACTTAATAATGATCATTCTATCATCTTAAACATACAGCCAAAATCAGAGGTTCCCTGTCAAACAAGACTTCATTCATACATTTATTTCTAGACTACTGTAATGGTTTCCTGACTAGAATTCATTCAAAAAGAAAAAGTTATTCAAAAGACAGCCACCAAAGTTGTCACTAGATACGGGAACGACTCTTTCTGATTCTTAATTCAGAAAGGCTTGCAGTGTGGTACAGAATTGTCTCGAGTACTCCTGCCTCTCTATAAAAAAATAAATAAAATAAAATAAAATACTAGGAACGTATGTGTTTTTATATGTCAAGCAATATGAGCCTAGCAGGACTCTCGGGTCATTAGAACTAGTCATTTAGATAAATACTAAGCACAGGGATGCATATTTTAGACAGAGCCAACTGTCATCGAGTCTCAGATGTGGCCCAACATGAGATTTTTAAATTAAGATTGAAAACGTCCTTGTTCAAACTTACAACCGGCTGTGCTTTTAGCTTTTTCCGCCCCATTTTTCGTAATCATTACGTAATTTCGTAATTTTTCGCTTTCCAATATCTAATAGCTGTTAAAGTAGTAACAGTTAGCCGGTAGTGTTTCACTGCTCAGTGTAAGTCTGTAAAAAATAGTAACATCATCTGTACACGAGTTCTCTAAATACGAGACAAACATTTCGGTTCCTCTTTATGAAACTCCAGAGTGAACCTACATTAGATCCAGATATTTGGTATTCATCAGTAGAATTGGGAAGGTAGCTCTTTCAACCAAAAAACCCCAAAACAATTTAGACTAATTTAGTCAATATCAACAGTTGGTTGGTTGTCTCTTTGATAGGAAATTTCCTATAAGGGATTAAATAAAATGTGGTGGTGACCTCAGCCTTGGATGCAATTGCATTCTGTTACTTTTAAAAAGTAGTCTGTTTAATCACATGACAACGCTATTATATAATCCATTATACAGGACGCTGTTAGAGTAACGAACACCAATTTTAACAGGCAATCCACGTCACTTTGCGTGAAACTAAATCAGGTGTATTTTACAGCGGACTTGATGAATAGATGAACAATTGAGACGTTGACTGTAAAGACTATTCACCAAGCTAAAAATATGTTTTGCCTCACCCTTTTGACCAGATAATAATACAATTTAAAAGACATGCCCTCTAATTCGTTGCGTCTTCCTGACTTAGCTTCTATCTGATATGACTTATTCATATAAATATGAATCTCTACTGACAAACCCAAAACCCAGTGAAATAGAAACAGAATATTTGGTCAATTGGATCATTTCAGACTGGGAGATGATAATCT
Source organism: Chrysichthys thysi (assembly GCA_030068315.1). Lineage (NCBI taxonomy): Eukaryota > Metazoa > Chordata > Actinopteri > Siluriformes > Claroteidae > Chrysichthys > Chrysichthys thysi. The sequence continues at coordinate 4,660,395 of JAQLOM010000019.1, forward strand.
GGCAGTGCTGACAGTCTCAGTGTAATTTAATCCCAGTAGATCAACATAGAAAGTCACTTTGATGTTATGAGAACAAATGTTCAGGAGTCAGCACAGGTGGAGCAGGTTCAGTCTCGGGGTAAGAAACACGTCCCTTCATGTTTAGCAGTCTTATGTCATTCGTTGTTACTCTGTTCACACATTACTGTCCAAAACGTACAAAAGTTACACATTTAAGAACACTACTGAACTCTGAGGGAAATATTCATTTGTTTAAAATAAATATAAAGGGACGTCACTTAGTGTAACAACTATAAATGGGACCCCACTGGATTATCATAATTAGTATAATTAGTTCTTTAACTGACAATTCGTAATAACGTCGTTCAAATGTATTTTTTCAGGTAATATAAGGGAGCAAACAGATCTCAAACTGACCTCAACCCTGATTTACATACGTGCTGGGATAATTATGAGGTCAGAGGCAGAACTGGTTTGCTTACTTTTACTCCTCCTGGTTCCCGCTGAATAACTGATGGCGTAAACAGATCCAGCCTCTCCCCATACTGTTATCCAAGGCTTCAGGTTTTGTTCAGCGGTAAACTGTGACACACATCATTTGATTATTTTTGTGCCACCGTGAGAAGACCTTCGGAGACACTACAGCCATGGCGAACGGAGGAGTCCTTGCTCTGATGGTCATTGTTGTTATACTGAATGTCTTTGCGGCGGTAAGTCTGTAAAGGAAGCATAATAATAAAGCGATAATATTCCTGTGTATAGTGATGCAATGCAATATAATAGTGAGGTAAATATATAATTAAATGTCCTGTTGTAATTTTGAATCTCCTTCCTTGCCTTCTTATTTGAAGGCTGTCATATTGTGTCACTTTTTTTTCCTGGCATAATATATGGAGGAGATTTGTTGTGATTTCTTCAGTTCCATGAATTGGATGTCTGAACAACCACAGTATTCACTGAACCTATACATGAGGCGGCCTCGAGTTACCCATCAGCAGTTGCTACGGCTACGACAGGGGGGAAATTAAAAAAAAAAAAAAAAAAAAAAAAAAAAGGTCCTGAAGACGGTCCTGGTTTAGATCTAAATTTAGTTTCCCGTGTATAAAACTATACTTTGATGTCTCACCAAGGGACAATGACAAGAAAATATTTCATTTACGTTCCGAAAGAAAGAACTTTTTCTATTAATGACCTGCTGAAAAGACTAAAAACAGGCAATGTAGCCAACAGTACAGAACCAACGAGTGAATCAATAATTAAATAATTATTTCCAGCAGAAACAAAGCCTAGTTAAATGAAGAGACAACGATGAGATCTGATCATCGGAGTAATAACTCATTTCCCATTGTATACTTATAAACCTTTCAAATATAGCAGTTGCGTTTTTCCAGAAGTTAATAAATGAAATCTTTCAATGAGATTTTAAAATGTAACTTTACTTGGGTAGAGATGTATGCAAAAGAGAAACTTGTCAAACTGGAACTATACCTTGACTATGTGGCCAAAAGTTTGTGGACACCATTCCATTCATATGTGCTTTTGGAACATTCCAGATTTATTCCCCCTTTGCTGTTACAGTATCCTCCATTCTTCTGGGAAGGCTTTCCACTAGATTTTTGAATGTGGCTGTGGGGTTTTTCCTCAGTCAGTTATTAGTACAAGTTATTAGAAGAATATTAGTGATGTTGAGACCTGATGTTGGGCGAAAAGAGATCAGAGATCCCGTTCATCCCAAACAGTGCTCAGTGAGTTTGTGGACAGGCTTCTTTGAAGTCCACTTGAGTTCTTCCACATCAACATTGGAGAACCATGTCTTCATGAAACTCGCTTTGTGTGCATGGGCACTGTCATTCTGGAACAGGTTTGGGCTTGACCCTTTAGTTCCAATGAAGGGAAACTTTCCACGAACAAAGCCATCCTACACATCTGTGTGCTTATAAATTTGTTTCAACAATTTAGGAAAGATCCACATATGGGTGTGACCATCAGGTGTTCACAAACTTTTGGCTACATTGTGTGTATCCATGAGCTGATGCATGAATGAGAGTTGGAATGAAAGAGTATGTTAGCATATAATTAATAACATAATGCAAGGTGATCTTTCAGTGAAAATCTATATTTCCACTTTAGGCAACAGGACTGGCTTTATTTGCATTAGCCATTTGGGTGGCTGTAGATCCATATAAAATGTACCCAATATCTGCCGCATCGGGGAAGGATGATATCTTCGCAGCAGCCTGGATAGCCATCTTCACTGGCTTTGCCTACTTCTGCACTGCCGTCTTTGGCATCTACGCCGCTATAAAAAGGAGACGGTCACTCGTGCTGTTGGTATGTTTCTGTGATATCTCAGAAGACAAAAAAGACAAAAGACTGTCTTTTTATGATCTAAGTCCAAACGTATTTGATAAAACTATGACTTGCATTGTTCAACAGTACCTGATCCTCATGTTCATCATCTTCATCTTTGAATGTGCGTCCTGCATCACGGCGGTCACCAACAGAGACTATGTAAGTGTACAGGAGCAGATATACACTGGAACACATCAGTTCTTACATTCTCAGTCTGAATTCTGTTAAAAATGCTTAGATGTGTTCATAAAAAGAAGAAAACCATGCTACATAAAAGGAACAAGATCAGACAGTCAGGCTATGTTCTAGTACTCTTTTTAGTATACACTGCCTAATTGTACTCATAATTTCTCTGGGTGGGAACTGTCAAAAGACTGATATTATCAGTAAAAGTGGATGATATCAGTAATTACAATAATCATGGCTTGCATCAGATAGCATCACAGTGTGGTGTAATATTTTTCGGCAACTGCTGTTTTTACAGCTAGCATAGCTTCGTTTTACCCTTCAACCTAGTTAGTAAGCCAAGGAGTTAGCACTGCAACTAGTCAGCTAGCTTTGAGATATTTTTTAGCATTAATGTTGAAAAAATTAAAACATCTGCACACGTAGACATCCGTTTTGTAGTTTGTGTCAACTACAAATGTTTTCTGATTAAAAAAAAAAAAAAAAAAGCCCATGACACTTGTATTTATTTTACTAGGGGAAGCTAACAAGAATACAATAAACAATTTTGAAACACAGGGCCACTGCATCATCTCATTTGCATCTTATCCTTCGAGGTTCCATCAGCGATCAGTTCAAATTGAGCAAACTTTATGTTTGGGGGGGAGGGCTTAAAATAATGGAAAAACAAGGAAAAACACCACTAAGGTCCATAAAAGTGCTACTCAAGTACTGCACACATGACAAGCAGCATAACGACTAACATAAATAGATAATTACATTAAATACTAATGTAAATAAGTATGTAAATAAATTGTAAATGTCATTTCCCTTATGTGTTTTCACACAATACTCCTCACAAACATGGGAGACAGACACACTAGACTCCTTAATGAGCTCTGATTTCTGGCCAATACCAAGACTGACAGGCTTTCGTTTACCACTAGACTTATCTTTGGGTGGCATAATGGCGGCACTGGGCAGAAAAACAGTGAAAAACACCAAATAATCGCTGAAAACCCCCCAAAACAAAACAGTATAGTTTCACAACAACCACAGCTCAACCGACGCTTGTAAGCAACTAGTAGCACGCACGCCACCGCCACCTGATGGACACTTGCTGAACTACTGGACTCAGTTCGCAACACCTGGGATTTTTAAACTTCCATACTGGACATTCTGGCTAATGGATTATGTGTCCGTTCGATCCGATATCCGTCAATGCGGTGTCTGTAGATGAGAGGATCAACTGTATATAGCTCCACTATCCTTTTGCCTTTTTCTCTTCCCTTTGTAGCTGATTGGAAACAGTAACCTGGTGAAGAGTCAGATGCTGAAGTACTACGCAGACACCAGTGACCGAGGAAAGCAGATCACTGGTACTTGGAACAAAGCAATGCAAGATGTAAGCACACCCTGAAACTTCTCTACCTTTACTCTGTTCGGAGCCATAGTCCTAATCATGTTCTGCTGAATTTGTACACTAAACTAAATGACTGGATTTTTTCACATGATCGAGCCACATTAGCTTGGGTTTTACTTCAACTCGGGCTTGACACAGCATGTTTGAACCCTCCTTATTTTCGTTACACACTTCAGGTTGTGTGAACTTGTCAGGAAACTCTGAATGTGGGGGAAAAAAGCATTAAAATATAGAACATGTACACATTTACAAGAACTAAACAAATTAAGGGTAATGGATTTTAGAGTTTTGAGAAGAGAGAGAAGCAAAATTTCTTTTCCCCAGAATATATACTATAAAACGGGCACGTCTATCCAGGTGAAAATCTGACTTGGTTGTCAAAACACAAGCCTCTCACACTTGTAGACAATCTTTGCATGTTGGGAAGTTAATTTATCTTTATAGGTCTGTAAATTTAAAATCTCAATATTATCTTGTTCACAGTATGAGAATTTGTTGCAGTATTTCAGGAGCGGTTTTCTTTGTACCAGGACTTGGCAAGGATGAGTCTACCAGTTAAACCAGCTTGGCCTGTGTTTTGGCAGCTGGTCAGACTAAGCTGGATTTTTTTTTCCCAAGCATCGTAGATATAACCTTTTTTTGTTTTAGAGAAAAAAAACCCTTAAAAACCCTTAAAGGTTCTATATTTAACCCTACATTTGAAGATTTTCCCATCACAGAGTGTTCTAAATATTTCCAAAGAGTTCCCCTTACCTTAAGAAGCAGAGATCCATTAACTGTCCAAGAACCAGCTTTACTTAGAGGGAAATGTGGGGATACGAGCCAATCATGGCGGTCTAAGAGCACATGCATTCAAAAGGGGGCGAATCAGGCTTTAAGCCCCTAAGCCGTGTTAAGCCACAGGCTTGCTAGCTTCACAAGTTTCTTGAAAGAAGTTGGTAGATATCTGTTGAAGAGTAGTAGAGAACTGACTGGAGGCTTGGACTTCACTAAAATTAAATTAGCAACAATATTGGGGGGGGGGGGGGCGACACTGATCTACTATCTGGTTTGTTAATGCAACTTAGACTCGCTACGCTTTGCTTTCTCCAGTGCATAAAAAGGGACTAATTTCTTTTTTTTTTTTTTCTTTTTAATTTTTAAAGCGTGTAATTGTTGATTTCTATGAAGAGATGTTTACGGAGCATTTTTGGAAGTAGTCTCCAGTGTCGATATTTAGTAACAGCCAGAGGTTTATCTATTTATTTTTTGTTATAACAGGATATAACTTGTCTTGCACACATTGCACCACATTAAACACAATCAAAATTGGATAAAAAAAAAAAAATAATTGCATATTGTTCTTTAATAAAGAAAACAACTGTTGTGCTATAAGATGAATACCTATCACTGTGGTGTCATGCTATCAACACCCTGAAATTGATTATTCTCCTATAAACCATATATCCCAAACATGGTTTTACCTTGCAAATTTTAAACTTAATCTTAAGCTTTTTTTACATATTTGTTATTGGGGAAAAAAAAACTTTTAAAACCTGCATTGTGGTGAATGGGCTTTGATTTTAACTATTAATCCTCCGTCATGAGGAAAGCTTACACTGCTGGCCATACAGATGACATCAGGTTATATCATATTTCAAATACAAAAATCCTGCAGAGTTGGTGATTTACTGGCTGGAGATTCTTGATGTATCCTTGTGAGATCTTACAGAACCTGTTGAGATCCATTGCCCAAAACGAGTCTCTGTACTCACTTCAGATTGTGTTTATATTAGAACCACCAGTGGTAGAATGGCATGTCTATACTTCAGGCATCAAAAATTCAAAACTTTTCCATATCACCAGAAAAAAACACCAGCAAAATTATGACCCATGTGTCTGTGCTCTTATTGCACAATTTGGATAAAAGCATGACTGTCATAAACTGGGTAGTTAATGTTTTGGACTCCAAAGCAATGGATCAACAGTGTGTGAGACTGAACTCTACTAAGCCTGCCTCTTTCTCTCTCTTTTGCCTCATAATGATTTCATCCACCTCATCCTTGAGGTACTTGGGGTGAATGTGTGGTGCTCTGTGATGGTCTGGCATCCCATTCAGGGAATATTCCCACCTCACTCATAGTATTCCTAGGATAGGCTGTGGATCCAGTACAACCCTGGCCAGGATAAAGCTTTAGTAGCAAGATGAATGAATGAAATGTAGCGTTTTGCATCGTAATTCCAATATATCTGATACAAATCAAGCACTAGACACTGGGCTTACTGAAGGAGTCCTTTCGAGGCTCCAATTCTCAATCTTGCTTACCTCTGTCTAGGCTCAATGCTGTGGGACAGACAGCCCATTGGACTGGATGGAGTACAATTCCACCTTCAGGCAAACTTACGGCAACACGTACTCCTGGCCCCTCAGCTGCTGCCAACGCCAGAGCAGCTTTGATGTGGCTGACCCATCTGGCTGCAAGCTTGGCCAAAACAGTGCATTATTCACCAAGGTGGGCAGAACTGAAATTTTACAGTCCCAGATAATGTGCGTCCAATGATAGCTATTAGTTTATCGCAAACAAAACCTTTGTGTTCTTATAGTCACCGTGTTAGAAGTTAGAAGTGCCCAAAGGCAAGAGCAATTCATTCTCTGCTTTACACCAAGTTTATTTGTTTCTATTCCTGCAGGGTTGTTTCCCCTACATCCAGTCTGTGTTAAATCGTTATACCTGGGCCATTAGTTGGTATGGCTTTGCTGTCCAAATGTTTATGGTGAGTGTTGCACTTTAAAAAAAAAAAATTCCCAATATGTAGTATGAAATGTTAAGGTCCTGCTGATTAGCACTATTGATTACAATTATTAGGAGTTGATAAAGAGTATACACTACTAGCACCACCATATAAACCAGTGTCACATTAGTATATATTTTTTTTTTAATGATTAACCGATTAGCTTGCGTGGTCCCCATTTGGGGATCATATATTGAATGGCATAAAAAAAAAAAATAGATGGCATGTGCCATGATCCCCATTTGGGACTTTGACTAAAAATTGAAATTTCATAAAAATTAACAGTCATATTTCTTGAAAGTAGATGTTTTTGGTACTATTTGGAAGTAAATGAATAGAAATACATGAAAATTTTTAGGGGGAAAAATTGGCAGTTAATGGGTTAAGATACTAAAGCATATATGTGTGGTGGTCTGGGAAAATCTGCCAGAAGTATACCTAAGGGGGAATTCTGGTGGAAGTTATTGGGTTTTTCTGCCTATATAATACTTTGACATGTCAATTTTAAGAAAGCATTTCATCAAAACAAAATTCAAAATCACTCGTCAAAATTTCTCCATGTATCATATTTCCCTAGCTCTTTAGTAGCAAATTCTAACCGACTCATGTTTTCAGGACTTTACTCCGAACTGACCGGACCTTTAACGATTACCAATAATTTCTTTAATTCCAAAAGACTTGAATACATCCAAACATTTTTTAAAAAGTTGCAACAAGATGTTTGCTAATGCCCCCCCCCCTCTCTTTTTACCATTTAGTTTTTCCTCCTGCTGATCGCCATGGTGTACTTCATGCTCCTGGATTAACATTAATAAACAGATCTTTCAACCAAAAAAAATCTAAATGTGGCTTACTAATGAAATCTATAAGTGTAATAAGTACCTAGTAGATTTTGTTCATTTATAAAACACTCTTGGCTTTGGAACAATGCAACATATGAACTCGCCGTTTCTGCTTTCTGCTGCCGAGATATTCCCGTCAGGAGAACACTGATCCTGAACTGATTGCACAACATTTACATTTTTTGTGTTTGTTGAGTGACTGTAACATGTTTTGTGTTTGAATGGCATGATAGTGGCTTTGTTCCTTTTAAACAGTCATCATTTATTAGTTTTCTTCCCATTCTTTAAAAGAAGTCCATTTCAGGGGTTTTCTCTTATGCCAATTGTACATTTAAAAGAATATATATTTATGCTACTTTATAATCAGATGCTGTACATGTGTGGACTCTTGTACTTGTGTTAATAAACAATGAAGTACCAGTTCACTTTTATTTATTCGATATTTGTATCCAAGCCCTCTGTAACAGCACTTTCGCCATGGTGACAGTTACACCCAGAAAACTACAGCACAAACAAAATACCTGATTCCACACAGGAGTCGAATTCACGAGGAGTCTCGTCTTAGTCATGGCTGCTTGTATCTGGGAGTGGATCCTGTGATGGAGAGACTAACTAGTTTTACAGGATATTCCTCTAGGAGATATAGAGAGAAAATCCACACTCATGTTCTAGCTAAAAGCAAAATAATAATAAAAAAGAAACCTGTCCTTATACCAAAGAAATGGCAAAAAAAAGAAGTCAATACT
>JAQLOM010000019.1:4676108-4686530 GCA_030068315.1 Chrysichthys thysi
ACACACACACACACACACACACACACACACACACACACACACACACACACACACACACACACACACAAAAAAAACTCAACTTTGTACCTTAAAGACTTCAAAGTTGCTCACTTCTAAGCATAAAACAATAAAAAAAAAAAATGTGCAATGTATTCACCTTAAATATTTAGGGCCAGCAATTTAAGGACACTGGACATACTGCTAATGACAAAGAAGCAATTAAAGGCTCATTTATCCCTATTAACACTGACTCAAGAGGTAATGTTCAAGTCTCGGCACGTTACGAAACAAGTGCTCAAGGAAAGGCATCCGTTGTTAGGAAACCACTACTGGTGTCATCCTTGTTCCTCCCTAAGGGGTGTGCAACCTAGAGAGCTACCCTCCTACCGAAATTAAAACACGACAAAGTCATCACGCCCAAATCCATTCACTGGAGATCTTTTCAGGTGTGCTTAAATTTTCGAGTCAGGTGTGTTTAAATTGAGGGTAGATCACCAGAAGCTCACTTGCCCTAAGGAATCCTCACATTGTCATATTGCATTACAGTAGTGTTGAGCTGCCCAACCCTGTTTCTGCTGAACTAAACTTTGGCAGTATACAAGAACTACCCAATAAACTTGGCTCCGATATTTCAATAACAAAAGTGTCGAGGGGGAAGATAGACAGGTGTTTCGGTGTCAGACCTAAACTATGGAACTATACTAAGAACCTCTGATACACTTACACACTTTGTCGTGGTAATATAATCATGACGTGAACACAGATTTGTGAGAACATTTGAACAATTCTTCAGACTCGGAAAGACCAGAGATTCAGCAGGTATCAGAATTGGACAAACATTGCCCATCAAAAATTTGCCGACATCTAGATTTGCATCGCTAACAGACCATCCTATTTGTTGGTTTGCAGAAATTAACGCATCAAAAGACAAATATCAGGTGTAAAAATTTGCCCCAATAATTCATCAAATTATTAATTCGATGTTATGAGCTTGTTTTAAAAAATGCTTAGCATCTACAACTACTGCATACACATTCTTTATTAAACAGTCAGTTTTTCCACAAATTCATAAGAGATGCTTTGCCATGACTCAATCCTTTCCTTTGTGAACTCCTCCCAGAGCAGCTAGATTGGTTTAAAAGTTAGATGACTGGGCAGTGTTTGTGTTTCATTAAACAAAGCACTTCTTCCTTCCTCTCCAAACATAATAATAATAATAATAATAATAATAATAAAGACAAGATGTCTTAAAACTTTTGATGGGCCATGCAGCAAAACTCCTACGGTGCAAGTGATTGTTATGAGGAAACCTCTGTATTTACCATTAATGTAATGAATGATGCATTGATTAGCACATTGGTCGACAGATCAGCTATGAAATCCCACATCCAGTACTCATGTTCACATGTGCAGTACCTTCCATAAACATGGACACATGCGAGTACACACACAAAAATGTACTCAGATGCACATATACACATGGCAGTGTTTCCTTCAAGTTCTTTTGTGCATGTTTCACAGGACATGGAAGTCTATTGTGACACAAGCATCCATACGCAAATGAAAACACATGCCCTTTCTCTCTCTCACAGACACAGATACCCATACAACCATGACTGAAAACAAAACTATAACATTCCTATTCTTTGCAGTCTCTGAAACACAGCAAAAAAACTATCATAAAAGCTCTCTGTAATGAAGTTAAATTAACTTAAAGTTAAAAAGCTGAAAAATGAAATTGTCAGACTGCTACAAACAGAAAAATACTGAGGCAAAATAAAACGAGTCACTTCTTTAGAACCAGCCAGCAGCATAAAGTTACCATCAAATTATTTTAGCTTATAAAAAAAAAAAAAAAAAAAGAAGACATACTAAGCTTATTTCCCTGTACATCGCTCTGTCCAGTCACTTAGTGTTCAATAAATTTAAACCCAGAAAGTACCTAAAGCAGAAAAACACCACCATGCAGAATACCTGATACTCCCCTTCAGAGGGACAGCAGCCATACAACTCTCTGATGCCCTCTTCTGGACAACACAGTGTCTACTGGAATGTTTACATATCTAAGCCACTATATGGTTCACTTCTTTGATTTTCTTACCCATCAGGCCCTACCCTCTCGGTCTACTTCACGTTCCTTTACTCTAAAGGTCCAGTTATGCAACACAGCAGTGGGGTTAATTTTAGGACATTCCTCCCGATGGATTTCACTTCCAGTCCAAAGAATGTTTACCCTTGCCATTGGTTTGTGCTTTAACAGTAACTGCGAGTCTGACCTTCTGTGTGAATGGACCAATTGGGACCGGACAGACTTCCCTGCCGGTTCAAGTCTCTCTGGTTCCGGAGTCCTGGAGGTCGAATACCAGGATCTAGAATCACATCCCTCCTGGGAGCATTGGGATAGGGGGGAAGAACTGGACCGGCCTGGAACGGGTACTGATTATATGGATTAACTTCCATTTGTGCCCCATATCCTCTTGGTGTGCTTAGTGCCAAATTTGAGAAGGCCACCAAAGGAGGAGTAGAGGAATGGGGTGTGTCTGGGTGAGCTTGAAGTATATGACTTGTGGAATCCTGACAGTGAGGTCTTGTTGGGTATGGGTTTGGTGTTGTGCTTTCTCCTTGGGGCATCGGGATGAAGTCCTGGCTTCTGTAAAACTTAAGAACTTGGTCGCCAGATGGCATAACATCAAAGGCTTGTCTGTACTGGCCACTGGAAGAACGGCGCATGGGATCTTGGCGTTGAAAAGCTCCTGAGCCTTCTCGTGGCAGACCTCGAGAGGGTCCTGGGTTGTAGGCAGGTGGTGGGCGCTTGTGATGTTGGCTGGGGTATGGGTTAGGGGGGTACTCAACATGGGGTGAGGAAGATGCAGAGGATGAAGTAGCCACACTTAGACCCTCTCTTTCATCCTCTGCAAGCTTCTCAATCAGCAACGAAGCAATGTCCTTCCCAGTCAGGGCCTGACTGGGGTCTGAGCTTGAGCTCTGCGGGTCAGAGTGGCTGCGAAAGTGCGTTGCATCAGAGGCTGTGGGCATCTCCAGTGCCTTGGAATCTGAGACACCATCGTTTTGGGTAGGGCTTTCAAAACTAGTTGTTGAACACTCCTGATCTAGAGCTTTGTCTGGGGACTGCTGCTCATCCTCTGTAGATGGTTCAGGAGGGTGCCTGGCAGGTTCTGCCCCATGGTGGACATCTCCATCCAGGTCTGTAGTGGCCCAAATCTTGGCATTTATTCCAGCACCTGGAGGGCTGGTGAAAGGGTAGTTCACATAAATGGGTTCATCTTTGGAGGGTGGGTTATAAGCTTGTATTGGGGAGTTCTGGGATGAATACGCTTGATGTGATTTTGACATGGATGGCTGAAGGTGGCTCAGTGGTACCTCCTCATGTCCAGAAGTCTCAAAATAGCGATAACAGACCTTCCCATTTTCAAAGTATGGATGTAGCTGGGAAGCGGTGAGGTTGGAGGAGGGTGAGCGCATGGAACAGTGTTGGCCTCGCTGGTGCACAGACAGAGGTACCAGACCCCCACATGAGCCCAAGCCACTGGCAGCAGGGATAGGGTGCAGCTCACTGCGGGTCAGCCTGACCGAGGAGGAGGTCTGACGCTGCAGCCGAGGATGACCATGAGGACCAGCTGGGTTGCTGTGAGAATGACGGTGAGAATGGGAATGAGAGAAGGAGGAGGAGTGCGAGTGAGCTGCAGTCCAGGCACGTGTGGCCTCAGAGGACCAAAGCTGAGGAGCCCTGGCAGATCCTGGCACTTGTGAGTAGGGGGGTGGGTGATGACCCCTCGACTGGGAACTTTGATTGGCTGGCTCTGAAAGCCGGTAGTTGCCATCCACATCTAACCTCATATTCTGGTAGCTATGCTGGGAGTAGCTAGGTGGATGATCAGGGGCACTAATCTCGTAGTATAAATTCTCCATGTTGGAGGGATCTTCAGAAGATGAGAAAGCAGGTCGAATATGAGAGGTCTGGGCCTGCTGTTGCTGCATAAGTGGTTGAGCAGTTGTCACAACCTGCACTGCCTGGCTGGCCAATCTGGCTGCATGGTAGCGAGACAGTGCGTCTGATGTGTTGCTAATGCGCTCAGAATAAGCTCTCGAAAGTGGTGGGTTTACTTGAGCTGGGCCCGCCATGCGTCGGATGCGACCTGCATCCAGGGAGCGACGCATGAAGTCTTGTCGGTCAGTCTTGGAGATCGGGGGCCTTTGTGGGGCAGAATCCAATGGCCTGGGGGGTACTTTTGGGCGTGTGGGCTGGAAGGCATGTATGTGGACCAAGGGGGAGCTCTCAGACCTGGAATGCAGGAGCTGGGAATGAGCCTGGTTGGGGGATTTGGACTCATTTCCTGACATCTGTTGCTGGAGGTGTGGAGCAGAGAACTGCCGGCCATACGCTGGGGGTTTCCTCTGTGAGGGAACCTCGCTAGCAGCAGGTGGGCTGGATTTAGGAGTCTGATTTGGAGGTGCAGGAAGCTGTGGCTTCTGGTTGTAGATGGGGCTTGGGGTTTTCTCATTGTCATTTCCAGAGGAAGTACCAGCAGACAGCTCACTGTTAGATGTTCCAGAGTCTGAAACCGAGGCATCTGAGGACAGCGTACCTGTGTCCTGAAAAGTAAACAAGCAATACCTTAATGCAATAGTGTGGTACAGATGCATCAAACACATCACAGATTTATTATTATTTTTTTTAAGACTACTAGCAGAATCATAGAGGCTTGTTGCCAACGAAAACTCAAGAAACATATGACGGCAGCCCCAGTACATGGATGCTGCAAATGAAGATGGCCATAAGGACGTCAAGATTCAAACTTGCGATCTCCGGATGATGGGAAGAACATTTTTCCATTGTGCTACTTGAGAACTGGCTCTGAATATTTTAGACACGTGCACTTCTTCACTCATTCTCTCTCAAACACACACACACCCACCCACTCACCTGGCCTGGAGGTGATCTTGGCTCCTCCCCCTCCTGTGCCAAGTCTGTAGTCTTTTCAGGAGCACTGACTTCACCTCCACCCTCAGACATCCACGCAGACAGGGGACGCACAGTAGAGTACAGCTGGTCTGGATCAGAGGAGATCATAGCCCCTGCGTCAGCAGACAGGGACCGCTGGAAATGGGTGTCAGGGTCAGGGGGACTCCCGGCCTGGCGGGGTCGATAGGGAGGAGAAGCACCCTGCCGAAGGGCTTTGTTGGCACTTTCAGTCAGTGCCAGAGCCATGAGGCGTGCTGGGTTTTTAGGAGGAGGAGGAGGGGGCTTTTGGGAGGGCAGGGGAGCACCAATGGGACCAATAATATCTGAGGGCAGAGAATTACACAAACAGAGTTTAGTATTTATGAATCCAACGATATTAAGGTACCCAGGCCAACACTGACAATATTCCTTGATTAATCCCATGCTTATACATCAGAGAGTCAATAATAAACTTGTTGCAGTTAGGCATAAATGTGGATAATAGCTTTAGCTGCCTTGCAAAGGAAATCATATTCACGCACACTGCAAGGACCACAGACTGTATTCACAAACATTTAGCATTGAGTTTAAATATGTACTTAAATAAATATCCACATCCTTCATGTCCAGCGACTAGATATGAGGCATACAGCACAGGGACAGAATAACTGTATACTCACTGGGGCTTCTGATCTTAACCTCATGGCCAAACTTGCTGTTGAGCTCCTGTTCGCAGCTCTCTGTAAGCTGGAAGTCACAAGACTTCAGCAGCATAGATATCATTTGGGGTGGCTGGGAGGGTCCACCACCTGGGTTCCCAGACTGCAATTCGCCAGCTCGCCCACCAATCATTTCCAGCACCTGAAAGGTAATAAGTCATTTGTTGTGACTAATGCATAAACATGTCCATATATAGGAAACAGGTGAGAAAACATGTTATTCATGGTAAATGTAAAGCCATTATAATTGCATTAATATCAAGACTGGCATATTTTATTAAAATTAATTAATTAATTGCACAATTTCATAGGAGTGAACTTCACCTTGGCAGGCACACTGATAGAAATAGGGTCAGATATGTCCAGTGGAGGTGATTTTGGTGCTTTCGGTGAAAGGGCATGCACCACCTTTTTTGTAAAGGAGCGCCTTTCCTGTGGAGGTTGAGCAGAGTTTACAGGAGCTGCTGGGGCAGTGGGCTGGCATTGGGAGGGACTAAGGTCGGGATCTCCAGGCTGGTTGGTGCTGGAGGCAGGGGTATTAACAGCAGGGGGTCTATGCTGGCAGAACACCTGCTGGGTTGGGGCAGCGGCGGCCAAAATCAGACTCCTACGTGCTGCTGCTTCTGACTGGTTGAGCACAGAGTCTGGATCTTCTGTAATCGAACGCTGACTTCCAGAACGTGCGTGTCCTTGGCGACTCAGACAACGGTAGGGAGGAGGAGTGGCTGCAGGTGGAGATTCCCTATCACCAGGGGCAACAGGGCCACTGCTTCCCAGTCCAATTGGCCCCTCGTCCGGGAAGGTGGGACTAAAATCGACCACGTCCTCAGCCATCCAGGATGTGCCAGGGTCCTGTGAAAAATCAGGCAACATGTAGACTCCTTCCTCGTCATCGTCATCCTCTTCCTCGTCGTTAGCATCTCGGGCCTCGTCAGGCAGCAAGCTGTCGTAGGAGCGGCTGGGCGGGATTTTTGAAGAAACTGGCTGAGTCACGAGCTGAGGGTCTAACGAGGCAGCCAGAGAGAGCCCATCACTGCTGGAGCGAGGTCTTCGTAAGCGCTGCAGTTTCCCCTGACCTGAGCAAAGGAGACAGTTTATTACAAATTGCTCTTTAATACACTGTCTTGGACACGGAGTACTTTCCCCCTGCCCAGTCCGTGATATCCTTAACAACCTCAGGCAAAATATAGGCAAACTAGTTCAGACGTTTTTTCAGGAAAATGATCTCTAATTAAATGAGCTTTATTGTATGACGTAATTTGTTCTTACCTGCTCCACTGTGTTGGGAAGAAAGAGACTCTTCACTCTTAGCGGACCTCAGGGTGACGCTGTCCACTCTGCAACCTAAAGGATGACACAACCACAGACAATTTCACAGTAATGATTCTACTTTATCATTGATATAGTAACATACTGCAAACATAGGGGCAGTGGTAGCCTAGTGGTCAGGGCACTGGTCCTTCAGTCAGAAGGTTGTGGGTTCAAGGCTCAGAACTGACAAGGTACACTGAGGTACCCTGAGCAAGGTACCGTCCCCAAGCACTGCTCCCCGGGCGCTGTGCTGTTTGGCTGCCCCCTGCTTCACTTGGTTCACTTGGTGAATGGGTCAAATGCAGAGAAAGAATTTCACTGTGTGTCACGCTATGCTGTGTTTCACGTGTGACTAGCACATTATTATTATTATTATTATTATTATTATTATTATTACATTATAATATGTATTTTAAACTGTATTTTAGCAGGATACATTTAATATTTAATGTAATCTGGATAAATTCTGTACCTGCGTGAGAGGTGGAGGGCTGGAATAGCGAGGTGATCCTGATGGGCTTGCGACGGCCTGAGCCTGCAGGCTTCCCGATAGCAAAGAATGTCTTCCAGCTCCCTCCAGCTGCCTTCCGCACCTTCGGCCCTCTTTTCCTTCTACACACAGGCAAAGATTTAACTTCCTTGCTGTACAAGAGCAGAAGTGTGTTAAGTGGCGGGGAAGGTTTATTTTGGTTCAGCCAGCCTCACCTGTGAGTAGGGAGGTCCAGCACGGTGTGGAACCGATGTTGTAGGGGGTGAGAAGATCCTTGAAGGAGCAGAGGAGCCTGGGAACGAGCCTGAGCCTCCTCTAAAGACAGCAGCCTGGTGGATACAAAGGACTTGGGCCTGGTCAGGGACTGCCGAGCTGAAGAGAAACACAGCGGAGTGGAAGTCAGATCTGGCCAAAATGAAGATTAAGAAGTCTATGGCCGAAGAGCAACAGCTGTAACAGCAGCTGCAATGGCAGTTGATTTCATCCTTAAAAGAAAAAAATATATAAAGCGATAGGGAAGCCTAAGAAAGTGAAGACATATCAAGATCACATTCAGATCCCATACGACTGCATAAAAGCCTTTAAATATTCTTCAACATAGCGAGCAGACGTACAAAACCAGGGTCGCCAAACCTGGATGCTCAAAGATCACACTCAAAGCTTGCATCAGCACTGAACATAATCAGCACATCATTTCTGCTTGCTACAGTACAAACAGGAAAAGCAAAGGGCTTTGAAACAATTTGCTAGTAAGCCTAAATTTAAATCGCATTGTAATTTAGTTTCTTTGTTTTTTTTAACCAGTAACGCACAAATAAGCAAAGCTGACAAACAAAGCACATATTAAACTGAGATATAAATGATTTACCTTCCTCGTTTGTCTCAAAAACACCAATACTGAACAATGACCCACACCATTTCCAAACTGATTTCTGAAATAAAACTTCCTAATGATGCTGAAAACTATACATAGAAATAACAGCATTAAAATGACAAGCTGACTACAAGCAAATCTTTAAAAATTAGTCAAAAATGAATTTATTTATCTTTTTTTTTGTTTCTGCAGACTGTACAGTACAAACATAAATCATACTTTACAAAGTAATCAGTGGTGCCTTTTGCGATACCTGGCTCTCTTCAGCTGTAAACAATTCAAAAATCATATCCTTCACATAAAAACCAGGCAGGACTAGAAACTAGAAAAAGTGGGCATTCTGCACCATAAAGCAAACATAGCATTCTGGCTTTCTTTGGCATTATTATGACCAACGAGTCCAAGCTTTGGAAGGTTTCATATGACGGAGAAACGCCGCTGGTCTGCATCAAGGTCTGGAAAGGCGGGGCCAGGTTCTGGGGCCTTCCCCTGTGCTTCCTGCAGACTAACCAACCGTGTTCTCGGAGGCCGGCGTGGCATCTTGCGCTCGGAGCCTCCTGCTGTTATGGAAACACATGAGCTGTTCCTGTTTCACAACATACTACCACAAAAAGCTCAGCTTCAGTGCGTAATGTACTCCATTCAGTGCTAATTTAATAGAATGGCATTTCATCTCATCATGGGTTAGACATTAGTTCAAGGATGTTAAAAAATATACAACGCTCTACTGATATAGTGGTGTTCAAGTGGTACGATGAAATACATCCTGGACTGCATGTTATGTAATAGTCTGCAAGTCTTGTGCTATTAAATGAAGTTCACGTGTGCTACATGAAATCCCATCGCGTTTAACGGATCCTGACTAAGATCTGTCAGATTAAGGTTAAACGTACCTGCGGTAAACCGCCCCACTGATGTGAAGGAATCACTGAAGAGCACCTCCACATTGGTGAGCAAGAACTCCACCACTACAGACTGGATGCGCACCTCTTTAAATGGGTCTGCACCGTTGAGCCCTGCGGCCTCGATCTCCTTGGATCTAGCGCGCACACACACACACACACACACACACACACACCATGATTTATCCCTCAGGATATGTTGTATGGAGTGTTTTTTCTCTTTAACAGCCCTTTGCAGAATATATTAAAGCCAACTCCTAATACCTCCAACAGCAAATTACAACCAAACCAATAGTTCCAATAAGCATGAACAGAATGAGCATCATAGCAAATGATTCAATTCAATCACTGCTGACCTTTACTTTGTATTTAGTTTAATTATATTATGGTACATGTTTTTCCATGAATAATGCCATATGTCTGCAGCGTTTTAAGGTTTTCCATGAGTCGAATACACAATGGTGGATGTTTGATGTTTACCTGAGCAGGTTCGGGGCCCAGACGATGGCCAAGTTCTTAATGTGCATGTTGGTCTCTTCACTGAAGGTGGCTAGAAGGGCCAGGTGTTTTATGAGGTACTCCAGAGTCCTGAGAGACACACACATCATTATTAACATCAACATGCCAGACAATGAGATTGTAACTGGATGCAGCTTTTTTTTTTTTAATCCGTGAACGTATTTACATGATTAGCTTCTTAGCTAAAGCCTCGGAGTAAATCATGATGCGGTCTGACACACCCACACACCTCTCCATATTCCCAGAAAGAAAATTTAAGTATTTACCAAGTTTATGTACACATTTCTCAAATCCACACCTGGTTAAAAGCAGTCAGTAGTTCACAGCAATTTTACACATTTCAAACTAAAGGCTTTAAAATTCAACACCAGCAATCTACCTGTAGTGAGGAGGAGGAAGCTGCTGGATGACATCGTGCACTTTCACCATACGTTCGTCCTCGGTCATCTCCCCCATGCAATCCTACAAACCCAAACCGCATCCACACAAACTGAGTACCAAGTAATTTATATGTTAATCTCATTATTCACAATTAAACCAAGCAGGCACTATGCTTGTACAGCACACCAAGTCTCACACACACACACACACACACACACACACACACACACACACACACACACACACACACACACACACACACA
>JAQLOM010000019.1:4703890-4716789 GCA_030068315.1 Chrysichthys thysi
CACACACACACACACACACACACACACACACACACACACACACACACACACACACACACACACACACACACTTTGCATACTTGTACGAACATGTGTCCTAAAATAGGCATGGTGGTACAATAGGAAGTGCAGGTAGCTGGTGTTCATGCTAAAACCGTGATGACATCACCAGCAGGGTGTGAAGGATGCAGTAGCAGGAAATATCTGCTTGCAGGATGGCTAAGAGTGGGGGGACGTGTCTTGGTGAAAGTGTAAACACGCAAGAATACTAATGCACAGAAGATTAAACTCTCAGACGTCTGATGATCCCAAAAAAATAAAATAAAAAAACCCATCACACATTGATCAGAGATTCCACGAAGCATCAGTTTAGCTCACATGGAGTTTCAATGCCCTAAGGGCACCTCTGTGTCAATTTCTACTAAGTAGCAGAACTAGTTGAGCTGCAACCCACAAAACTATCACACAAACCACAGATCACTGAGAGCAAAATGGACGTATGGGGAGAAGAAGAAGAAAAAAAAAGGTTCTCTGGCACTTTGACCTGCTCATAACTCCTACTGTTAAAGCTTACCTCAATGGAACCAAAGTCAACGTTGTCATAGTGAAAGTGGGCACAGTCGGTGAGCTTCGGGAAGTGGCCTTTGACGACAGAAAGCCTGAAGATGGAAACCAGAGAACAAATGGTCTGTTTAAAAAAAATAACATTGAGCTCTTTGAAAATCCCACAGACTGCCTCGGTACAGTTTTATGGACGTAATCCGACAGTAAAAATATTCAGCTCACACTTTAAAAAGTTCCTCATCATAATTTGGATATCTGTCGGAAGCAGGACATTCCGGAAATGTCCATCAACAGATCGCATTAGACCCAAGCTGACATTATTTGAGGCCAATAGTTAAAATAAGTCAATAATTTATTCATATTATTAAATCTTTAATAATGCCACATTGGGTTCTCCTCCACTGTTTAAAAAAAAAACAAAAAACCTGGCTATACGGCTGTAGTTCACGGACCCCACTTTGTGAACCAACGCTCTAGGAATCGTCACGCAATTTTTTTGCTTTCTAAATAAATGTCTTATGTCAAATATTCCATCAGTCCCCCCAGCGTCTCTCAGGCATCATGGGTTATTTAAATGATATACAGTGGAACCCCTGGTCATGACCTTGATCTGTTTCAAGAAAGTGAAATGTGGAAATGGTAGTGAGAGTAAGAAGCCTAAGCGTATAACAGTTGAAATAAAACAATTAATTGCAAAACATGAGAACTGCCACCATATCCCTCCGCCACCGTCCACCTCCGCCAGCAACTACGTATCCACCGCAAAGGTTATTTTAATGCATGTTATCTGTTAATTTAATCCAGATTTATTTTTCCATAATTAAGGTTATTTTAATTCCATGTTTTATTGACACTCATAATACACTTTAAAAACATGCTTTTGAGGCCTGAAACACATTAATTTCAATGGGAAACAGATTCGGGTAACGAACAAATCAGGTCATGAACAGAGTCTTGGAACGGATCAAGTTCGTGACCAGAGGTTCCACTGGATATTATTACATCACACAGCAATACTGTATCCTGTCTGATTGGTCCCTTGGAAACATAAATAAATATATATTTGAATAAATATACAAGATAAGTGATAACAGGAACTTGTTTTGCAGACGTTCCATTAACATTAAATACAGCTATGAATGAAATAAGTACGACGTGCACATCTTTAATACATAAAAATAAAAAAGATATTCTTTGGTAAACTGCTGTAATATAACAGGACTAAAACACTGTGGGCTGTGGTGTGCCGTCATACATCGCACAATAGCCAGCTTCAACTCTGCACCACGTCTTCGTTGATTATTTTCCTGCAATATCATGTTTTCTTTCTTTCCCTATAAAGCATAACAAATCTCTCAATGCACCACATTACATAGACGGCTGTGGCGAAACCTGAGTGAAACAGTATCATGAGGCCGTGAGCGATATTTGCATGTTCCTATCAGTTTAGTAGAAGGAAGTGAAACTAAAACGCTTCCTGTTTTAGAATTCAGAGCAGCTCATTGGGGAGAAGATCGTTTTGGATTCAAAAAAGCGTGCAACTAACCCTTGTGCATGCACTGTCACTCAGCACCTGGAGTTTGGTGGGGTTTATTACAGTTTTATTACTTCTACTGATACTGAACAAACAAAAATTATATTGAAAAAAAAAAAAAAAAGCCATGAAATCTGAATCTTCCTGATCTCCTGGGATTAACTGATCGCTTTCAGGTCCCTAATAAACTGGAAGTCTGAACTGGGAATGACACAAACTTTGAGCTCAGCACGCTATAAACGCTATAAAACGGTGGAACGTCGCCACCCTGAAAGCATGTTGTTAGCAACAAGCTAGCATTAGTGCTCCTGAGTTTAAAATGCATTTAGTTTCTCAAAACTCATTTCTAAGATTTCCCTGACAGTGGCCGCGTGGGAAGCCATACTGGCATGACGTCATGTGCTGAACGTGGGGTTGAGAAGACCTTTCCAACTTTCGGAGGACGAATTTAGAGTACTTCTCAGTCAGAGATCTCCAAATCAGCTTTGGAAACCGCGCTGCTTGCGTTTTTAATGAGTTTTAAATGATTCCCTCACCTGAGAGTCTGTAGAGTAACAAATGATCAGGCAGAACAAGTTTTTGAAGTAAAGTTGCTTCACAAATATGAAGTGGCAGTAAAGTAAAGTTGCTCAGCATTTCGTATCTGCCTCGACGTACAGGAATAAAAATGCTCTGCTTGTTGAAAGTAACCAAAAATGCACATATTAACCATTGGTAAACCGATAACAGGCTGATGCTAATTCACTTTCTACTGTTAAGAATTTCAAAGAGCATTTTTGGAAATCAATATCTATCTATCTATCTGGTTTTTCCCACATGCAAGTGGATGTATGGCAAAAAATTAAATGCTTTAATTAATTAATTAATTAATTAATTTCATTCATATTGCATAGTCCATCCGACTTCACAATTACTTTCAACAAATTCAAATCCGTAACACAAACTATTTTCTTACACTTATGCATCCTGACTCAAACGCACGAGCACACATGCTGATTCTGAGCACGAAAATAGTCTGAGAAATGGGTTTACATGGCATTTACTGTTCCGCCTCATTATACCGGATACAAATTTCCTTCACCAGTGATCAGTTTGTCTTTATTAAAAATACACATCTGGACAGTAAACCTGTCAAGACACTAGATTTAAAAAAAAAAAAAAAAAAAAAAAAAAAAAAAAAAAAAAAAAAAAACCCACCAAACACAAAAGCACATAACATAGTAAGCAGTAAGAAATTAAACATATTATTCCAATAAAATGAACTCATTTCTAACATATCTCAAAATGACCCAACATTTAATAATGAATACCTTTAGCGTCACTTAGCTAAACACATAATCCTCAGTTAAGCGTTTTTAAAAACTTTCCCAGAATTTCAAATTAGGCTACTTGAACAAAGAATAGCAGAACGTCTTATTTCAACATTGAGATCTGCGTAAAAACTTGGTTCAGTTGATGAGACGAATGTGTTGTTTACGGTTTACGGTTCTGCGCCCGGAGCCGACGGCAAACACCTTATGCCACGGTTTCTCACCTTTTGCTCATCTTCCCCTTCAAGTTGGCAGTGGTGCCAATGGAGCGGGTGGCAGGCTCCCCGGAACTGTCCAGATTATCTGTGCTCCGAGCCTGGTAGGAGACAAGAGGACGCGGGGATACATCAGACATGTTGGACAGAAGGGTTTTCTGTCGTACTACATGCCGGTGTACGGAACCAAATCCCCTACAATCACACACACGTGCACTTCCCCTGAAACATTACCTGCTGAGGAAATTCACTTTGTAAAGCCATTGTCAAATTCATGAACTTCTCCTAAACTTTTTTTTTTTTTTTTTTTGAGAGAACAGATTCAACTCCCATATCATTAGCAGCCGCAGCAGTCTAACTGGATTTGCTCTCCTGGGAAGTGTGGGCTATTTTATGGCGTCTATTTCAAGTCGCCCACGGTAGCACGGATTTGCCCGATGTCTATTTGATCACAGGGAGAAAGGTGCTAGGTAGGGAAAATCAGTTTGCATGAGATTTAATTCAGCAGAAAGATAGGCATCAGATGGGGTTTAGGATGAATCAAAGGTGCCAAAATTGATACCAAGAAAGTCCTAGCAGGCAGAGAAAGAGAAACAGCTGCATTTACCCTCAGATGTGAACCAACAAACGATAAGAAATACAGGGAGACACTCATTTTTTTTCTTTCCCTGACCGAGGAGATGACACCCCCCTTGGCATCTGGACTACTGATCAGGTCACGCGATCAAATCCCAGCTCACCAAGCTGCCACTGCTGGGCCCTTGAGCAAGGCCCTTAACCCTCAACTGCTCAGTTGAAGAAAAATGAGAAACGCAAATCACTCTGGATAAGGCCGTCCGCCAAATGAGGCGTGTTTATAAATAAAAAAAATAAAAATTAAAAAAAAAAAAAAAAAAAAAAAAAAAAAAAACCAACAACTGGTGTCCTTTCATCACTCTTGCTGTCTAAATGATCTGAGCATATACGAACGTGGTGTGCGATTCTGGATTTAGAGACCATTTTAAGGTGGCTTAACTTAGCTTATACGTCGCGGCTCGTTTTCCTAGCTTGCAGCTAGAAGAAAAAAAAAAAAAAAAAAAAGTCACCCGCGGTCCCTTAACACAGTCAGTTGTTTTGGTTCACACCCGAGCACAATTACTATGTGCAATCACCTGCCAAAACAAATACGCCAGGATTCAATTCAAATGGACTAAACACTACATGTGTAGAAGCCCCCTTTACAAAATAATGCAGAATTAACCCCACACCCATGTATAAACCAAACCAAAAGTCAGTGTCAAAGTCTACTGATAATATTTCAAAATACTGATTGTCTACAGATCTTGGGAATTGTGATAAGTCATGAAAACCCATCATTGGCATATGTCTATATTGCATCAGACCAATTCACGCAGATCAAGCTGGAACAGATTTCAAGCAGGTGATTACTCATGCATTGCTCGGTTTCAGATCAGCGCAGGCTGTGAACGTTCAGCTCTCCGGTGACAGGATTAGAAGCAGCCGGGCCTTGCACAGCCCACAGATGAGCATTACACTATTTTTGACAAAGGAAATGCATCATTAGCATTGCCTTATGGCTTAAAAAGCGCATTCGTGTTGGTTCTAGTTACGCTAAACGGTGATGTAGTGGCTAGTATGCCGTTGTGAAGTTTCGCCCACATGCTACTGCTTGAGAGGTGCAAAAAAACCCAAAAAACTAATAATAATCCCCCCAAAAAAACCACCTTCTGACATGTTTATGGATGGATTGTGCAAACTAGGCTATTTCCCCTCAGGGTATCAGCAGCTCTATGCAAGCTCCCTTCATTTCCCTACAACTCAGTCCAGTCACTGGAGCTTCTTGAGAGAAAACTTTTAAGCCTTAAGCAGCATAATGGAATTATTAGTAAAAGACAGATCACATATAAAGCCAGTGATATTTGCAAGCTGATTGGTTGACCGCAAAATTAAAAAAAAGGACAAAACAGGAAAAGGAAGAAATACCCGTCTCACTTACCGGCAAAGCCAACTGCATCGCACTGGGCAAGGAGAAACCTTTAGAGATGGTCAATACAAAGGTTACATCTTTCAAATAAAAAGGGATCAAAGTGACATTCAGCCACAGGGCAATTAAGCAACGGCAAGTTAGACAGCTGCCACTCCTTCAGTTTTGTACAGTTAAGTCAAAAGTTGTACATCCACCATATCCCAGAGCATCCCATTTCTAGTCGGTCCAGTTTATGCTTTAAGCAAAACCACAATCGAGCCTACGTTACCAGGCTCAACAAATCCAAAGGTAAAGCGATTACAGCTGTTGATGCATGTAATACGACAAAACTGGCTTACCGGCTTCTCAGCAAGAGCGGATACTTTTAATTTTGTCATCCGTAAGCAGTTTAACCGGCTTGCATCTGAATTTGCATCAAATGCTATTCTTTCCACTCATACGGAAGCAGAGCAGGTGGTAGGAATGACATCGATCCCACACGCGCTCTACATTTCGTGCCTTCACTTCCAGCACTTCAGTCCCCAGAGCAATATTCCTGACCACGCTTAAAACAGCTGAAAGCTTCTGGATCAAAGAAGCACGGCTATACGTTTCTTGCTAAAAATGGCGACCATCTTCTCGAATATAATGCAAAGATAATCACATTTATTCCGGCTTCACTGTGGCTCCTACAACAGCTGAGGCAAGAGTACTCACAAGAGAGGCCAGGAATCGATTCCGGCATGGCAGCATGCCGGAATCTATAAAAACGGGCCAGAAATACTACAGTTACATTTGTCTTTGTGAATTCACGGCTTGGGAAAATGGCAATTAATTCATATGGTGATTTAGGAGATCATACACAATTACGCCAGACATGCACACTGGAGCAAAGTAAGCACCGAGGATTACAAAATCAGACATAAACACTACCATGTCCTACCCAAAGGAGAAAACCCGAACGCCCTGTATGAGCACTGAAACGAGTTTCAACACCATTACCACAAAAAAGTCTGATGAGCACTCGGTTCGGTTCCCTCATTCACGCCACTTTATTCATGTCAAGCCTCATGGGAATCTTTTTGCCAAATGGTGCCCGTTAATGCGCTTGGATTATCCTACATCTGTGCACATTTTTCTTAGTAACGTTTTTCCCTCGGCCTCCATGGCCCAACCAGAGCAGGAATCGAGGGTAAAATAAAAGCCAGCTGGCACCCGCAGCGCTTCCCAAAATACATGATACGGGGGCAGACTGGGATGCAAACATACCGCTAGCAGACAACGGATGAGCAAGTTTACTCCAAACAATCTGCCATGTCCCGATAAGCTAAACACCTGGGCGCTGATGTGGAGAACGCAGTAACTGGGTTGACTCGGACTGGGCCGAAGCTCTCAAGACCAAACCTTCCAACCGGTGTGCGAACTTGACGCGTATATACGGTAGGGATGAGTGTGAACGAATCCTAGGTCATTTGTTAACAATGCAACAATACAAATATAACTATCCGGCAAACATCACATTAAAAACGTTAGCAAGGGTGGACATATTGGCTTGGACGCCTGGGAAAAATGGGATTTCATGTCTGTATTATTCATGTTTTTTTTTTTTTTAATTTGGCGTTGACGAGCAGATGGCTACAAGTTCAAGAACCAGTGAAAGAATAGAAACTGACTTGCGTAAAACAAAAAAGATGCATAAATTATTAGCTAGCATGTTTTAGACCAGTCAATTAGGTTTCCGGGCACCAAAAACACGAGTTTTGAGGGGTTTCCACTTCTCCAATGGGCATTTGTCCACACCTGAGTATGGCACTCACCAATACACCAATCCAAATATAGCTCTGGGGTAAAACTAACAATCTAATATTGACTAGGCCGTACGGTTGCCGGTGGTCACGGTTCTCAAAGTGGGATCATGCTCCCTAATGTATAAGTAATTCCTATAGCATAATTATGGTACACGTCACTACCGACTACACGTCTACGGATATAATTGGTAATTTTGGATACTCTTGCTAAAGTTGGCCAAATTGACAACTTTCTCTAGATCAACGCTAAAAAACAAAAACAAAAAAAAAAACAAAACCGAACTTACAATGCCATTTTCACCAAAGTGCCAGGCTTTAGTGTAAGCAGGCATCCTGAAGTACGTGCAGTAACCCCACACCCGTTGACTGTGCCTAGCTCGGGTTTCTCCGTCAGGCTTTGTGGTACAGTGGATTACTGGAATGTGTCTTCACTAAGCAGCTGCTTTGAAGAGGATTCACAATGTTCCGACTGCCACAAAACAAGGACCCGACTGTACGTTAGCAGCCTGGATCCCTATGATTAGCCTATATTTATATTCCGGATCATATTTTAACACAATGTTTTCATATAAATGATGAAGAATTCGAGAAAGACAGAAATTATACCACTTTCACGGAGACGGGCAGCATTCAAGCCCAGGTGCCACCAGCATAAGGACGATACCAAATATGCTTCATGTCTGAAACGCATTGATACATTACACCGCACAACACACCTGATTAAAAACGCTGACTCATTTACCCACCTACGGATTTATCCTGGGATAAACATTTGTGATAACAATAACTGAAATTTCACGATGCTCATCAAACATCCCTAACTTATTAAACTAATATTTTAGCATTCAATAACACTAAACTATCTCTAGCCTACCACTGCCAATCCAACACACGATAACATTTACATGACACTAGACAGTCATACAGTGGTACCTTGAGCATCCCCTTCTTCTTGAACATTTTGAAGGCTGGGGGCAGAGGTCAGAAACAGTGGCCACGATCGCTGGGTCATCCCCCCTCTGCTGTCACGTCGTCATGCATCTCCGCCATTGTCACTCTGTGGGCGATCGCCTGTCTTACGTTACTGGAACCAAGACGTGCACCGGTTCCAGCGCAATGCCATTTTCTGCTCCTACAAACCCTTTTGTCTTCTTCACAAACACCGAATTACTCCTTCACTTGCTCCTCGTTGCTGTCCCTGATGCACACCCAGGCACACCTGTTGAATATTTGATGCGATGAAGTGCGATCTGAACTGCGGTCACTGCCGCAATTGTGGCTCCTCGGCTGTTCTGGGTGAAATGAGGAGGAGTTGCTCATATGACCCGTTCCTTGTGTGGAACCCAACAAATCGATAAGTTTAGAACATCTGAAGATCCTTCCGTCAAATACAGATAATTTTCTTAGACGGCAACGAGCCAGGTCGCTTTCAGGATCCCTGGGAAAATGTGCACTTTGACCTTCGGTAACTGGGATAGGAAGTCTGGGACTACCACCTTTTACACACCGAACCCAAGTAATAAGGTTTCGAATCCAATCTTATAAGACAATACAAATGCTAATAGATTTTCCTGTGGGACAAAAAAACTACAGGTATGGGGGAAAAAAATTAAAACAACACTAACTTTGAGAAGTAAAATGTTTCAAGGAAACGAAATTATTAAACGTCTTCACCGATGGCGTAACAGGAAGTCATTTAAAATTTGGTGTTGCTTGAATAATGCTTCACAGGCTGCCTTCTCAAACATTGAAATCTTAAAAACGGGTATGTTCAATTAAGTGTACAAATAAGTACAAACTTGATTTGATTTCTGCCAATCTCAACTAGTGGGTTGATCAAAACTGACAAATCAAATCAATTAACAGACCTGAAGCCAAATGTGGTCACTGCAAGCCATATTCACATGAATGCGTTTAAGCTCAATTATTACGCAGGTACTGATTCACCCAATGCACGATTTGTTTGGGTTCACAATACTGGGTTATGAAAAAAAATTAAAATTAAACGAGGACAATTTTATTACCCAAAGATGTGACCTCTATTTAAATAGTTAAGTTAAAGTTAAATATTTCTTTTGTTGCATTGAAAAATTTGTTTTGTTCCTTTCCAGTGGTTCACTAAACATTTGTAAAGATTTGGTAAAAAATTAAAACCTCTTAAATAGGCCTTTTCTTAATAAATATTCATAAGCATTTGTGAAGGATGTAGTTAATCTAAACACAAAAGAATTACCTCCATTTGCTTCTCTTTTCTTCGTCTTCAACAGTCTGTAAAAAGACCGCTCAGAGTTCTTGAATCGGTCCGTCCAGTTAATCACACAGAAGCTCGTTCCCATTTTCGATCTGTTTTCCCCCCATAAATTTTCACCGCGATTTATCGGTGCATGGCATATGCCTACCACTTAAACTGAAGAGTCAAAAGCTTCAAGATATTAAGTCATTTTCTACAACAGCGTGACTTGTACAACAGTGCTTGTTCTCATATCGTAGCACGTTGGTACTACAGGTATTTTTAATATAGTAAAACTTCTCTGGCAAATCACAACAACACTAGCCAACTGTGGGCATGTGTAAGCTCATGTATGAGGAAAAAAGGCAGATAGTGATTTCCGTCGAGCTGCTACACTGCCTTGGGATGTAGCACGAGCAACATATTGAAAAGATGCAGAGTTTGGCTTCCTGTCCCGGTGGAAGCACATGTGTGTCCCAGTCTCCCCGGTCTGTAGCTGTGGAATGATAGGGGTGGGAGTTGGCAGGACTAAATTGTTCCTCTGACGTTCCACGAAATTAAATAATAAGGATAAAACCTACAACATGGTGTTCTTTACGCTAAAAAAAAGTCAGGGTTAGAAACTTGCTCTGGTATACGAGGAATAAATTAAAATAAAGTTATTAGAAAATAATCAACTTTGCGGCAGTAATACATAACACCTAGCTAATCAACACATTGTTATCAAGAAATACGAAGGCAAATCATTTCTATATCTTGCAAGAGAGTTTGTAAACAAATTTAAAAAAAAACTTGTTGGGGAAAATGATCTAAATTAGAGCTTAATCATATTAGCTCTTGGCAAATTGAGACAACTTTTTATTATGTATTGTTGGCTTTCAAGTTTTAGTCTACAAATGGTCTTGCTCAAGCGGCTCCATATCCCTGACTTCCCACTATAAATCTCCTATAAAGCCAACTCCATTCAATGATGCCCAAATACCTTTGCCTGAAAAAACGTCGATGCACTTCAATGCTAAATATACACAAAGCCTAATCTTCAGAACCGGTCCATATAGAGAACTCGGCAGCACCGCTAGAACAACTGTACATTCTGGAGGGATTAGACAGCACACTGCAGAAGCACAAGTACAACACACACATAAATGAAACTCACAAGTGACAAACAAACATGCACAAACACACGTACGCGACACAAACATGTGAAGACAACATGCACAAACACACGTACGCGACACAAACATGTGAAGACAACATGCACATCAACAAGCACGGGCAGATCTGGGTTCAACTTTCAGCGAGACAGCAAGTGAACCGTAATCAATATCTGAGTCATTACACCATCATAGTTTCAAGAGCGTTGTTAGTTTAGGGGATGAAATCGGTTACTGTAACATTACAAAAGCCAAAACGTAGCGTCTACATTTCAGAAAATGTCTCATGCAAAGTTTGATGTTTGACAAATGACAGCTCGCCCATGTTGTTTCAAAAACTGAACTTCACACGCAGCGGCTGCGAATACTCAAGTTAGCAGTAAAGCTGGTGGTATAATAAACATACAACGAAAGCGCTGGTTCATTAAGAGCACTTTGGCAAAGCGATAACTTGCAAACAAAACCAGCGAACGCCAATTCTGAACCATCCTCGTTCTGTGATTGGTCAAAATATCACATGTGCTCTTGCCTCACTCGACGGAGTAGCACGTTCAGGGGAAAGCTCGTACCACCATCTTCTCCATCATCTTGTACAAAATAACCCAGCACGTCTTTCTGCTTCTTCCAAACCTTCTGTATCGCCAGAC
Source organism: Chrysichthys thysi (assembly GCA_030068315.1). Lineage (NCBI taxonomy): Eukaryota > Metazoa > Chordata > Actinopteri > Siluriformes > Claroteidae > Chrysichthys > Chrysichthys thysi. The sequence continues at coordinate 4,715,319 of JAQLOM010000019.1, forward strand.
ATGCCAAGATTGCTAAGAAAACAATCCTAGCAACAGAATTGTACCACAGCTGCCCTACAACATCAGTAGGCACGACGGCTCTTCTTTTCTTTTTCTTCTTTTTTTTTTTTATTTAAAGATTTGCGCCAAGCAACACTAAGAAAACAGTGAGGCATAAGTACGGTGCGATTTCCCCTTAATCACTGGATTATTGATATTTCTATTGATTGATATTTTATTCAAATTTTTTTTTTAACTGAGCAAAAAAGCTGACAGTCCCACCCACTTGGTTACGATTGGCTCACAAGACCATGCCTCGAATCCACAGGTTGTAGTTCACCTAGAATCTAGATCTAGATGAAGTCTAGATGACCCTAGAGCAAAGTGAATGTAACGGCTACTAGAAGCAAATGTGTCCTTCACGTCCTGCGTCCTTTCTGTTTCAAGGAATTGCTTTTTCTCTCAAGCTACAGTATATACACACACACACACACACACACACGCACACACACACACACACACACACGCACTATAGCTCAGCTTTATCTGAAAAAGCAAAAATGCGTAGCTTTAGATGTGTCCTGTATTGCCGGATTGGTAAAATCATAAACCGCACATGCTGGCACACTTGCACTGCTGTTAAAGTCGAAGAGCGTGCTTAAAAGTGCTAGTTGTGAAGTGGAATCTATTTGGAACTTCCTGAAACCATTCAGTTTTTAATATAATGTGGACTTGGTGTTTTCGTCAGTCGTTCATTTGCATTTTGGTCGTTCTTCATTTAAAAGTATACCACCAGCTTTATTGTGCGTCAATTTGATATTTGTATGAACGTTGCATCTTGAGGCATACGGACATTTTCAGCTTTTAGAATTTGTTTGTTTGTTTATTTATTTAAACTCCATCACCCATATAGCAGAATACGCTGATCGCGGGATGAAAATTAGTCTACGTCTGAATTCCATTGCTTGGTTCAGTTGCTGATGATCGTGACTTGTGAATTGTTGAACCCCAGCCTGCTGTCATGGAGTACACAGGTGAAGAGGGAGGTACTTACCCGGCATTTCTGTCAGGCTCATTGCTCGCATAAACACGACGCATTTCCGAACCCAGTGGGGTCCTGACACTTGGCACAAAAAAAAAAATGGGGAGAATAAAAGGCCATTTTAATGCCATGGATCGGACAGTGAGAGCAAGTGCAAAGACAAAAGTTGGAGCCATCAACCCCCAAGCAGACGTCACTTTATGGCAATGAAAATGAATCGCGCAGTGAATCAGACGCGTGTCATTCTGTTGAGTGTGTCACAGTTCTTGTACAGAAATTGCATCATAAGGAAGAGATAACCGGAAATGTTCAGAGGCGGCATGTGACCAGGGCTGGAAGTTGCTTTGATAAGAGGCTGATAAGAGACCACAAGTAAACACAGTGGCTAGGCTGATAAAGAAAGGACTCATTTAAGAAGAAAAGAAAAAAAAAATAAAAATAAAAATAAAT
>JAQLOM010000019.1:4740112-4752607 GCA_030068315.1 Chrysichthys thysi
ATAGATAGATAGATAGATAGATAGATAGATAGATAGATAGATAGATAGATAGATAGATAGATAGATAGATAGAAACTTTATTCATCCCTTAGGGAGGTTCCCTTCAGGAAATTCAGTTTCCACTGTAGGACATCTTAAAAATCAACACACATCAACAAGAATATTCTTAAGAATAGAACGAAAAACAAATAATCATAAAACAATAATAATAATTGTTGTTGTTATTATTATTATTACCAACAACAACAATAATAATGGATTCGACAGCCACACAGAGCCGTGCTGGTGACATAGCCTTTTTGAAAAAAGAGGGGAAAAAAAGTATAGATACAACTTCTTAATGCGGGGAGCAAGATAAATAAGTCACGGTGACGTCTTAGTAAGGCATACTGAAGAGTTTTTTAAGTCATGGGTATGCTATCAGGTAGGGGTAGCTCAGGGGGTTAAGATGCTGCACTGCTAATCGTAAGGTCGGGAGTTCAAGTGCTGCCAACCTGCTGCTACTGGGACCTTGAGCAAGGCCCTTAACCCTCAACTGCTCAGTTGTATAAAATGAGATAACTGTAAGTCGCCCTGGATAAGGGTGTCTGCCAATGATAGTAATGGAATGATTTTGTAAGACGTGCATACGAGATAATGAAGCAATGGTCATGACAGTAATAAGTTGGAAGGTGACAATTAAATCACTGCCCAACTTTGGAAGTACTGGGAATGAGCTGATTCATCATGGCCACAACTAACAGAAGGGAACGAGCCCATTTTGACATTTGGCATAGGGTAAGATGGGGGAGACAGGGTACTATCTTAGGGAATGACTGCTACAGTATTATTTTCCAAGAGGACTGGCTGGTTTTAGCCTATATAGGCTGATATTTCCCTTGTTTTAATAAGTCGTGTCCATGACATAACAACCTCATTCCCATATGTTACTAAGTCATGGCCATGACTTTAAGATGTTCTTCTCATGTGTATTAAGGGGTGACCGTAACTTTATTATCTCATTTTCACCCATGTTGCTAAGTGGCCATGATTTAAATATCTCTTTACATTGTGTGACTAAATCAAGGCCATGAGTTAATTATTTTGTTCCCATGTGTTACTAGGTCTGACGGCACGTCACGGTAGTGTAGTGGTCGGTACTGTCGCCTCACAGCAATAAGGTCTGCGTGGGTTTCCTCCGGGTACTCCGGTTTCCTCCCACAGTCCAAAGACATGTACAGAGGGGATTAGGCTGATTGGCTACTCTAAATAGCCCGTAGGTGTGAATGTGAGTGTGAATGGTTGTCTGTCTCTGTGTTATCGGCCCTGTGCTGGATTAGTGCTTGCCCAGGGTGTACCCCGCCTCACGCCCAGTGTCAGCTGGGATTGGCTCCAGATCTCCCCACCGCGACCCTGAACAGGATTAAGTGGCAGAAGATGAGTGAGTGAGTGTTATTAAATTATAGCCATGGCTAAGTTATGGCCACGATTATCTCATTTTCATATGCTCCTATGTCAAGACCATGACTAAACAATCACATTTCCACATACAGTATTACTAAGCTACAGCCACATCTTTGCGATTTCTCCTCTCGCCTCTGCGGCTATGTTTATTCGTAGCTATGAAATAGTGGTCTCATTCCCAAGTCGTGACTAGACATTATTTTTATTAACAGGATATACCTCTTGCTCCTTATCCTACGAGCGCATAGCCGTTTGCGCGTCCTTAATGTTATTGTTTAATTACTATTCCCCAGGAGGTCTTGCGCTTTCAGTAACATCTGCATTCGAGTTGCATTCTTCTTATTAATAAAAAGGTTTTTTCTTTTTCTTTTTTCTTTTTTTTTTGCAGCCAGATGAATAACCTCAAACCGTTGCTTCTCCATTTTCTAGACATGCACACTCAGACATGGTCCAGCATTATTATTATTGAATTTTTTTTTTTTTTGCCCTGAGGCATAGTTGAAGTAATAGATAATAATGTTACAAGTGTTTTTGTTGCAGATATAATAAATAAATAAATAAATAAATAAATAAATAAAACTAATTCCCTTGTATTGCTGATCAAAAATATTTAGTCTTCCCTTTGTGAAGATGTGATGGGTGTGTTAGAGCAAGTGAGATATTTACATGAGCATGCATATATATATACAGAGAGAGTGAGAGAGATAAATAGACAGACAGACAGATATTATAAGTCAAATAAACAATTTTTTTTAAGATCCCAAGTTCACGCTTCAGTCACAAGTGTTACACAGGAAATGCAAAACAATGAGTACAGAAATGCAAGCCGAAATAGACATTATATATAAAGAGGTGTGTTAAATCCTACCAGTCCCCCTTCTCTGCATCCTGGTCACTGTGGTGTGTTTTCGTTTTGCTCGGAGATTATTGTTGAAACCACTGGCTTCATGCTAAAGCAAAAGTGGACTCTCAGTCCGAAATTAGGAAATGAGGCTTTTTCAAAACACATGATCTTATTCGGTGCATGTCTGACAGGGAACGAAGCATTTTTTTTCTGAGGAACCACTTACAAACAACTTATTTTCAGTTAGAGTTTCCTGTTAAAAAGAAAAAAAGAAAAAAACTCTTTAAAATGCAGACTTGTGAAGGACACCCCCCCCCCGTGTTAGTGCGCCTCCTGGTGGACAGGCTGTGAATTGTCCAATGCAAGAAAGGGTCCTAATAACCGTAGACATTATGGAAGACTCAGGACTTTTTTCCTCTTTTGTTCCTTGTTACACCTCAAATTCGACTCTATCTTGTTCTCTCAAAGTCTTCAAGATGAAAGCATGGGTGGTGCAACATGTAGCATTGGCATCACCTCACACTTTATTCCCCCATTTCCCAATGAATATGCCAGAATTGTGCGACTGTGTGTATTTGATGTGTAACACAACGCCACTATCTGTACTCTAATCGTCCATCCAACCATGCCTGCGCCGTGGCCTCGTAGCAAGAAGGTCCCATGTTTGAACCAGCCAGCCAACTGCAGCCTTTCTGTGTGCGTTCTCCCTGTGCCTGTATGGGTTTCCTCCAGGAACTGTGGTTTCCTCCAACAGTCCAAAGACGTTCAGATTAGGTTAACTGGCTACTCTAAATTGCCCATTGGTGTGACCGTAAGTGTGAAGTGAAGTGACTATTTGTCACATGTGAAACACACCACAGCACAGGAGAGCATAGTGTGGCACAGCGAAATGAACTCTCTGCATTTGAACCATTCACCCTTGTGAAGCAGGGGGCAACCGAACAAACAACGCAGCGCCCGGGGAGCAGTGCTTGAGGACAGTACCTTGCTCAGGGTACTTTGTCGTCCTGAGCTTCCAATAAAAGGGCCAAAGCCCTGACCACAAGGCTACCACTGCCCATATAGTTGTCTGTCTCTGCATTTGCTCAGCAATATATTAACGTGTATCCTGTCTCTCACCTGAAGAAAGCTGGGATTGTCTCCAGCTTCCCACCAACTCTGCCAGATGACCAGTATAGGTAATTAACGGATATCTATGGGTATTGAGATTAAATCCAGAAGTGGGCATTGACCTTCATCAGAAGGTTTTCTTAATAAATATGAACCCCTGGAACCATGAAGAAAAAGCATCAAGAAAGGGCAGCACGACTACTGTAGTATGATCTGTGAATTGTGGCTCTTTGGACAGTTCCTCAACCTCAGCTACATCAGTCTAATTCATAATTGTTCTCAATAAAGTAAAGGGTTTTTTTTTTGTTGTTTATTTGTACCTGCTCTCGGTATTTTCAGTCATTTTAATTGGTTGCATTTCCCCAAAAGGCAAACTAGCTCCTAGCCCAATTTTAAACACTGCAGTCTTGACCAGGCAGGTAGTTACTAAGGATGAATAGTTGTGATAAAATTAAAAAAAAAAAAAAAATCACATGACTTCGTTTTCTCAGGGATTGTAAATAAATTTAATAGCAAATTTTAACTCGTGAATGTCTTTATTGTCTTTTTACTTAACGCATCAAGTAATCCAGATAACACAGTTAATGAAACAAACTGGAGGGAAAAAATGGAGTTTAAACATAAAACCTGAGATTTATTGACAAGTTTTGCATTATTTTTTACCAGGTCCTTCTAACATCAAAATAAAAGTCCAGGATAGTTATTTCTGGGAACTTGGTGAGCAAGAATCAGGATAAAAACACACAACATACTAAGTATGGTTGAAAGTCGATGTTGAATGCAACTTTAAGAGACTCAGGTCAGTATGAAAAGAGGAGGCATCGGTACAGTGCACTCTAATGACCCGGGTAGTGAAATGCGACTGAAATGAGATCTACCACTGCACTGGAGCCAACGTCGTTAATCAAAGCTTCACACTTTACGGAACGAGTGTTAACCGATCCACTCCTATCCCCTGCTACCAGAGTTGTGTATTTAAACATCGATAAATTCCAGTCTTCCTTCTTGAGGCTGCGTAACAGGAGATGGAGGTAAACACTCTCTCGCACTCACACTACAGTTTTGACTTAGTGTCCCTGAGCTTATCTAAGCCCGAGCTTCTTTTTCTCCTTCTGCTTTTTCCGAACAATGTCCAGGTTCCTGTCTTTCCACGTGCTCTTTCGCAATTTGATGGGTCTGCTGCCTACGTATTTACCTGCAAGCATACGAAAACAAGCCAGATATTCATACAGTGGTTAGGGTTAGAAACCGCCCAAAACAAGTAACAACATGTACAGGATTCTCTAAGCAAAATATCAAAACTTAAGTCTTGGATAAAATTCCAGTTGCCAATGCGTGTTTTCTTCAAAGGTCTGGGTTTAATTTGTATCATGAACGCAGTTGGATCTCCGCTCACCGTTCATCTCCCTCATGGCACGCACATAGTCGTTGGGGTCTTTGAAGCTGACAAAGCCGTAGCCCTTGGTCTTTCCGGTGCGTTTGTCTCGTACCACTTTAGCCTTCAGGAACGATGGATAGCGACTGAATGCTCTGGTCAGGATGTCATCGTTCACCTCATTACCCAGATCTCCACAGAATATCCTAAAGTCGTCTGAATAGGGAAAAGTCCGGGGATTAAAAAAAAACAAAAACGTATTTATTACTTTATGGGTTCTGGGAAGTGAAGAATTGTTTGAGATATGGGAGCATGTTTGTTTCAAATATGAAAGTTCCAGTTTCTGTTGGAAACACAGTTTAGATGCACACAACGCTGAATTGAATACAAAAAGCTTGCGTTTTGCATACATGTTCCGTGGTAAACAGTGATGACGCACGTACCCGACTCCCACTCCGCTAGGCTGGAGTCTTCCCATGTGGTCCCAGCGGCTGTACGGATGCATTTCTTTACCTTCTCCTGTTTTCCTTTCTTCTTATCCTCTGTGACGCTCTCTTGTGGCTAGACAAACACAGAATCAAATAAGGCGGTCGCATACACATAAACATACACAACCACACACTTAGAGGATGTATTCTCTACGACAGACAAGTTTTTTGCCTTTTCATTTCATGCTAAATGCAAGAAAAAAAAAATGACCAAAGAGAACTGTTCAAATCGTTACAAGGTGGACAAATCTCCAGGCCAGGCATCCAAGACGAGCAGATTGCATACTGGATGGAAGCATGTTTACGCTTCCTTTTGATACATTTCACTATGTGTCGTACTTGTCCAACTATGCATGTGACAAATAAAAGATCTTGAATATCTAGCCTATGCATAGTGGCACTTCCCAGTGGTGAAGAAAAAATGCACTTCACAGTGGTACGAGTCAACTCAATGCTGTACACATAGTGAACATTATTTGCTCCACCTGCTGCACTACACACATTGCACGAGGAGCAGTTTGACTGACGGTGGAATGATCTTCACTAGGCTGATTAATTAGCGTGCATTCTTTCACCGAGCTAAATAAATAACACCTCGACATAAGATCTGCTAGCACAACACCCATCGCCTTGCAGGTAAAAGCTGCAAATGAGAACATAAAACACTCAGGAGACTCGATTAACATCTTAAGTGCAGCGTGAAAATCAAAACTCACAGCTGTGACACTGACCAAAGACTTGCTAACTTTTTGGATAGCTTAGAAGAGGAAAATACCTGTAGACGTTTGTTTAACTAGTTTGCCACTTGGTTTACGCAATCACAAAGTTACATTAACCCTGCTCTGGTACCATGAAAAAAGTCACATTCTTGGTGAAAAACATGCTATATGACCAGAATAACACCACTTTATTATAATATTTTGTTTTCCGTGAAATAATATGGTATGACAATGTGTTATAAAATCTAAATAATATTGCACAACACTACATGTGTGAGTTTCTGCTTATTTCACCCTGCTGTAGGCAAAAATGTTCCTGTTGGTATTGGTTTCACAACTAATTTGATTTTCTTGTCACTTGATCTGGGACAAATATAGCGTCTCTTGTGTTGTCCTGGATGACGCTGTGTGGTGCTTGCAGCTGGTGCAGGTGCCAGCATTGTTTGTGTAACCGGTTTCCACATTTTCAATTTTTTGCTTGGTCCATGTCACAATCTCTGTTATCAAGGCATCATCGAAAAATAAATCAAATGCTTTCAAGGATGTGTCTGCTTAACACCGCCCTGGTTTCTGTCTGACAATATTTCGCATCTGGGTTCTACTTACCGTTTTTGTCTTCTGTGACCACACAGGGATATTTCACTGACGAGTGTCTTTCCGCTTATTTTTTATTTAGGTTTATTTTCGCTTGGGGTCAAATTGACTCCATAGTACCAGTCACATTGAAGGTACTATGGTGAAGCAAAACCTAAATAAACCTACATAAAAAAACAAGCAGAAAGACTTTGAAACTACTGAACATGTGTCACATACTTACGAAGGCCTTACGAGAAAATATGTGGCAGGCAAGGTCAGTAATCGTAATAGTTTCCAAAAAAAACAGGGTTCAAAGAGGGCTGGGGGTCTCACAGACCCCATGGTACCAGAGCAGGGTTGACTACATTAGGATGTTTTAACATAGCTAGTATCCAAGCGACTGGCCAGGACACTGGAACCTTTACTAGCACAGTGTGTTAGCTGATGCCTGCATCACTTGTCCAGAGCATATTAACACTGGGAATGGCCAGGACGTCATTAAATTATGACACAGCACATACCTGCACAGCAAGGAGCAAATTTCATCGAATGTGTAAAGAGTAAACAAACAAACAAATAAATAAATAAGGGGATTTGCTGGATTTCATGATGACTAGGTGGAAAGCTCAGTACCTCTGTGTGGACAGGCTCTGGTTCAGGCATGCTCGGTCCGATGACGCTGTCGTCCGCGACGCTGTCCTTCTTGGTCTCCAGGAGTCCGGCTGCTAACGCAGCAGCCTGCTGTTCAGCTACTGATGCCGCCAGCTCCTCCTGGCATTCGTTACAAATACCGTCAGGATTAATGATTAAACAAACAAACAAAAGAAAAAGGTTATCAGCAAAGAAACAAATCTAACACAGGTGCTCCCCGAGTTACGATGGACCGACTTACGATTTTTCAATGACGATCGCAATGCCCTAAAATTTGTAAAATATTTTAAAGTCGTGGGGACGCATCATTGGCAGGCCAGCACAACAGTGTATGACGTACGGGGGCATTCAGGTGACACCCGGAAGTACGCAGACGACACCCGGATCACTCGCCTCACTCTCGGTATCGGTGTATGGTACAGTGCATTACCTTGGGGTTTTCTGTCTGCTTCAAGAGCTAATTTTAATTCAAAAGCATGTCTTCTACAAGAAAGGACCCCTGGGTAGGCTAGGCTAGGCTAGGCTAAGTGGTTCAATACAGTGGTTGGCCTTACAATATTTTCGGCTTATGATGGGTGTGGCGGAATGCATGTCCATTGTAACTTGAGGACTACCTGTACATGATCATCTGGTCAATATTTGCTTGTTTCTTTAACATTCGTCTATTTTTGGAGATGCCTCAGCCACGTTTAACCAGATACTGTAAAATGTTTATACCTTGAGAAGCCTGGGACTTGACACATTTATTAGTATGCAATCAATCAGACAGATCTGATAATCAAGTCTTCAAAAAGGATAGCGTGGCTTCATGATAAAATAAAAATATATTATTCATTAGCACTTTGTAGGCAAAGTGTAGTGGTATGAGAAGAATGATGTCACATTTTATTCTTTATCCAACAGTCCCTTTCAACTGACAAATGGCCAACATCTTATGCTCTCTAATGTTATGTAACGGAGAAACACAGAAAGAGGAGTTACGTTGTGTGTGGGAAAAGACTGTACCATGCGTGCTTGTCTCTGCGCTCTCATGTCTGGTCTCTTGGGCGCAGGTGGCGCTGTATAGACGGTCGGAGCTGCCTGTATGATGCTGGGGGTAACTTTGGGCGATGTCTGCGTCACCGAGCGAGGTGGGAGCGCCACCACTGGGTTCATTGTGTCAACCTGGCAAATGAATAAATAAATAAATACATAAATAAATAAATATGCAAAACTGAAAAGTACTTTCTCCAGCCGTTAATCACTAGTAAACATACTATTACTTAAAAACGTTCATTGAATTTGAGTCCTCGTTATTTATTAATCAATACATTTTGGAGTCAGTAAAGGTAAAAGATCATTGCACTGCATCATTTTAGTTTGCAGTGACATCCTGTGTCCCTGGGAACTACGAGCACAGACCGTAAGGTTCCAGTGTTTTGGTTTTTTTGGTGTCAAATGTGCCGGTGTTTCTGTGCGATGAAAACAAAAGCCCTTACAGGTGCAACAGGGTTCATGGGTCCCATGGGTGGTCCGATGGGAGCCATAGGGTGCTGAGGGGGCCCGGCCATTGGGGGTGCCATCATCATTGGTGGTGGAGGCGGAGGGCGGGGCAGAGGAGGAGCCAGCATGCCTTGTGGTGGAGGACCACGCATCATTGGTACTCTCTGTCCCCCTGAGAGATGCAATACAGAGAGAGAATGAGCCAGGTCATCAGAACGACCAAACTGCACCCGAACCGCCACTAAGGCTTCGTTCTGGATCAGACTTTCCCAGCTTTAGCTCACCATCAGTAAAACTGCTCCAACTAAACTTACATTTATATGATACTTTGTTGGAAGTTTACCTGGTCTCTGTAGGATGTGAGGAACAAACGCAGGTCGCATCATTGGCGGAGGCTGCACTGCAGGTACGGCTGAGATAAAAGGATTGGCCACAAGCGACATTACTTTAGTGCTGATGCTGCAATATGACTTAATACATACAATGCAATACAACCATTAATACATGTCCTACCTGGACCAACGAACGCAGGAGGTGGAGGTCCAACTAACGTGGCAGCTCTAGCTTCTAAGCTCTGTTGGACCTGTAGAAGGAAGAGAAAGATTATTTTCCGCTCGTCACCTTTACCTTTAGCTATTCACGAAACAGGTAAAGCAATTTAACAGTTAACACATCTTCCGTCAAGCTGTCAGCCCATTGGTTTATATATCTGTCTCTCCATCTATCTATCTAGAATTCCTTCAAGACAATTTGTGTCTTACCTGTTGGTACGTGTTCGTGCCTATGATGGGCCGGACCACTGGCAAAGCTTGTACAGCCGGCACAGCCAGAGCCACTGGAACAGCCTCCACTACAGGGGGACCTCCTGCAGTCACAGCCACCGGTCCTCCCAAAACCTCCTGCTCGAAGCTGCAGAGAAAACCATTAGTGCATGAAGATTGCGTGAAATCATGGGAGTCACACTACATCATGCACACAGGTTTAATTATTAGACCATCAACACCTGGCTGAATAACACTCCTGACATTACATACATACATCAAAAGAGGTAATCATCAGATAACAGAGGAAAGATAGATAACCATAACGGTACTCACAGAGCCATCTCTGCCTCCATCTCCTTGAGGCGCTCCTCACCTGACTTTAGTGCCATCATGAGGGCTTCCTGGAAGAGAGGTATGGTCAACCACGTGACATTCACATAAACAATAATGTTTACATCTGGGATGGCTGCACCTGTGTGTGTGTGTGTGTGTGTGTGTTACATGGGGAGCTTATTCTACACTCACCACAAGCATTTACATTTTTGCCTAAGTATTAACCGTCTTAAAACATGGCACCTTTGCTTGGAACCTTGGCCCATCAGCCTGGTCCATCAATCAGCTCATACTGTCACGCTAAATATCGCGAGACTACACGGGATTTCCTCCAGACCAAATCTCACTGCCAATTTACGTTTCCTCTTTAATATATTGTCCTCTTTAGCTACTTCTTTTGCCTCTTGTTAACTACTGGGTCTTTTAACAGGGTGCATTAAGAGCAACGAAGGTAGAAAAAGCAAAGAAGTGACGTTAGCACCAAAACAAGCACTGTGCTCACTGCTAGCTTAGCTCAGCGTACGTTAGCTGTATCTAGCTAGGTGGCTAAGTGTGAAGCCATTTAAACCTAGAAAACTTTAAATATAAGTGACTGTTGCTCTTATGCATACTTTAATTCTTCTGAAATTACACAAAAAGAAGAAGTGTAAAAAAAATCCTGACTCGTTGCTTTATATGGTTTAAATGTATCAGCCTGCAGTTAGCAATCATGCTAGTTATCGAAATTCTAGCTATCCAACTGAAAACTAGTCGCCGGTGAGCTATTGAGGGGAAAAACATTATTTGTTGTGTGAGTTTTGCTAAAAAGGAAGATAGCCTTACCTTATCTAATAAACACTTCCAATAGTTCAATCAATAAAGCGAAGACCGAAGAGAAATATTTGGTTAGAAAGTCGTCATTCCTCTTCTTCGGTGGAATTAATGCCGTCGAACACGGTTACAACGTGACGTGTGGCGCCACCTGGCGAGAGGAGGCGGTTCCTCGGGTTGTTAGAATTATCCCAATGGAAATTTAAATGTCTTTATTTGTCTTCTGCTGCTTAATCCTGTTCAGGGTCGCGGGGGGAAGCTGGAGCCAATACCAGTTGGCTTTGGGCAAGAGCCTAATCCCCTCTGTGCATGTCTTTGGACTGTGGGAGGAAACCGGAGTACCCGGAGGAAACCCACATGGACACGGGGAGAACATGCTAACTCCACACAGAAAGGTGCCCAGGTCGACCCCAAGGATTGAACCCAGGACCTTCTTGCTGTGAGGCGACAGTGCTAACCACTTAGCCACCGTGCTACCCCCAAATACAAATTCATAACATCAGAATTGTATTTTGAACTGAAATTAAAACGGAATTTCAGCCCTATGGCATGTACGATTATGTGTGCGAATATGGGTATAATCATTTTTGGACACAATTTCTAAATAATAAAGTTCAAACTCGGGATAACGGTGGAGCGTTGTGGTGCCTCACGCTGCCAGAATTTCTGGTTGGACCCCTAGGGTTCATCCTTGACTTGCTGTCTGTGTGTGTTCATCTCGTAGTTCATCTCAGAGTTCTCTGTTTTTTTTTCCTATCTCCCAAAACATACCAGGAGGTAGATTGCCCTTGCTAAATTTCCCATTGGTGTGAATGTGTTTGCATGGTTCCCTGTGATGGACTGGTGGTTCCCACCTCACACCTAGACTTCCTGGGATAGGTTCTGGACCCTGACTGGGATAAAAGCAGCTACTGTAGTGGAATGAATTAAAGAACATTCCAATTGCGATTTTTGGACTTCTGTTTTGTAGCCTATTTTCGGGAGGTTTTTAACAGAAATTGCCACATTAGTTCTAGGTTGTAACACTACATAATGGGGAAAAGTTTCAGGGGGTGAATACTTATGTAAGGCACAAATTACAGCATACATGATACAGTAATTAAATCTTTCTCCTAGCCACACTTTCTAACAGAACTTGTAGGCACAGGTTTTCACCCACATCACACCTTATGTTCTTGGCAAGTCCATTCGTGCCATACAGTTTTAGGAAAGTGATCCCACTCCAGGACGGGCTGCAGAACATTCTGTAACTATTACATAAATGACACGCTGTCCCATATAACCGTTTGTAATAATCGATTTATGAGTCTTGGAAACAGAAATTCAGAAACAAAATGAACAAAAAGTGCTGAGTCATCAACCCGAGGCCACTTGGAATACTAAAATGGACCAAGGGTGAAAACACGCCTATAGTTTAGAAGGGTTTTATCACAGCACTTGTAGTAAGTCATCCATCCTAGTATGATTTTATGTAATATATGTAAAAAAAAATATATTACTTCCTTTCTGCTGTAAAACTGTTAGGCAACTACTACAACCATCAATATCTTAAATTTTTCCAAACATGCATTTTTTTTACTGGATTTTTACCATATATGGATTTATTACTGAACTAATATTTTTATATGTTTATATAATATTGCAGTCATGGTGAGTAGTAAATCCTACTGTCACGACACTGTATCCTATGGTGTTTAACACTAGGACTCCTGAGGCCCAGGAACTTACCAGAATTTGCCTTGATGTTCAGCCTCTATGAGCGGGGAGCGGCTTGGAGTCTTCCCCCTTCCTTTGACAGCAGGCACAAAAACCCCACTGTATTGTTTTTGCAAATGAACCAAGCAGTGCAAGTAGTTATACACTTATTATACATTTTATTTTATTTTTTTTATTTATAATA
>JAQLOM010000019.1:4869216-4881921 GCA_030068315.1 Chrysichthys thysi
CCCCCCCCCCCCCCCCCCCCCCCCCCCCCCCCCCCCCCCAAGACAAAGAGAATGAGGTATAAAGAAACTTAACCCTCAATACTTCTCTAAAGCCATGTAACATAAGATGACACACAAAACAAAACAAGTTAATCATAGGACAGGACTTATGCTTAATAGGTGCTCCTCTTTTACAATTAATATATAGCTAGTTGCTCTTTATCTCTCATTTCCTGCATCTTTAAGTCTATAAGTTTTCACTTGCATCTCGCTGTAAGCTTTTGTGTTTCCCTTCTTAGCTCATCCTTTATCCCTTTCACTCTCTGTACATAATAACTGGGGTTAAACAATAAGCTGTGAGTTATATTACAGGGATAAATAGTACTGAGAAACCATTTGCCTCAGTGTAAGCATTTTATTTACACACACTTAAAACACATGGAAGACAAACCTCCATTGACAAGTTTACTCCAAGAACATGGGGCACCATTTCCAAGGGTCAACTTTCCAGCGATGAACAAATGCAATTTATCAGCTAGCAAGCAAAATCTTCAACATGCTGCTCAGCTCATAAGGTCATAATAGTTAGCTAGTTAAGTGCATTAAGACTGAATAGCTGATCATGAACAAGGATCTGATAATTATCCTGCTCCGACAAAGTTCCTAATGTAATGTGCAAACTGTGTTTGTCACCTGCATGCAGTTGGCCAAAGTTGTGGCTATGAGCTGTGGTGTTATGTCCACGCATCACATGTTCAAGCTAATCGAGTCTGGTTAGCATCTTTATTTTCTCTAGGAGATGTACATGACTGCTTGGTGTGATCCTGATTCTGAAAAGCTGTTTGATGTCTGTGCATCTCAGCCAATGTGTGTCGCGCGTTAGGTGGTGGGATTCAGAACAAGTAGTGACCGTTATAGAGCGTCGGTTAAAGCATGGAGGTGTGTTGCACCAATGTGGGGTACTTAAAGTCCAGAGAAGCATTTTGGTTAATAAGAGTTAGCTAGACTTTTAGGGTTATTTAGGGCATAATTACACTAGCATTACGGCATGTGTTCTCCTCGGCTTTGTTTCAACAATCACTCTGGAATTGCATAAATCTGGACTCATCAGGCCTTTTTCCATTGCTCGACAGTCCTGAAGCTGTTTTTTTCTCTTTTGTTTTTTCCTTTTGAATATACCTTTACTTGTGTTCTCGCATCTCACTATTACTCACAGCCATGAGTTTTAGTGTTGATATTTTACTATTCGATTCCGGAAAGTGTTTTAATGATCTCCGATCATGGTTAAATCAAAATATTTTTCAGACCATGTTTCTTGCACAGAGCTGACGGATCACCACTACACTTCCAGCTTTTAATAACAACCTGGACAGGGTTTACAGCAATCTCCTTAGTTATTTTCTTTACTTAATGCAGGCCAATAATTTGAGCCCTCTGAAACACAGTAACTGTGCATCTATTCTGTGACCCTGGGATACATCTTACCATACGGCTGTTGAAGAAATCAGGGGCTACACAATGCATCAGTTAGGGTTAAAACAATTGTTGCCAGCTGAAACATATTAATCACTGCAGTAATTTTCCAATCAAAGGCTCATAAGCATTTGCTTACTTAAATCAAACAGTAACTTTTTTTCTTTTTTGGCCAGGCAGTGTATTTTACGATACAATACGATACTGGCAATGACAATAATAAAAAACAAAAAAGACAAACATGTAAAGCCTGGACGTGAAATATGCTTGTTCCAGGTACCCGGGTTACTAATTTGATTATTCCTGTGTTCTCATGTCAGAATAAGGGTACAGCAAGCACAAGTCTCTACTGTAAATTATAGACTTTGACCTTCCAAAGTAAGAAAGAACCTCATTATCTATTCTGTATCAAATGGGGAGTGGGAAAGAGTGGGAAAATTAAATTAACTCATGAGCTCATAGCACCAAATAAAAATTTTTTTGGGTGTGAGAGCACGTATGGCTTTAGCTGTGCGTGTGCGCGTGTTACACAACAATGGCACTTGTGCAAGATGGACACATGCACAGAAAAACCAGATGTTATTTTGTCAAAAAAAAAAAAAAAAAAAAAAAAAAAAAAAAAAAAAAAAAAAAAAAAATCAAAAGTTGGGTTAAAATTTGAGCTCTCTCACTATTGCATCCTTTAACACCAACAAGTATAAAAAAAACCCCAGACATCTCAAAAGTAAACAGATATAATTTTTGAAAAATTTATTTCTACAAACTTCTTTCTAGCTGCCCTGCCATAGTAGGCATGTTGATGGAGATCCTTCACAGAAGTACTCCGAATCACTTGGAGTTGTTCTGCAACATCAGCGTCCTTACAACGGGGATTTTTTTTTCCAACAATCTGCTCGACAGTCTGAAGACACCTGTCCGAGGGCCCAGGTCAACCTGAGCGAGATGCTGTTGATTCCTTTCCTTTTGAATTGTACAATCACTCTGTTAACTGTGGCAAGAGGAATCCCCAGGTTTTATGCAATCATACGCTGGATAAGTCTACCCTCAGACAATACACTCTCTTTGAAAATCTCACAACTTTTTTGTTTCTGGTGTTCGTGGCATGGCTAGTTGCTATAAACAGTTAATATACTGTAATCCGAAAAGAAAAATAAAACCATATTGCCAAGTTTGAAGCCCCAGGTGATGTCTGCATGGACAAACTGTAATGGGGGTGGTCTATTTACTTTTCAGATGTCTGGGTACAGTTTAATTCTATAAATGCAACCTATAAAAACATCACTGAAAAGGTGTCATCCTTGGTAATGTTCCTGCAAAGATCGTGCATGTTTAGTCAGCCTTATGATGTCTACGCTCTTGCTAGTGAAATGTGATTTCCTCATAGTGAATGTCAAGAGTCAAGTTGTTGGATAGCTACATGCCATGGCAAAAAAAAAAAAAAAGATTTTAAAATGCAAACTGTTCTTCTGAGTGAGGTACGTGCAAGTGGGATACATATTTCAGATTGGGCAAAGCTTGCTGACTTGATTTATAATTTGTATACAACTCATATACAGTATATAGGAGAACATGGGTACAACACGCACTTTGCTGACTTTATCACACTGGAGGAAGGAGATAAACTTCATCCAGAAAAGCAAAGAAACTCAGCAATTCTCCAAAAACACACACACACACACCCACCCACCCACCCCCACACCCACACACACTCTCTAATGGATTCAATCAACCTCTCTAACACATTTAATCTCAAGAGTTTGCCTACACAATAAAAATGAAAAACGATTGTTTTGCTCTTTAAGAAAATAACTGGTTTTGTCGCAAGGCCAAGCATGCCATTTGGCTTCCGTCTGAAGTTTTAGAACATGCTCAAAACGTTCAACATGTCCATGGAGGTAACAGAGGAAAAAGTTGTCATGCAAAATAAAAACATGCCATTCTATTGTATTATCCATGCTTGATAATGGAAATGACACAAAACTGTAAATTTCTCTCTATTGTCTAGTAAATTAGATATCTATTAAATGACTGATGAAGTGCTAGTGATATTTTATTACTTAAATATATTTGTATTGCTGAAGAAATGCAATGATGTGTATTCAGTGCCATATGGCTGTCCTGACCTTAGCATCAAGGCCTTGAACTGGAAACTGCTGGAACATTGCCAACAGTTTTACATCACCATGGACTGCTAGGTTGCCATCCAAGAAAGAAGCCCCTACTCCAAATCTGACATCTTCAAGCTCAACTAAAGTTTGTAGCTGACCACAGACAAAGAAAGCTTTATGATCAGATGACACAAAGATCGAGTTGTTTGGCCACAATGACCAACCATATGTGTGGAAGAGAAAAGGTGAGGCATTCAACCCCAAGAACACTGTACCAACTTAAGTAACTCTTAAGCATGGTTAAACAAAGTGAATGGAATAACAAGGAGGACTATCTCAGAATTCTTCAGCATAACCTCTAATCATCAGGTATCTAATCATCAAGGCTGAACCTTTGACACAACCGGGATTTCCAACAGGACAATGACCTCAGACCCGCATCAAAGCTGGTTGTGGAACGGATAAAGCAGGTGAACATAATAGCATTTCCAAAAGTCCTGATCTTAACTCTATCAAAAATATGTGCACTGTGCTTAAATGTCATCTCAATGCCAGGAAACTAACAAAATGAATTCATCTCCACCAATTCTCCAAAAAAAGTAGTCAAATATCCAACCAGAATTCTGTCAGAAGCTTGTTGATGGCTACCAAAAGCATCTGGTCAAATTAAAACCTAAGGGACATTTAACCAAATATCAAGTGTACTGCATGTACATTTTTGACCCTGTATTGATTTCAGAAAACCCAAAATAAATTAAAACATGTTCACCAAATTCTTCTTTCTTTCTTTCATATTAAAGATGTATGTCGTCATACGTCAAAACTCACTGAAAACCCAATATAGCAAGGACATTCATGTCCATGCATGCATGCAAACTCCTCATACTCTGAGCACATATTTCACACACACACACACACACACACACACACACACGTTATTACATTATTACACTGAAAGCAGCCGTGTAATAAAGTATTATTTTAAGCTGAATCACTGACCAAACTGTAAAAAAACAGACATGTTAGCCAGCTAGGAAAGCCTTAAAAATTCTTAGGCAGCATGCCATGTACTTTTTACTGATACGACAGTTATCTACTTATGTGAGATGACATGGAAGACAGAGATGGACTCTACTAAGTACAGAGAAACTAGGAACAGAATTATCCCTCCAAAGTGTTTTTAAACCAACTGGCTTCTGCTGGCTTTGAAACGTGTCTGGTTTAATAGTATGCACAACGGGACATTCTATAAAACAAACTCTCACTGAAAAGTCCCACTTAGTTTTTCCTGCAATCTTACAACGCTACTAAATTACTGATGCGTTTTACTTCTTGGAACGGGGCATCATCAGATGACGTCAGAGTCACACATCTCACTCGGAGGCCCGGATTGGTTGGTCACAGGAAGGATTTCCAAAACTTGAATTATATACTGCCATATTGCGTTCAGGGTATTGTAGCTTTCATGTGAAAAGAGGGAAACATACAATCTTAAATTCTGATAAAACGTGCACAGTGCGCAATAATGTTCCTGTGTAACACAATACTACATACCACAACAAAATGATGCATTAAATTCTCATTTTAGGCCAGAATTTTCCTTTAAACTTGGTCCAGAACAGCACAATGCCTCTTTCTCTCTACCTCACAAACACACTGTAAAGGATTCAATCAGACTCTCCATCACATTTGCGCTCATGAGTTTATCTACACAACAGAAAGGGGGGAAAAATGATTGTTCTGTACTGAAAGAAAGGTATTATTTCTGTCGCAAAGCCAAGCATGCCATTTGGCCTAGAGATGAAGATCTGGAAAAAGATCAAAACGTACAGCTAGTAAAGGCGTGGAAGTGGTCTACACATACGGCGAGCAAAAAGCTTTGCAAAACAAAAGGAAAAAATAGAGAACACGCCTTTCTGTTGTATTATTCATGCTGGTTTCACAGACAATTCAAAACTTCTGTCCGGAATATTCGTATTTGTATTCTTGGAAATGGTAATAATGTGTATTCAGCGCCTCCATTTTAAGATGCAAAATTCGCAGTGAACATACAGTAGACCCTCGTCTTTCGTGGGGGTCGCGTTCCAAAACTTCCTGCGAAAGACGTAAATCGCCATCCGTGGCACCATCCCCAAATGCTTTAAAAAAAAAAAAAAATTTGTTTAAGCGCTACAATATCCTCCCACACTCATGTTTTACCACTAGAAGTTTAACTAAAGTCTACTGCAGGGTAAAATGATTTGTTTAGATCACTTTCAGCTGTTCTTAATGTCAGTTATGGTCACTAACAGGTAGTGAGCTGTCCAGCTGTTAAAGTGACCAGCTCACCATTCCCAAAATTCCATCCAAGTTAGTTGTTTTTGTTTACATACCGAAGAACCATATGAAAATGGAATGGATCGGTCAGATGAATTTAAAATACAACTACTTTGGCAAATTATCTTCATTTTCACCTTTCAGTTGATGATCTATGGGCTAGCATGGTCTTCAAATGTAACAGTGGAGTGTCTGCGGCCACGAAAATGGCGACTAGCTACCTAGCGCAGAAGCTTCTGGGCAGGGTATGCTGTCCCCTTTAAAGTTACTATCCACAAAATAACATGAAAGTGTCAATGGTATTAAAGTAAGCATATTACTCATTTCTGTTTAAAGGTCAAAAATGTGCGAACTACAAGACAATTTACAGGCTGATGTTAGAATCTCATGCAGCATGTGTTGTCTCCATTTAAGAATAAAAAAAAAAAAAAAAAGATTTATAAAAGAATGAAGGAAAAAAACCAAACAAACAAACGAAAAAAAAAAACAAAAACAAAAAAACAACACCACATTCTTGCTGCTACAAGCATATCCGTGACACAGTCCTGAATTCCGTGCATTAAAATACTTACCCAAGTGAAAGTTAAAATATCTTATGTGGCATACTTGCTCTTTTAAAAAGTTTCGGCATGCATGTGTGGGAGCCCTCACGTTTCACGTCTTTTGTTTGCCAATTACAAACAGCATCATGTGAGATTAAACAGAAACAGGCGCCACACATTGATCTAATAAAAGACAGAAATGTTGCTTTTTTTGTGAGAAACAATGCTCGAATTGCATGAAGTCAGTGGGAAAACAACATTAATGAAATGCCATTCCATTTTTGTGACTATTTTTTGGGAGTTTGGGACAGATTTAAAATCTTTCATTTGGTTACTTTAACATTGTCATCTCAACATCCTCACAAACCCGATAACTGTAAGTCACACACCTATCCTAATTAATGGATATTTAAAAACACAAAGTGGTTGCCCCCTGTGTCCCTTAGTATATTTTTCCTCTATTCAGCTCCCCTCTTATACCTCCTGATCCCTCAGGAAGTTTCACTTCTGAGGCTTCCATACTGTGAGCAATAAATAAAGGACAACTACATAAAATAGCTCAACTTATGCAAATGACAAAAACATATATCTACAATACACAAATAGATGCATACTACTGCAGGATAATAATCAAACTAAATTACACACAGCATCATTTACTGACCACAGATAAATGCATAGCATTAAATATAGCTCATGTACAGGAACACAAGAGAACATATATGATCAGATACATATACAGTCAGTGTAGACAAGTTATAAATTCATCAGATAACAGCGTGAAAGTGAAAGCTATTACGTGTTACCCAGACCCATGTTTTGGTTGCCTGGAAGGTTAACACTAGAAGACAGTGGGGCTTAACATCAACTATATTAGGCTCCAGGAGTAGAACAGGACGTTATTATTAATAAAGAAGTAGGAACAGAAACTGCATGCTCTGTTATATGAAACCGCATGCTCTGTTATATGATAATACATATTATACTTTATACGTTAAAGAGATTATTTCACTAGTCACCACTGCAGGCTTGAAAAAAAGCAAATAAAAAAAAGCACAGTAAACCTATATTTCCATTACAAGCCTTGTTATTCAATACCAATCTCTTGCTGGGATTGGATTCAAATTCATACCTGCACGTGAACTGGATCTAAATGTAATGTGAACACATCTGTCATACGAAATGGCACACTCTGGTACATTTCTGCAGGAGCCGCCACCATCACCAACAACAAAAACCTATTTGTGAGACAACTCAGGGTGTTAAAACTGACAAACTGGAAACAGTTAGCTCCTGTGTGCATCGTATTTCGCTCTGGAGGACGGCAAACAGTTCATCAGCTGTCAACAGAGTCAGGTTAGAAAAATGCAGCAAGCGTTCCTTCTGCACCATGAGATGTGTGGGAATGAGAAAGGCACCAGATTAGCACACGTGTATAGGCAAAAAGCCACATGAATCCCGATCTGACAGTTCTCAGTCATGTTGCATGGCCGCAAACTGTATCTAATCTAGGATCATATATGAAAGTGACAATCAACTGTAGAGCTGCATCACATTGAGGCATACAAATCCGAGTCACTTCAGCCTGGGAATGTGAACATAGCCTAAGGCAGACGGTAAAGAATTACAGTCAGCTTCAACAGAAAGCTGAATATTGCAGACCAGAGGAAATAGTCAATTCCACACTCAGTTACGCTGAGAAAGGATACACATCGATACTTTCCCCCTGCCACTCTCCGTGTACTACACTCACCAGATTTGCTTCGTTTTGGCTCACTAAAAAGATGACTAGCCAACTAGTCCAGAGTACCTCCTTTTATCCATTATCCCAAAATCAAAAATAAATAACAGTAAAAAGAGATTTAGGACAAACTCTCACTGTAGCTTGTACTCCAAGAACACATCCTTAGACACCAATCTTTCTTTTTTCACTCCGTTAACTTTGAACATATTTGCAGATCTCTACACTGAGTGATATATTACAGGATTTAGCGCCACTGAATCGCACTAAACCCAACACTGACATAGTTCTGAACTGTTTTATGCCGAGACAGCATTGTTCTCATACTAGTAAAGGAACGCTGGCTTGGATATTATAATAATAATAATAATAATAATAATAATAATAATAATAATAATGTTTAAGAAGTGTGCAGTCTTTCTTAAAAGACACAGGGATTTAGAGGGAAATTATGCACTGAGTATGTCTCCTCCCCATGACACATTGTGGAAGGATATAATGACGGACCAGAAGCACTTTGGGGCAGAAAATGGGAATGGTACAGGGGTGTGTTTACTATTCATTCCATGAATAGTGCTGCATATAAACATAGTCAAGTGTTGGTTTATTATGGCTTTGATATTCAATGACTGTGAGCTCTTCGCATAATGCATTCCGGCCATAAAGGCGGAAACACGAGGACAAAACAAAAATCACAAAATCTATCAAAACACCCAGGCTCTCTTTTGTCTGCTGGTTGTCTATTCTCTCTGGAACAAGAAAATAAAGAGTCTGAATGGTGGTTTCCTCCCTTGCGCTGACATTCAGCGAGAACAATAAACCCCAAGAGGTGCTTTTCTGCCTGTCCAAAACCTTCTTCATGCTGTTAGAGCATCTCCATTCTGTACATCTATCTTTAACCACTGTCCTCTCTTTCTAATCACAATTTTCTTCATGTGCTCTCTAGAGACAGTGTGTGTTTTAAACCTTGTGTTAATCTTCTTTCTTGAATACAAATGAACTATTGAAAGTTAGCATCATCTGTGCCTTCCTTTGGGATTGTTTTACCTTCTGGATCGAAGGTCTGAAAAACTCTTCTGGCTTGTTCTGACGCTGACTCGGGGGCCACCAGAGACATCTCCTGCAGAGAGAGAGTGGAGTGGAGGGGGGGATTAGATTTGTTAGAAATTGTACAACCTCAATTACATAAGCACCACTTCATGCTGGTGAGTGCATTACTCCACTGAGCCATGCTAGACCGGTCCTTATTAAGATTAAAAACAAATATAGACAGCAGCACTGTCATGTTCTCAACTCTAACTTTCCAGGAGGTGTTGGATAATTTTCTATAATAAGAGCTCAGGCTACAATATTTATATTATTGCACTCGTTCTAATACTTTATTGCTTCTATAGTAACTTAGTACTTTAGGAGGGGGCTTTAAAGCTAGGTGCTCCAAATGAACAAGTTACAGAATTTGTTGACATAGTAACCAAGATGTTTATTTAGCATTTTCGGAATAAGTCTCCAATGTCTAGTTCTGGATTATGAACTAACTGACTCCAGGCAGACGGTTAACAGCTGTAGGGTTTTGAGTGCAGAGTGGATAATGTCTAATTACTGATTTGGAACTGAGCCCTTTTAACATCTTAACTGGGTCAACACTCCAGCTTGAGACAACGAACAGTGACAAATCACTCAGGCTGAAAAACATTCGGGCTGAAGTCTTAGACACAGGCATGGCGTGATCTACTGCAGATTTAACATACGGACAAGAATAATGGCTACAATTTATAAGCTGAGCGGGACAGCACAAATCTCACAGAATGAGTGCATCTCCGACTTAAATTATCCAGGACTTTTTCTTTCGTGGTGTTGACGGGCATGAGTCACATGATCAGGAATGTAATTAAAAGTATTCATCATTCTAGTATCCTGCACAGAACGTCACACGAGGCTCGCAGGTTAATCATTTGAAGCTGAGAGCTAAAATAAAAAGACAGCAAGAGAGCATTTCCATCATTTGACCAGCTGTGCATTGGGGAGCTGCATGTTGGCAAGTGGGAACTGTGACCAACTCATCTGGATGGTGGACTTTTAGGTGACCGTCCAGCAGTTTAAAAAACAAAAAACAGCAGCACGTTCTTGCGGTAATCCTTTTACAAACTGGCTCCAAATATGGCGACCATTTTACAGAATTTGTCAGTTAGCTCGTCTCCTCTTCACCTGCTGAGAAAAAGACTGGTCGCAGGTCTTAAACAATAATTTGATCGAGTAAATCTGGCTAAATCATTACATCGCACTTGCCTGATTAGGACAGCACACCTGACTCTTTTTGTCTTAGCAGATTACAGGACCTTTAAGCACAAGGTGTACATAGTGCGTTAGTGCATTGCAGCATGTTGTATGCATACTGTATCCTTTCAAATTTCTTTGCCTTTTTAAGTGCAACAGAATTCAGAGAAAAGTGAAACTCTATACAATCAAAGTTTGCATCCTCAGATCCTGAAAATCAAATAAAATAATTGCTGAGAAGAAGAAAAACGTTGTTTTTTTTTCCATGACGCATAAAACGACCCGGTCAAAACAAGGATGTTTCTACACAATTTTCAATCACGCGGCATGTTAATTCTAAGGTTCTGCGCTTCCATTTAGGAGTTAGCTTGGTTACCAAACTAACAAATTCCTGGCTTAGGATATGTAACTAACATGGCTAAATGGTGACAGTACCTTTAATTTTTTACCTGTTAGTGATTAGATTACGGTGATAAATAGGTCAATGTGAAGTGGTTATATTTTGATATTTTGCTCTATCATGGAATGTTACCCCTTTTGCCCAGCTCCACGGACGCACACCAGATGAGACATCAGTTCTGAATTTGATGTGGGGAGAATAAAGGCATACTTCTCGGCTTATTCATCTTTAAACATTCTGCTTCCGTTGTAGAGTGTTTTCAAACAAGCCTTGTCTGCACTTCGCTGATCAGACCAGAGAAAGTAAATAAAACGAAAAACCTATTAAAATCTATAAAAACTCTCCATATTCTGAATGCGCTTAAGCCTGTAGTCGTTCCCTGATCTGACGAGCTCCTTCAACTAAATCTTCATAAAAGCATCCGCTTGAAGGAAACCACAACTGTATAGTGTGTTTTTCCAAGTACTCAGTTCAACTTGAAAAAAATTTTTTGGCTCCATATCCGGACAGCGATCTGCCAGTTGACGACCCGTGGCCTAGACAGCATGCGTGTGCTTTGCTCTTAGTGTATAAACACAAAGACAGCCATGCCACTGTGCGATCTTGTTTGGTCATCAGCAGCTTATCTAAGACAAACCAAAGATAAAACAGACAAGTCGTTTTCCCTCCAAACAAAATCTTGCCCAAGAAATCAAGTATCAAAACATACACCCTAATCCAAACACTCTTCTCCATCCCTGCTTCTCTTTGCCCAAAAGAGCCCTGTCTGTTCGTTTAGGAAGCATGTCAGTGTTCATGCGTGCCGAGCGTGAACAGCGTGATGAACGGCACGGGATGAGTGCGCTGAACTCTACACATAGCAGGGGTGTCCCAAATTTTAAATCTGGTCCACATTAGACAACTCGACACATTTGACAGGAATGTAAACACGGTCCTGGCGAAAATCCAAGAGTTCTTCTGTTGTAGTCAGATGTTTCTTCAACGGTTGACACCTTTTTTTCCCCACTAAAGAAAATAAAAACTTTTGCTCGTCATCACTCAGTGTGATCTAGGCTTGTACAAAGAATAGCACTATACAAACAAAAGCATTCATTGATGTGTTGTGTGCGCTGAGATGCATTTCTGCTCACCACGGTTGTACAGTGCTTATTTGAGTGACCACCAACCATTATTAAACCGTGCGATGGGCAAAGTCA
Source organism: Chrysichthys thysi (assembly GCA_030068315.1). Taxonomy (NCBI): domain Eukaryota; kingdom Metazoa; phylum Chordata; class Actinopteri; order Siluriformes; family Claroteidae; genus Chrysichthys; species Chrysichthys thysi. The sequence goes on from JAQLOM010000019.1 coordinate 4,881,246, forward strand.
CTGATCTCTCATTTTCCCCACATTCAGATGTTTGACGCGAAGGTTAACTGAAGCTCTTCACCTGTAAAATACATGATTGTAATGCTGCTGCCACAGGATTGGCTAAGCAGGTATACACGTTTCTAATAATGTACTCGGTCAGTGTACGTGACCGCTTGCGTATGACGCCATCATGCACAGATGCACAAGTAGAAACCAGACCCTTAGGGCTCAACACATGCTGTATGTTCATCTGTGTCTATGCGAGCTCCACTGTATACATAATTTCACCCTGTTTTCATCCGAAAGCTCTTGTGTATGATGAGCGGATGTACTGCTCGTACACTTCCAGTATAATATCGGACATGCCAGAACTCAGAACACACACACACAGCAAAAACAAACATTTCCTGTGTACTCTCCCAGTATGGGTTCTGTACAACATTCACAAACAGACACTAATGGATCATAAAGAAAATACACATCCGACAATCAGGAGATCGGAGGGACGAGAGGAAATGAAGAGGCTGCAGAGCAGAAGAGAGATACGAGCAAGAGGTGAGAGAGTAAAAGCATGGACAAAAGAGAGGAACGGACCAGCTGGAAGATGTTCCTCAACTACAAAAACACACACACACACACACACACACACACACACACACACACACACACACACACACACACACACACACACACA
>JAQLOM010000019.1:4903164-4915828 GCA_030068315.1 Chrysichthys thysi
TCGCGCAGCTATTGCATATTTAATGGGGTACAATACAAGAAATACAGGGAAATGTGCGGCCCACTGGCAAAAGCTGTGTGACAATTTGGCCCAATGAAAAATCTAATTGAATACCCCTGGTCTAGGCGATTCTTACCAGCTGAACTCAGCAACCCCGCTCTGTGTGTTTCCACGGTCTACTGTTTCTTGGCTGAGTTCTTGTTGCTCTTAGAAGTGTCCATTTTTACAATATAGCACTTAGAGTTGACCAGGGCAGATCTATCCATCCACCCATATATCTATCCATCCATCCATCCATCCATCCATCCATTATCTAGATCACTTATCTGTCAGGGTCACAGGGAAAATGGAGCCAATCCCAGCTGACTTTGGGCTATAGCACGGGGACACTCTGGGCAGGTCTGGGGCAGATCTAGCAGGGCAGACCGTTTCTCTAACTGTGTCAAAGGTGGTATCTTATTGCAGTACCATGTTTACAGTCACTGAGCTTTCACGGCGCATTATTCTACCAGTGTCTATCTATGGAGAGTTCATGGCTATGTGCTTGGTTTTATGTATCTGTTAGCAATGACTCTGGCTAAAACACCTGAGCTCAGTAATTAGGGGTGTCTACCAATGGGGGGGATCTACCAATGCCGGTTTCCTCCCACAGTCCAAAAACATGCAGATTAGGTAAAGTGGCTATGCTAAATAGCCCACAAGTGTGCAAGTGAGTGTAAATGGCAGTCAGTGTCTGTGTTAACCTTGGAATAGATTGGTGTCCTGTCCAGGGTGTACCCCAACTCTCATTCAAGTTAGCTGGGATTGGCTTCAGCTTCTCCTTCACAATGGATAAGCAGCATAGGATGGATGGACGGACCTACCAATGCAGGAGCGGTTAATCAGGAAAACCAGGGGAATTTCCAGTGGGCTGTGGGTTGGTAAAGCAATGCATTTAATTTACGTATCACGGTGCAGGCCAAACGCTGGGCCATTGAAACTTTCACATTGGAAGCCCATCAAGGCAATGACGCAATGAGAATGGCCCTCCAAGATAAATGATTGGTCAACTGATTCCAGGCTGCTCAGTTAGACCAGGGCGTTCTCTTAGTCTGTAATGGTTATAGATAACAAATAAGGAGAGGGCGAGCAGAAAAGGCAAAGAGTAATGAAGAGGAAGGCTTTAGAGGTGGTGAAGAAGTAAGTAAGTGCACCAAATTTACAGACTTCTTTGCAGTAGCAGCAAGCCCATTTGGTAGCAAGGCAGCTGCAATGACTGTTTTTGGATCATCCCAATGCAAATACCGGTAATATAAATGGAAATCACCTATAAAGAAAAAAATCACAGTAGATACAATATTATTTTAAATGAGAAGGTTACCATATTTTCTGGACTATAAGCCGCTACTTTTTTACCCACGCTTTGAACCCTGCGGTTTATACTCCAATGCGGCTTATCTATAGATTTTTCTTCCCTAACTGCCATCAGCCAGCGCTAAAACGTGAAAGACGCAACAGATCAATGCACAGAAGTTGTTTTTGGCACTTGATGCAAGAAGAATGACACGCACATTATGGTATGTAAATAAACATTTATAAAAACATTCTCGTGTAAATGTCTCATTTCACAACATATATATCTGCGGCTTATAGTCTGGTGCGGCTAATATATGTAAAAATATTTTTTTTCTTTTCAAATTTAGTGGGTGCGGCGTATATTCCGATGCACTCTATAGTCCGGAAAATACGGGTATAGCTCGACAAGCTACAATTTCTAAGTAGACCATCTTTCCTTTGGCTTCAGGTTACTTTCAGTTTTGTGTTTACGGTAGTCATTTTAGCATCAGGAAATTTTAAAGCAAAGATATTTGTGAATGACTGATTTGTTTGCGTCAACACTGCTATAGCCTAAGCCTAAAGATATTAAAATGGTCTCTGTTGAGAAATCCTGCATTTTACTTTTATGCATGTTTTCTATTTTGACTTGACATTGATTAACCGAATTTATTCTTTGTTCACTAATTAAAGTACTGGTAAGTTGGTTTATATTTTAACTCTATACTGTGGATTTGGCATTGTGGACATCCCAAGTGAGTGTGTTGGCTGTATACAGGGGCCACACGCATGAGTTGCTCAGATGACATTACCAGGCGGAAAAATCCTGGCCCTGGTGTCTACTGTACATACTTTTGGGCATATAGAATAAAACATGAGTGACATTTTCTCTAAGAAGTATAGTACTGTGCAAAAGTCTTAGGCACCCTATTTTTTTTAGTAGACATTTTATTATAGACATTTATCTTTATGAACTCTGCATTACTGAGTCAGTGCAAAAAATATTTCCGATGTCCAAAGCTTACTTTTCCAAAAATAAAAAAGATTTGTATTGGAAAAATTTTGTGTGTCAGTGAAGAATGCAACATATTACATAAGAGATCACTTTTCAGACAAAAACAAAAAACAAAAAACAAAACACTATGAAGGCTCCTGGGTTTTGCATGCAAAAAAAACTAAAAACATAAAAAAAAAACAAATGCAACAGACAAAACCTCCAGAGAAAATATGGCAGATTCTCCAAGATGCTCAGAAAAACTTCTGAGAGCGCATTTCCTTATGAGCTACACATACTGTACACATTGTACCTGGGGCTACTGTTTAAGAAAAAAAACAAAAAATGCAAAGGGTCGTCACACCAAATATTGACTTTGCTTAGTTTATTACTGTTTCCTGCATGCTGGAGTATTTTTTCTTTTAATTAGAAAGATTTCATTTCATTATTTACTTCACAGCATTTCTCTGCATGTGCCCAAGACTTTTGGACAGTACTGTATACTCATACATTTTTTCATAAGCATCATCCAAATCAGTCTCTCTCTCCCTTTCGTTACTTGAAAGAAATGTCAGTGGTGGCATTTGACAAACAGAAACCTCATCGCCAGTCTTCGCTCGAATGATTACTGTTTGCTCAGTGAATTTCTGGGATTTTATTAAATCAGCGTTTAACCATTATATCTTTATCCACTGCCATTGCTACCGTGCATGGATCATTTGACAGCTCATTAGACTGTTTACAAATCGAATTTATTTGGCTTATGTCTGCTTTGATTCAAAAATATATTCAAAGTGTGACATTCATTCATTCTATGAGGAAATTATTTTAGGGCCAAGTTGTGGACTGCACACATACGGTAATTGACATAATGTGCACGCCATACGCAGAAAATCAACTTAATCTCGTGCCTAACCCAATTCTGAATATGAATAACTTTCTAAGCTTTCTAATGTTGATGAAATAAAGGCACAAACTCCAAATAGAGTTAGCCAGTTATCAAGCTTGCAATTAAGACACAAAACTTGACTATTTTTAAGCCTCTTTTTTTTTTTTTTTTTTTTTTTTTTTTTTAAGATAACATTACCTCTGTAGGATAGCTGTATGAATTTATGTGAATATATTTCTTCTCTTTAATTCCAACAGTCATGATACTTTCAGGATATTGAACTCATATGTATAAGTCTTTGTAGAAATTGAACTCCATTGTCTGAATTACACTGGAGTAATTCACTGAACCAAAGGCTGTCTTCAATTTGGGTTTGCACACGTTTTTAAGGCAGGAGGTGAAATTTTGTTTTTAAGTTTATCCTTCTTGAAATTTCTTGAAACTACTGTAGGCAGAAAGCCGAGATAAAATGATAAAGAATGTAAAAATACTGCTGTTCCCCGAGTTACTATGGCCCCACTTACGATTTTTTGAAGTTATGATGATGATTGTGAGACGCTCAAAATTGTAAAATATTTAGAAAATATTTCAAATTCATGGGCAGGCATCGCAGGCAGGCCAGCGTAACAGCGTATGTGGACGTTCAGACGATGCCTGGACGTACATGGACAATGAATGCCCAGATCACTTGCCTCGCGCGATGCCTCACTTTCTCCCTCGACTCACGGAGTTAACTTGTGTATCGGTGTACTGTACAGTGGATTACCACGGGTTTTGTTGGGATTATTACCGGAACAGCTTCAGCGGCAGCTGTCTGTAGCCGGAGCTCAGTATTTGTGTAGCGGGGTGTCACGGCTGGATGGAGCTCAGAGACACAGTGCTGCTGCCTCCACCAAACTCTCTCTTTTGACAGAAATGTGATTTAAATGAAGTCATCAGTGAGTGTGTATGGTCTAGGAAAAGACTCCTGGGTAGGCTAGGCTAAGCTATGCTAAGCTGGGCTAAACTAGGCTAAGATAGGCTAAGCAAGGATGAGATACCTAGGCTAGGTTAAGTGGTTCAACATAGTTGTTCGACTTACAATATTTTCGACTTACGATGGGTGTGGCGGAACGCATCTCCATCGTAACTTGAGGACTACCCGTATTGTTTATTCCCCCTTCACATTTGTCTTTAGGGTTTGCATTCCAAGATGCATTCGCTGATCACATTAAGAGAAGGAAAAACTGCCCAAAGTATTCCTCCTTTAACCACGTGTTAGTTACAGAAAGCGTGCTGGAATAGTCTCAACCCAACAGTGGCTTTACTGTGCTTAGAAAGTCAGCAACATTGACCGTATTTACATTTTTCTTCTTGTTAAAATGCTTGCAGCCATCACTGCAAAGAACTAAGAGTGTTCAGATTCAGCCATTGATCGAGTTTCATAATGAAAATGGTCTGCGAGACCATATCGACTTTCTGTCTGGCTGTCAATTCACGTTACGTTTTATTCGTTCTGCAACGTGGGCTTCTAAGAGTCCTCTGGATTCACAGGTCTAATAGAATCAATATAGAACAGTGCTTATAAGAAAGGCATAAGGCCTGCTTCAGGATATTGAGCCTGGTTTATTATAGTATTATCTATATTGGCGGGGTAATTTCGACCAAGACTAGGATGAATCTGTTTCCATGCCTTAACCTTGTATCATTGAGGACACTAGGTTTAAACGGCACCTCTCGCTGATCTCATGTCTACTGCGTAGTGATGTTAAATCTAATATCAAACACTGATGTGAGAGGATGAAGAGAATGAGGTCTGTAAATCATTTCAGTAATAACACACTCCCTGTCTTATGATATGATTATTGGGTAGATATTATAGTTTTTTACGTCAGGGTTCAGCTGATGATTTGAAGTCCTCTGAATCAATCAGGTGAGTATCGTCACTATGGGATGTATTCACAGTTAATTGGTTATAAAAACATGCGGAAAGGTACCTGGATTTAGAGTCAGGTCATGCAGCTTATAAGGTTGATTTTCCGGGTGTGCCAATCATAGTTCACGCTCGGGGGGTTTGCTCGACTTTCTTGAATAAATGGATCTCAGATAGGCTTTTTCAATGGTGTCTAGACCACCTGCTGCAAACTTCCCTTTTAAGGGGGTGTATTACACCCTTTTCTCACAAGTTGGCCCAGTTCCCTGAGGTCTTGATGAAATGTTGGTCACATACCACAAGGATAAAGTACCACAGTACCCATCTCACCGCGACTAAACAGCCCTGTTCAGAACGGCCTGTTCCTTTAAATTAGGGGTCCCCAACCTTTTTTGCGCCACGGACCGGTTTTATGTCAGAATATTTTGCACGGACCGGAGGGGTGGGGTGGGGGTGTTGTTGTTTGGTTTGCAATGTAAACGGACGGACCGGGGGGCGCAAAGTTTTGCGATGGAACCGCTATATTCTCTGAGTCACGTGCAGAGTAGCATTTTTCAAAAAAAGAGACCCAGGAAACTAATGAAAATAAAATAACTAAAAATATCAGAAAGATTATTATTGTTTCGCGGCCCGGTACCAAAAGACCCACGGACCGGTACCGGTCCGCGTCCCGGTGGTTGGGGACCCCTGCTTTAAATGACGATTAACCCCTGTTGACACCACCCCCTTCTCTGCCAGGTGATCAGATAGTGCTTTCCTGATGAATATTCATGACGTTTCTTTTGCTTCTCAACCTGTGAGTGGAGATACTCAAATAGGGTGGTGGTATAATTCTCACGAGGTCCCCCTGTGACATAGGAAGGGGAGCCAAATCTGAATGGCTTGTTAAATCATGTTTTCTGAATCAGGCAGCCAACCCTGACTGGCTTGTCTTATTTCAGAGTTTGTGAGTCAGCAGGCACTCTGTATACCCAAATTTATATGCAGTGAGTTTTTCATACTACGTCCCCTTTAAGAAAAAAAAAAAAAAATTGGGATCGAAAATGCTGACTGAAGAAGGAAATGGCTTTTTTTTTTTCTATCTCTGATGTCAAATATAATATGATGTAATGTAAAAGCTGGCGCCAAAATTCCAAAGGCAAAATAGTGCATAACTGATACATGGCTCTGTTTTACTCAACCTCCAGCCTGCCTGTGTAACTCTTCCGCAACTTCTAACTGTATCTGTAGTTACTTCCGAGGTCTGAATATCAATGTGTGCAATTTCCATATTAAATCCTCACTGAAGTATGCATAACTCAACTCTGAATATGGCCCTGGATATTTAGACTTAATGCCGTTATTGTTATGGCGCGTATCTTTGTGAGTCTGTGTATTTTTCTCTTTTTCTTCTAATACCATACACCGAAGGTGTGAATAAGCTTCTTTCTCTTCCATATCATTCAGTTACAGCAACCTTCATGCTGTAATATAGTTTATAATTTCATCAAAGAGATTAAAGTGCTAACAACTGTAGTTGTGACCTTCCAAAACAGTCGTAAAGTGGCTTAGAAGGCATTGGGGGGTGGAGGTGGGGTGGGGGTGGGGGGGTGCTTGAATATAATATAATAGCAACAATAATAAAACAACAACCAAAATCCGCACATGCTTTATGTGCTATTTAAAGTGTGCTGATATTTTTAGGCTATTTTCTGCTTTGTTTTCACTTGTTTGTTATTTGGGTTTTGGCTTTCATGATTTATAGGTGTAATATACTCTAGTGTGTGTGTGTGTGTGTGTGTGTGTCTGTGTAAAATAGAGCACTATCTTTATTAATCTCACAGTTTTGTGTTTTGCTCCTCTTTTTTACTGTGAGAGTTAACTTACTAGAGTTAATTCTTAGAGTTGCCATAATGCAGACCAGGGGAATGTGATAAGGTTTTGACTGCATGGGTTTATTTGGTGCTAGAAGCAGTTCAGGAGATCATTTGAAACTAATATCTGAATCAGCACAGTCCTGTAAACGTTCCATGTAGGGATCTCATGGAAAAAATGTGTGCGACAATTAAGCAATCCGGGTGGTGAAGCAATTAGCACGATCTCCTCACAGCAAAAAGGTCTGGGTTTGAGCTCCGTGGTCGACTGGGGCATGCGGTGGCTGGGTGACCTGCCCTGAGTGTACCCTGCTTCTCACCCAAAGGCATCTGGGATTGGCTTCAGCTTCTCCCTTCTGACCCTGAACAGGACAAAGCAGCACGGAAAATAAATTAATGAAGTAAACAATCCATTTTGATATACGCACCTAAAAAACCTGCATGCACACACTGTCGTATACGTACAAGGTTCAGACTTACAGAGGTAATAATATGACTTTGCAAATATTCATTGCAGTGTAACTAAAAATAGCACTTTTATGACTTTTCACTGATGGGTTCCTGATCTCAGAAGCCTCCTTGTGCCTACAGTTACACCATTTTTTCCTGTAATTTGATAAAAAAAAAAAAAAATCTAATCTAGGCTGGTTAGTTAGCCCATACTAACTGGGACAGGGCAGTGCTGAAATAATAAAGTCTGTATAAAATAATGGGAATCCCATAAAACTGAAACTCTCTCCCCTTGTCCATGGACAAACCTGACAGGTTCATAAAATCAGTAGTGACTTGAGAACTCAGGGTTAAGCAAAGTCTTGTGTTTTGTTACTTAGGAAAACAATCTTGCATGGCTTTAAGCTTTGGCCCATGTCTAAATGCAAATAAATGTGAGATGTGATGCCAATCTTTTGCTGAACCAAATGTTTTTATGAAATACCCCCACTCGAGTAACACCCTTTTTTACACTGAGTGGACATGACCATGTGTGTGAGGACACCTGAAAGTAACAAGCACATCAAGAAATACTCGGGACAAAAGTTGTTATTTTTTATCATAGCCACAAGGTCCCCTGTGAGACGTTGAGTTCACATCTATACAGATACGTAGATTTTCCAGAAAGGACACTTTTGAAAAATGACCTCACAGAGAAATGTCAAAACTCCATGTTCACAATTTTGTGTGCATTATGAATGTGCTAGACCTCTGTTTATCATGACTGCTGACCAGGGTGTTACTTTATGATCTGGAAATTCATACTTGATAATGTGTTTGAGGTTTTATTATTACACCCTCATGCACTGGCTCCACACTCATACACATTGTGCTGGTTTTGACTCCACTGCATTGCAAGGCAAGATTTTAGATTAAAATGAAATCTTAAAGGTCCACTATGGCGGATCTATTAGCATTAATGGAGTATGGTATGTTTTCATTAGATATAATGACCTCTAACTAGGGCAGCATGGTGGTGTGGTGGTTAGCGCTGTTGTCTCACAGCAAGAAGGTCCTGGGTTTGATCCCTGGGCACCAGTCTGTATGGAGTTTGCATGTTCTCCCCATGTCCATGTGGGTTTCCTCCAGGTACTCTGGTTTCCTCCCACAGTCCAAAGACATGCACAGAAGGGATTAGGCTAATCAGCTACTCTAATTTGCCCGTAAGTGTGAATGTGAGTGTGAATGGTTGTCTGTCTCTGTGTGTTGGCCTGCCGGTGGATTGGTGACCTGCCCAGGGTGCACACCGGTTCTTGCCAAAAGTCGGCTGGGATTGGCTCCTGTGCGACCCTGAACAGGATGAATCTGAAAAGAAGCACTGGAAGGAAGGTGAAGAAGAAGAAAGCAAGACAAGGAAGATGAAAGAAGAGGAATCAGTGTTTGCTGGTGCTGGCTAACAAGTTTGAGAAGTCAAATTTTGGAAAATGGAGGCTCATACTTTTTACTTAGGACAGAAAAAAGTAAGGGAGCGTGAATCTTAATACATGGAAGTATGCTGCGCGCACCTGACGGCCACTGTACGCTCTAATCCATGCATGGAAATGGAGGGGTAAGGGAAGGGTGTGGTCCTACATTTCAGACCTTTAAGCAGTATTTCTACCTTCATGACTAGTGTTTGTCTTTTTTTTATTGTAGAACCTTCAGCTATGTTGGTGCTTTGCCACATTTCTCCTTCTGTACATTCACTGTGCTTGCTTTTAACTTTGAGACATTTGACTTAACAGTTTGTCATATTATCGCAACCTGCTGGGTTGGAGTGCTATTTTTGTGTGGATGGAGATTTAAAAACTTTATGCATAGACAGACCCTGCTGCCATGGGTGTACTTGGACTCACCTCTCAGACGAAATCAGCCGGGATTATCTTCCCCAGTGACCCTCAATGAATAAGTGGCATAGATATCAAAAGCATGGATGTGTAGTCAGAGGCTAAGGAGTGCTCAAAAATAAAAAGCCCTGAACATTTAAGTATACCAGTACATGAAAACAGACTAGGAAACGAAAGGCTGTGCTCAGGCAGACAATGGTGCAAAATTCACAGCCAATGAAAGGGGAAAAAAACCCAATCCAATCAATTTCTGTCAAGAGAGAACATTTGGAGTTTGAATAGAAAATAGAGTTAAAAGAAAGGGGGAAAAAACCCAACAAGAACAACAGCAACATTTCGCAACAAAGATGGACATATCAGTACCTGGGGACCCAAGATACGATTTTCTATCAGGGCTATTAGATTTTCATTACGTCTAGTTGTCTGGTGGACAAGTAGGCTCAGTAAGCTAGCTGTCAAAAGGGTTATTTTTCTTCTCTGGTTCAACAATCAAAGCAAGAAAAAACAATCCTACTGGCTTTTGCTAAATAGACAATCTTTTCAGAATTGGGAGCACGCAGGTCAAAACTGAGCAAAATAAACTACAATATATTTCTGTCATAGAAATCTCCTGCACACAACACAACATCCAGTCACCCCGCACTTAAAGAAATACAAAGATGCTAGCTGGGCCTGAATAATATATCTCATATGTGGTTTAAAAAAACCCATGGCTCAAATGTTGGATAAAAGAACTTGCTAACTTTATTGGTGCAATGAAATATACTCTCATGATTTCTAAAAAAAAAAAAAAAAAAAAAAAAAAAAAAAAGGATGATGACTACAACAGAGTCACTGCTATTATGGGAATTTATGTACTTATTCGCTTAGTTAGCCACCAATTTTTCTAACCTAGTCATCTGGGTGTCATGGCAACTGAAACGTGGGACTGTTGCCATGGGAACACACCGGCCCAACCAGGACTTTTCAGATCTTTACAAATGGCATATGTCATGCTGCCAAAATGAAATGGTTTTCAAGAAAAGTGCTTGTGATGGTGGACAAATTCTCAGGGAAGATGGAAGCAATTTCATGCTGGGCAAAGCATAAAAAACAACAACAAAAAAACCCAACACAAAACAAAACGAAACGAAAAACCTTGAAATAATTAATTGGTGAAGAAATATGTTTTACAGCATTGGTGAACTGAGATAAAAACCAAACATTACATTATTTGTTTGCATTGTTCTTATAGGCAACAAGATAAAATTGGTTTGGGACCTGAAAAGTGGGTTCCTACCTGGAACCAAAAGATAGCTGGTTTTTCCAGGGCAAATCATGACAACAGCAGTGGATGTGCCTTTAGTTTGGAGAGGAAGCAGAACACAGCAATGTGGAATGAAATGGAAAAGGATAAATTAAGCAAATATCTGCAATGACAAGACAAAAGTTAGCAGGTAACTGATGTGATCCGTCGTCTTGTTCCTACCGTTTACCTCCACGGTATGCAACATTCTCCATCCATGATGCATTCATGATTACAATGGTTTTGCTCAAAAGTGGTGAAAACATGACCTGGTTCACTAGCAGGCACAAAGGTTTAAAGAATCCTGAACTGAACTAGTTCAAGATCCCCTATTTGTTGGTGAGCTATGCATGAACAGGCTATATGCACGCTCACTCCCGCATCCTGACTAAGCCAGTTGCTTCACTTCCAGCGCAGGCTATTTCACGACTTCAGATTAGCTTTGTCTATTCACCGACATGGCGTTTTACTCGGCCTCTCCAAGATTTGCCACGAATGACCGTCAACGACGTTAGTCGTATTCTCCAGTCCCTGTGTCATACGTCCATTAATGCCTATTAATGTCTATTAATGCCCAGAAGCGCATGAGGTGCTCATAGGATGCAAATCTGCATAAAACAATTACGATATGTTAGCATGTTCTCTTCTAACTATGCCTTACAGTTTTTTTTATTCATTAAGTAATATCATGATCAGTGGAGCTATATCATACCTTGTGAAAAATGGTGTGTTTTTGTGTGAGGCTGCAAAACGGTGGATGCCAAACTGCTGCTTCAAAGTGAGCCCCTCCACCTGTTTCCTCAGCCGCAGAATCTTCTCTCCGAGAGCAGCATTTTCCTCCAGAGCTAGGTCAACAATGGCGGGATCCGGAACTGAACCATAAACGTGGTCTGGGGAGACTGGGGAGACTTCTTACTGTGTGTGTGTGTGTTATCCTCCAAGTGAAACCCCAAGTCGTGGTGGTGAAGCTGAATAATTATTCCACTCAAATAAAGTTGGAACCGCTCCCTCCTTTAGCAGTCATCGTCCTCTGTCAGATTCTGGCTCTCAGACATCTTCTTGTTTAAAATGGCGGCTACAAACGTGGGTATGGGGACTGAGTGTGAAACTTTCCCTCCGGATAGCAACAATCCATTTCCGCCTAGTTTCCTCATTGGAGGGAAATGTGTGAAAGCTAAGTACTTTGTTGTATTTACTGGATGTCTGACACAAAGGCACACAACAGTGTTCAGCTGTGGTGCTATTTGTTCGCTGAAATGTAAACATTTTCTTAAGAGACATGGTGGTGATAATGCTGAAAATACGAGCTAAACGCAGTAAACAAAAGGGGACCGGAAACGACTTAGCTGGCTAAACTTTTACCAGAACTACGTCAGCACCACTCTGTACATATAGCCCATTGAACGCCAGCAATATTATCAACAGTATACGAAGCATGGCAACATTAGCTGGTTAGCTAACCAGTTGCTAACTAGTTGGGGTTTCAGTAGCTTGCTAGGTTCTTTAGGTAGCTTGCTAGCTTATGTTAATTTATACATGGTTTTAGCTACATAATTTTTTATTTAGCCAATTTTCCCCTTACTTACAGCCTATTGGTTAGTATTACCTATAGGCTGTAGCGGCACAACAAGCAATTGCTTTCAAACATGTGAGTGACATCTTAAGTTTAATACAGAGCTTTCATAATGTAAAAAAAAAAGCCAGAAAAAAATCTGGAGTGCTAGACCAGCTCAGTCAGCTAGCTATTGGCTTACATGACGCGATGTAACGTTTCCACATTTAAAACTGAAGTTTTTCTGCAGTTTCTGATTTAAAACTGAAGATACCTGATGAATTATTATCCGTCTCCACTGTCTCAGGCCTTGCTGCTGCTACTGATGAAGCATTTTTAGCAACTAAAGTTTATAATTTTAAAAGGCTTTATTTTGATAATGGGTCTTGAAATTGAATTCTTTAAGATGTGCAGATGCTAAAAGTAGAAGTTTAATTCATTATTATTATTATTATTATTATTATTATTATTATTAGTAGTAGTAGTAGTATTAGTATTAGTATTATTTAATGTGATCCAAAATAAATCCATTAGAATTGAATAAAAAAAA
>JAQLOM010000019.1:5126440-5137443 GCA_030068315.1 Chrysichthys thysi
TATGCGCTTTGTACAAGTATTCACCCTGATTGAACTTGAACTTGATTTAAAATTCAGTCACGGCTTTCTGAAGTCGTTTTCCTTTCCCTTCTTTAGAAGTGGTGTGTTTCAGATATCCACAAGGTCACATGGTACAACATACAGTCATTGGTCATTGGGGGGTAAAGGAAAAGTGTGTGTTATTCCATTAAATTGTTCTGAGAAATGAATTAAGATTATTATTTTAAAATGAACATACAGCCAAAAATGGATACACAGATTGCAATATTGCTAGTATTCAATAAAAAAAAAAAAATCCGGCATTGAATTTGTATCCATGCACTTTTTCAACATGCCACTTTGTGACCACCTCTACAGAATATTTGCTTTACAGTAGTTGATGGACACACACAATGAGTCATTTTTAATACCATTTATAAAATTCTTTTACAATTTGCAAGAAATAGGAGAAAAAAGTGGGCAAGAATGAATCACTGAGAAATGCAGGAAAGCAGAGAGAGAGCAGGGAGTGGTGGAACTCAGTGGTTACATAATTCAAGGTACTGACCAGCCAACTTATGATCCTGCAGGGCCATAAAATTTGGGCTGGCCTTAACAGCATATATAATGTGACACTTCTGACAGATCCAATCTACCAGTACTGCACTACCATGCTCCCTGGTATGTACTGGTTTAAGTCAGTGTATGTGTATATGTGTATATGTGTGTGTGTAAGAACTTGTTCACAGCAATATAAAATGTGCAAGCTCACACCACAAGGAATTTTACAGTTACAACATTAATCAAAGACAAGATGACTACATGGCTGCCTCAGAGAGCTAGAAAATCCTCAATTAAATTTAGCCTTTGGAATTAGGAGGCAAAATAATTACTTTAGGGACTGATTTTTATTCACACTCTCTCTCCGGTTGCATTTCAGCTCCCTGTGCTGACACGCAAAAGATGTTGCTGATAAAAGTGGGCCAAAAAAAAAAAAAAAAAAGAAAAAAGAAAACTTAATGCAAGACAGCAGCAGGAAACTAATCATAGGAGACACACAAATTGAAAGTTTAAATCTGTTTTAAAGCTCTTTAAAAATGAATGCGGTGGCAAATTTAACACTCAATTTCTCTCAATATCATCGGAGTTGCCGCTTCAAATAACCAACTGTGAATATAGTCCCTGTGAGCCACTATAATTATAACATCTTATTTAGGGTTGACTTATGTCTATGTAATGTTCTCAAATCTGACTGGTCAGAAGGTATTCATTAATATATCACTGATAACAGTGCAGGCTGTAATTCAAATGATAATTTTATATTACCTGTTTGAACATTCTATACTAAGAGCTCGTACAGGAACTTGTATTACGGACATACAATAATAAATGGATTCAAAAAGTGTTATTTAAGATAGAAAAACCAAAATGGTGTGGGGGAAAAAATGCAAGTTTATAGCAGCCATAAGTGATAAAAGGAAACAATTTAATCTACTGCATGTTCCACAACATTAAATGCACAGTACAAATGGTAAAACTGCACAACAAATGGGACTTAGCACATCATTGCTTATGTGTCAAGATATGCATATATTTCCACATGCTCCTGACCATGTGTACGCATTGTACCCTAGTGGTAGAAACATGCAGCAGCAGGAAACGGACTACACGTACTATCATGTCGTATTATATCAGCATAATTAAGAGTGTAATTACTGATTTTGGTCTTCACAAGATGCAGATAGAAGTCACAGACAGAATGTAAAGTATAATAGTATCAAAGGGACCTTTAAAGATCGATCGAGATTACGCCTTGTTTGAAAATTTATCACCACTGGAAAATATGCTGAAAATGAGAAGTGGATGACTGGTCAGTTTCGTGGTCAGTGCAGTTTTACTTGATCGTTATTCTAGGGCTTTTAGATTCAGGTATATTTCAGAGTGAAATTGGAAAGGTTCTGCCATTTCTACCTAGTTCCTCAATTATCTAATTTGAGTATCTATCTAATTTAACTAAAGCTAAAGATAAATTAAGTCTTCCCAACATACATGTAGTTTACACTGCAAATTGCATTAAACATTACATTTCTAAAACCAACAGTGGAGAGAGAAGACCCCAAAACTGCAGAGCTGCTACACATAACTGATAATCATGATTTTAACTTGTACCAGAATGATGGCAGGCATGGAGTAGGAAATGAAGGGCTTACGATCCAAAGCATCATTTGTCAGTGTTAAAGCAGTGTTATGACATGGGCATGAGTGCCCTGCCATTGGAACTGGGTCACTTGTGTTTATTGACGATGTGACTGGTGATTGAAGTAGCATGGTGAATTCTGAAGTGAACAAATCTACAGTTTCTGCTCAGATTCAGTCGAATCCTGCGAAACCGATAGGGTGGCACTTTATGGTACAGTTCGATAACGATCCAAAACCTCCAGCGAAAGCCGAATCGAAAAGTCAGTCACCTCACCTCAATACATCTGAGCACATCTTTCTCTTGCTAAAGACAAAACAAGTAAAGGCTTACCAGACCATCTCAAGGGAGGAAACTCAACATTTGGTGAACTCCACTGGTTCCAGATTTCAGGTGGTTATTGACTACAAAGGATTTCCATCCTAGTATTACAAATTAATCCGTACATTTACAATTAGGTTCGTTTGTCCAGTTACTCTCGAGCCTGTGAAAATGGAGGGACTATGTAAAAATAGCGTAGCATTTTTGTTAATCCCCTTGAATTGAACTTCAGAAACATTTCGATGGCTTGATCCACTGTGATAGCATCCAAATGCAAAATTACCAAAATTTTGTCACTTTCCAAATACTTACTGACCTACCGGTAAATCGCAAACAGTTGTGTGTACACACGTGTAATAAATACCAGTTTTCTTGTGCAGACCAACAGGTCTTGCGCACTAATGGTGCTTGTTTATGTGCTGATATTACTTCTCTTGCATGTGCTTTGATAAATGAGACCCGTGAAGAGCCGCATCAGTGGCCGTGTTTAGCCTGTCAACTATTCATTCCTGGTCATCATTTGCATAGTACGTCATGGTTTTTAAACGGCTGTGAATACTGAGCCACAAGTGAAATGCACTAAGGGCGAACTTGCTTGTTCGTTCAAAGACTGCAGAAGTGCAACAGAAGCAAAACACAGAATAGCTGCTAAGTTAATAAACTAGGCAATTTCAATTGATATTCTCTCCATTTCCATGTATGTGTAGTAACCATCCACAGTGAATCAGTAAGGGATTTTGTCACCATTCAAAATCCTTTGTATGAACTGGCCCGTGTTTGACAATTTCACAATTTTATTAGTCAGGCATGATTTCTGGACAATGTGAAAGAGTGGTAAAGATAGTTTCACTTACTACATAATCTAACATTAACTGCTGTCACTGTCAAATCTCAGGGGAACCAGTAGAACAAAAAATAAATAAATAAATAAATAAATCTACTTCAAGCACATCTGACCTCCTTTCTCCTGCAAGGAAACTGCTGAGCTTTGCCAAGCTTTCTGTATTGAGCTAAGTTAGGGCCTGTTGCATTTCTGTGGTGATAAAGATAGCCACTGATGCTAGGGTATTATAGTGAGGCGAAATTAAATGAGCTTTAAACAGAGTGTCTCGAAAAGACCCTGAAAATATGCTAATAAAATTAGACAGAAGTGTGAATTTTAAACTATACACTGGTCACAGAAAGGTAAAAGAGGGAGGTTAAATCCTAAATTGCACACTTAACTTTCATATGGCCCAAACTGACCCAGGCAATCAAAGAGCCCATTAACAGATTATGCTTCCTGCTTGACACCAAACACCATTACACATACCCAGCATGGATAAAAGACCTTTGTAGGATGTTTATGTTGTAGACCTTTGCAATGTAGCAATCTTCATACTGCATTGTGCATTATGTCATATACTCACTATTGCCTTTAACCAATAGGAACGCATTTTTTGCATCTATATTTAGGGGTGGGGTGGGGGGGGGTGTTGAATGAATATTCATTTTTAATGCAAAGTAAAAACATTCAGAACATTACTGTTTTAGGTGATTTTATGGGTGCAGTTATAGCAGACCTGCCGTACATGTTTCAAGATCAGCCTGTCTTACCAGATTGACATGACATCGAGAGAACCAATTATAAGAACCAATTTTTTTTTTTTTTTTTTTTTTTTTTTAAGTCACAAACTTTACAAAAGCATCTCATCAAGGGATGATCTAAATAATTGAAAAACACGGGCTACATTTAAGAACAAAAATAAATTCATGAGTACAATCAATGTGAAAAATAATACACCTTCATATCTATTATACTTATATCTATATCTATTATAAAAGATGCTAATTCTTAAAATGCACTGATGTGGTGACCCATCTGAAAATCATGACTCTGGAGTATGCAAAATTGAAGCTCATGTCTCTCAACAGTTTCATCCTTCTCACTCAAAGACCAAACTTGAATATACTACAGTGATCCCTCGCCATATCGTGCCTCAAATTATGCACCTTCACTCTATCGTGGGTTTTTATTTAAATTGGTCTGATTATATATTGTGGCTTTTCCGCTGGTTCGTGGGCTTTTTCTGGTAGAGTACATGCTTAGTCATTTGCCATTGGCCGATGGCTAATTTGCTACCCAATCAGAGCGCACAGCTAATTAGAGCATCCTGAGTGCTGATTAACTAAACAAAGAGCATCATTCCGATTTGTGTTAGCCAGCAGCTCATGTCTCGCTCAGTCAGCATTAACGTGTTTCGCTGAACTTTTTGTGGTAGTAAAGCCCTTCATTATGTCCCAAAAACTATCTGCGCCTTCTACTTCTTCCGGGGCCATGCCCATGCTCCGACAGAGATGCTAACAATCACCGAAAAGGTAAAACTTTTGGACTTGTTAAAGGAAAGGACCAGCTGTGCCACTGTAGGATGCCATCAACGCGTCCATGGTTCACTACATAAAGAAGGCTGAAAAGAAGATAAGAGCTACGGCCACAGTGTCTTATAACCAGGGCGCCAAACGAGTTGTAAGCGTGTGTAATAAGGCTGTGGTCCAGATGGAATCTGCTTTAGGACTCTGGATTGAGGACTGCCGGAGGAAGAACATTCCCGTGAAAACCCATATAATCCGAGAGAAGACCAAGCAGCTTTATGAAATGTTTGCGGATAGCGGGGTTGAGCTAGAGGGCGACCGTCAAACTTGAACTTCTGCGGATTCCCCCAGCAAGAAAAATGACTTTGCCGCCAGCAAGGGCTGGTTTGAAAAATTCAAGAGGCAGTTCAACTTGGCCAGTGTGAGTCTCCATGGAAAGGCTGGCTTCACGGACAAAGCCGCAGCAGAAATTTGCTGGCAACACCTTCATGAACATCACAAAAGAAGGCGGATATCAGCTGGAGTAGGTGTTCAATATGGACAAGACGGCCCTTTTCTGGAAGCGGATATCCTCTCGTACCTTCATCACAAAGGAGGAGGCAAGAGCCCCGGGCTGTAAGGCTCATAAAGACCACGTCACGCTAGTCATGTGCGGCAATGTTGCGGGCTTTTGCTGAAGCCTGGCTCATTTACAAGCCCAAAAACCCCCGGGCCCTGAAAAACAAGAATAAGAACCAGCTGCCTGTGTACTGGATGCACAATCCGAAGGCCTGGATTACGAAACTCCTAACTGTTGATTGGTTTCACCAATGTTTCATTCCGGAGGTAAAGATCTATCTGGCAGAAAGGGGCCTTGAGTTCAAAATGCTTTTACTGCTGGACAATGCCGGAGTTCATCCCATGGATCTTTCCTTCCAAGGGGTGAAAGTAGAGTTCTTGCCGGCAAATATGATGCCACTGATTCAGACAATCGATCAAGGGGTTATCCGGGCCTTCAAGGCACTGTACACTAAGAACGTCCTGGAACACATGGTTGTTGCCATAGAAACGGATGAAGACTTTTCCCTGAAGGACTACTGGAAGAATTACATCACATCGTACCTGGTGACAGTACAGAGAGCACTGAAGGACATGAAGAAGGAGACTGTCAATGCCTGCTGGAAGAAATTGTGCCCAGAAGTAGTCAATGAATTTGAGGGCTTTTCTGCCGAAGAAATTCATCTCTCTGCGGTTGATGAGGCAGTTAGGTTGGCAAAACAGCTAGGAGGAGAACGCTTTGATGACGACTTCCGACAAGAGATGCTCGAGGTCTACTCAAAACTGCTGACTGACGAAGACGTGGCCGAAATGACCAAGTCAGCGAGCAATGAAGAGAAAGACCAAGAGGAGGATCGAGCACACGAAGAAGAAGAAGAAGAACAAGGCCTGACTCTCGAGCGCCTCGCCACCATTTTACAGTTAGCTAAAGAGCTTCAGGCATCAGTTGACGAATGGGACCCACAAATGATTCACTCTTTGCAGTTCAGAAATGCTCTTGATGGTGCCACGGAAGTGTATAAAAACCTGCTAACTTAAATGAAAAAACAGCGCCACCAACTACCCATCATGATGTTTTTTACCAGGAAAAGAATGTTTTTAAAACTGTTTTGCGTATTTTTTCTCATCAATGATATGCAATAGTTGTTGTTTCTATACTGTGTCAACTGTGTTTACTGTACATACAGTACATAATTTCAATGAATCTTACCCAAATTCTGAGAATATAAAGGGTTTATGCTGTATAACCGAAGGTAATGATTATAAAGAGTGTGGGAGGGTTTATAAAGGCTTAAAATACATTAAAAAAATAACGATATTATTATGGCACTTGTCGTGGCAGGTTCTGGAACCTAACTCTCGCGATTAGTGAGGGATCATATGTATATGAATGTCTATAGTACATTAAAACGGGGGGAAAAAATTACAAGAATACGCATTTCGCACAGGTGGATTGGAACCAGGTAATATGTAGTGCTGCAAAATGCAATAAGAAGCAACAGGAGCAAGAAACAAAAAAAGAGAGGAGGTCATTTATTGAAAACTGCATTTAAACTCAAACAGGCTGTTCGTCAGCTGATCAAAAGACCATAGCCTTAAAGATTCAAAATCTGCACAAAACCTGGCTTTCATGTCATTTTTTGTTCAGGCATTCATACTGTCATGACCTCCTGATGCAAAGGCAAAGGATTTCTTTCTTTGAACGTGGCATTGTTGAGCAAGGCCTTTCGCAATGTGCTCTTGCTGCCGAGGTTGGACACAGTAAAAAATTCTTAAAAGATCCTGAGTGGTAGAAAAAGTCAAGTGGTAGACCCAAAACAATTTCACCAGACCTACGCTGACCCAGACGGACGTCAGTTCGAGACCATGGATGCTCTTCGTGAAGCCATCTTCACCGCATTGAGCAACGTTCCCATCAGCCTCCTGTAAACACTCGCATCAAGCATGCCTAAACGAATTTTTGAAGTGATTTTTGTAGAAGGACTACGGAGTCCTTCTTTGACTATTTTATTTCTGGTTTTGGCTTTTTTGAGGCTATTGTCTTTTGATCATCTGATGAACAAAAGAGTCTGAGTTTAAATGCAGTTTTCAATCAATTGCCTACTCTCTATTTTTTTTTGGGGTTCTTGCTCCTGCCGTTTCTTTTTGCATTTTGCAGCAATACTTACAACCTGATTACAATCCACCGTTGTGAAATGTGGATTCTTGTAATTTTTCCCGTCAGTCTTAAGATTTTGGTCAGGAGCGTATAACAAGTCTAGAGTATTCTAGGTCTGTAGACTTGGAGATCTTGGAGTTTTTACTGCCATGTTCATCTCTGGCCTCAGTAACAAGGTAGAGTTGTTGTTAACTGGGGTTGGATCTTTCCAGCTCCATCTGCAAGTGCTGTAGGACTTTCTTTCCAACAACGTCCAGATAGGAAGAACTGGAAACGGGACAGAGCCACACTGACAGTTGTCTTGGAACTTCTCCAGGGCTGCTGCCTGTTCACCCAAGACTGTGCAACAATATCATGGATGACAGAAAACCTAAATGGCCAATTGCGCTTCAGAAAAGCAGTGGCTCATGCTTCGGTCAGCATCAACGGTTCAGCTGTGAAAATTGTCAACAGCTTTAGATCAGCTGCCAGAATTTTCATCTCAGTCCCTGAACACCAGCAGCACCCTCAAAATTGCCCAGTGGTATCCGTTCTTTCTGAGGATATTTTAAAAACTTTGGGACAAACAGCAACTTCAATGCTTACTGGTGTATAACAAAGACTGGGATGCATCACAGTACGATTTGGCAATCTGAGCACATATGACCAAAAGGACTGTAAGAACCGCATTAAAAAAAAAACAAAAAAACAACCCACCAGCACAGATATCACATAACTCCAGAAGATCTATTTAACCAGATGCGAGACGAGAGCACAGTCCATAATTTTGGACTCCTCTCATCCAGGTAATGCCCTGCAACCCCCCCCCCCACACACACACACCCACACCCTCCAGCAAACATCTCCAAAACATCACAGCACACACTTCCCATCAGAGGAACAGCACCTTCCCTCAGGCTATAATGATTCTCAACAGCAGGCTTTAAAAGATGCTAGCTTTTCCTACCTCACTAGACCAGTCCTTTCAAGCGACTACAATAAACTGCTCATCTTACATGTCAGACTTTATTTAAAAAATAAATAAATAATCAACATCTAACATGCACCTACCTGTCAATGTAGCATCATCTGGTTTGAAATATTCACACATAAGAAAGTACATTTAGCCTATTAGTAACCCTTTCATTACCATTTGCCTTGTTGTTTTCTTTCCTACTGTCCCAACACATTTCTCACAATAGCAGCAATTATTCAATTTACTAGTTGTCTAGTCAATGCAACACCTAATATTTAGTATAGAATTATACTATGCTGTGGTAACGTTGCACTACTGAAACAAAACAGTTCTTGGTTATATTGGCCTTATATTGTGCTCATACATAAAGCTATAATTAAAATGATCATTAGGGCTAAAAGCACGTTTTTCCTCCACCTCTCCATCATTGTCTAATTGCGGTACAATGCTTCTTTTCCACCAGAGTTTAATTAAGACCTACTCGTCAAGGCGTCACTAAGGCCAGCAAAGCCATTGGCATAGCAACCGCCTGCATGAACAGGCTTGATGTCTGGCAAGATTATATAATTTCAGCCGTTCAAGTAGAAACCAGATGACTGGGAGTTGCTGCACTCTAGTGTTCAGGGTGATGCAAAAGGAGGTATGGATACCATGGGATAACCTTGAAGTAGCTACAGGACTGCTATACCGGTGACATCACAACACAACATACACTATATGGTCAAATGTTTGTGAACACCTGACATCATGTGTGCTTTTTGAACATCCCAATTCAGTTTTGCTTCAACCCTTCACTATAAACTTCACTTTGTATACAGGGGTGTTTTCATGCTGAAACAGGTTTGGACTAGGCCCTCTAGTTCCAGTGATGAGAAATCCTCATGCTACAGCTCACGAAGACATGCTAGACAACTATGTGCTTCCAACTTTAGCCAACAGTGTGGGGAAGACTCACATACATGGGTGTGATGGTCATGGGTCCACATCCGTTTAGCCATATAGTCAATGTTCCCTCTAATTTTTTTCAGGACTGAGCAAATTGAAATGTGTCTGAGCGGCATGCTTCGGCACTAGGAGTGTTAGGATGTTGCGAGCGGGGGGTGGGTGGTTGGTGTTAGAATGTTGCGAGCGGGGGGGGGGGACGTTGTTAAAATGATGCGGGGGACTGCGCGGTCTGACAAATCATGTGCGCGGCAGTTCCGAGAGGCCTGCCCGATTGCGCACGCGCGCAGCTTAGAGGGAACATTGCATATAGTGACCATTTGCACAAGCAGGTATGATTTGCAACTCTTACTCTGGAGTTATGGAATTAATACCTTGAATAAAACATAACTTGAGCTTCAACACCAGGATGGTTTTTAGAATTTTTGCCATATCTGTCCAAGAAGAGCCTTGGCTGCTTTGAGAACTCTTTTCTGCTGAAAAATCCTGCTGCCAAAACACAAGATGGTAGACCACTTTTGACAGCTTGTAAGTTAGCTTCTTAATTACTTATCTAAATTCATAATAAATGCTCGAGATTTTCTAATTACTGACTGTCATGTTATTTCCTTTAAAACCACTTGGTTATGGTGTTGCATTAGAAGCAGTCATTAAGAAACAATTTCCATCTACAAGCTTGGTCTATGTTTTCACAGCTGGCAACTGGACAAACAAAGCTGGAATTTTTAGCAGGGATGCTATTCTTCAGTGCTCTTATTCAATTATTCATATACTCTACAATTTTTCCTCGCTGCACAGTGCGTACTTTAGATACTGAATAGAATATAGGCTTGCGGCTGCAATGCTACAATTTTCTCTTCTGCCTAAACTAAATACCTTCAGCTAAAATCGGACCATGTGGAGTTTTGTAACTTTTATGCCTCTATATATATATATATATATTACACATATATACTGCTTTTTTACTGGGGTTTTTTTATTTACTTTTTTTTTTTTTTAATTTACCACACTTTTACATACTTTATTTTACTCATTGTCCTATACATAATAAATCGACAGTTACAGATTGTAGGAAAGGTCCACTCCTGACCCCATGGTTGGTCCTGTAGAACAGTGTTTCCAAAACCTTTTCTGAGCCACGGCACACTTCTTGCATCAGAAAAATATGACGGCACACCGGGGGGTGGGGGGGAATGGGCACACCTGCCGACCTCTCACGGCACACCGGTTGAAAAACACTGCTGTAGAAAAAAAGTTGACCTATGCCATTATGTCAATGTTTACCCAACAGGTTGGTCCAATGTAGACCTAGAACTGGCCGAACGTGGATACAGTATTGGGCCAGTGATGGCTCAGGTAGCAGTTTACTTCCTGGATCAAAATTTTGACAGTTGGGGTAATATTGGCAAACCGAATGTACTGTATTTTCCGGATTATAAGCCTCTACTTTTTCCCACGCTTTGAACCCTGCGGCTTGTACAGCAATGCGGCTTATCTATAGATTTTTCTTTGCTAACTGCCATCAGGGGGCGCTAAAATGTGACAGACGCAAGAGATCAATG
>JAQLOM010000019.1:5184646-5209032 GCA_030068315.1 Chrysichthys thysi
GAGAGAGAGAGAGAGAGAGAGAGAGAGAGAGAGAGAGAGAGAGAGAGAGAGAGGAGATTTAGGGACTTTCCAGTAAAACTGGACCAAGGCTTTGTAACAGAAAGCTGGGCGGCTCTGCAGAATTCCTCTAGAAAGGTTCGCTCTCTCAGAAAAGAAAGTTGAAAACGAGGGAATGAAAAAAAGGTCTCTAGGAAAATCCCATAACCTTGGCAGCACTGGGATTTTCCGCATATGCACTTTCTTTTCTAAAGATGCTGTGAGTGTTTTTACACAGCTTAGTTGCTGTGGAAACATGGAGAATGGGTCTATGCTTCAGCGTCCCACTGCACTGAGGAAAGAGATGGATTCTGCCCTAATTTAGGTTGCAGGTGTTTTAAAGGAATAACAGTCACTTTTTAGTGAGCTTTTTTAGTGCACACATTAGTGCACACATTAGCACCAGTGATGGTTGATTGTGATATTAGACGGGAGGACTAATCTGTCTGATCTATCTAATATGCATCTCAATAGTTTGAACAGAACAATCAGAACTGATTCATGAATAAGATCACAGTCCCGGATGACATAATAAGAATAGTGTGGCGCAAACTATAAAACCAATTTAAAAAGAAATAGGCAGGTGCATTTAATGTACATACAGGTAGTCCTCAAGTTACGATGGAGATGCGTCCCGCCACACCCATCATAAGTCGAAAATATCGTATGTCGAACCACTGTGTTGAACCACTTAGCCTAGCTTAGGTATCTCAGCCTAGATTAGCCTAGCTTAGCCCAGCTTAGCCTAGCCTACCCACCCAGGAGTCTTTTCCTGTAGAATACATGCTTCTGAACTAAAATTAGCTCTTGAAGCATACAAAAAACCTGTGGTAATGCACTGTGCAGTACACTGATACACAAGGGAACTCCGTGAGTGAGTGAGGTATCGTGTGAGGCGAGTGATCTGGGCATCGTCCGCGTACTTCCAGGTGCTGTGCGCATATTTCCGGGTGTCATCTGCGAACTTTGGTTGTGAGGCCGGTTGGATGTACTGCCAAATTCTCTGAAACACCTTTGGAGACGGCTTATGGCAGAGAGATGAACGTTTATCTCACGGGCAACAGCTCTGGTAGACATTCCTGCAGTCAGCATGCCAATTGCACGCTCCCTCAAACCCCCAGGCATCGCTTCTACCATTCAGTGTGCTTTTCTTATGCTCACTGGTGGTGCTATTGCACTGGGTTACTAAAGGTCAAAAATATTACTTTAAGATATTTATTAACACCAAATAATCTCATGTGTACGCCAGAAATAATAATGCCTTTTTATCTTTGGGGGGAAAAAAAAAAACCCTAATAAGTCCATTGAGTCTATTAAGGTAGCTTCACTTATGATATGTGTATAATGTGAATTCTTTTTTTTTTCCTCATTCATATATATTCGATTCGAATTGATAAGAATCCATTTACGCAATTACTCATTGGATTTTGCATCCATGCGTTTGTCCAAATTATCCAGTCTTACCACCTCTAACTAACAACCTAACTGAACTAGCTCCAAACCTAGCTCTTTCTTTCACGATTATTCTGTTAAAAGTGAAAACATAAAGTGTTTGCTTTCCTCCACACTCACGAATAGACCTCATATATATATAACGCTGGGACCATATTCATCATTTTTCTCTGTGTCCTCCAGCAAGGCAGTAGCCTACATACACAATAGAAATTTTGCTGACATCATTGTCCAACATCCACTTGCTTACTGGAGCAAAAGGGGGTGGAAGGCTAAGTGACAGAGCAACAGAGAAGAGGAGGAAGAGGAGGCGGTAAAATAGAAAAGCAGAGGATATGCAAAAAAAAACAAAACAAGGAGGATAAGAGGAGAGAAACACAGCGAGGGAGGGTGATACAGAAGGAGTTAGAGGTTCTGAGACCGCAGGTGGAAAGGGAGGGTGAGAGAGAGAGAGAGAGAGAGAGAGACCGAGAGAGAGAGAGAGAGAGAGTGAGAGAGTGAACGAGAGAGAGAGAGAGTGAGAGGGGTTGGGCTGAGGACTCACTGCAATCAGGGAGAGCACTGCAGCTCTCTCTCAGATTCCACCCATCCTTCTGCAGCCTCTTCCTCTCTTCTCTTGCTCTCTCCCACACACACACACACACACACACACACACACAAACACCCTCAGCAGCACAGCATCATCACCAACATATCCTGCACTCATCCGTTGCCTCCTGAGCTCCTGTCCTGAGTTTCTAACAAGTGCGTCAGAGGCTGGGTAAGGATCAACATGCCCGGGGATACACAAGGCTTGCTGGACACAGACGCAGAGTTACCAGGTGAGACAAATGAGACAATATTAGGATGGAAATAGAAAGAAAAGGATAAATATAAGGGATGTGTGCAGGATTCCGTATAAACGCAGTGTCTGTTGCCACTTTAAAGGGAAAATGGGCTATGTGCGCAAAGAGAGAGAAATATGAAATACATGAAGGCTTTCTGAAGGAAGAGTGCACAGAGAGAGAGAGATTGGGTTTGGCCGCACCCTGAAACAGCATCAGCATTGTCCCAAAAGAGATGCTGTAATACATCCCGAGCATGACACAGCATCACCAAGGACCCCTCAGTTGAGAAACGAGTAGCCAAGACTAGTGCCGGCTCAGAAATGTATTCCATGTAAATGAATATTTCTGGCTTTTGGATGATAAAGATTTGGGCAGTACAGCATTAATGATGTCTTTTGCTATTCATTCAGATTGGGATTATTGCCCTGTGCTGTTGCTGGAGTAATATAATACAGCATGACAGAGAGGGAATATATATTGTTTTACAGTGTACATGATCTGTATATGATCTAATATAGCAACGATGATCTACAAGGCTTGATCCTATGTGATCTATACTATGTCCCTGCTTTTGTGTATTAGAAAATTGTCCTCGCTTGTCTTTTATGGAAATATGTGGAAAATATATACTCTATATAAAATACAGTTATGGAACTAAAAGGCTAGATTCGTGAAAAGCCACGCTTGTTTATCACCGTGAGATTCTGGTGTCGCAGTGAAAACAAGGAAGTGCTTTCTTGCAGCGGCCATGCTTGCCATCAGAGGACCACGTTATATAGAGCAAGGAAAAGATGGCAAAACGCATGTGAGTGTGCGAGGTGGCCTAAAAAAACCAATCTCTTGTGTGCCAGTGTGTCGCCATTATCTTTAGCGTACTGAGCAAATGAGTTGAGATGAACAGATAGTCCGCAGAGGAATCTACAGAGTAGAGGCTACAGAGTAATGCATGTTCGGATGTTCTGTGATGTGATGTGATGGTTTTAATAATCGATAAGAAATCAATCGGTAGAAAAGAAATGAACCGTACTAAAAATAGCAGCTTCTCCCCATTCTCTTGTCCATGAAAATAAGATTCGATCCAATTCATACTGATATTTGGGAATCCTTTCAGCTTCAGATTTCATCTAAGGTAACTAGATCTATCTGCACGTCAACTAATTATGATAGGAAAGAAAAGAAAAAAAAGACACCCTGCTTTT
This sequence comes from Chrysichthys thysi, assembly GCA_030068315.1. NCBI lineage: Eukaryota > Metazoa > Chordata > Actinopteri > Siluriformes > Claroteidae > Chrysichthys > Chrysichthys thysi. The sequence goes on from JAQLOM010000019.1 coordinate 5,188,161, forward strand.
TTACAGGCTTGAAAGGAGCATTTTAAAATGATGGACAATCCAGGGTGCATTCGGATTCACGACTGCCACGTTAATGGATCTTACGTGCTTTTGTGTGACCTTCGTCTAATCTATTGTATCCTATTACATCACACACTCAAGGCAAGACACGTCAAACAGTAGATACAAAGATAGCTAGGGGTTAATCTGGAACCTATCTGTGGAGGTAGTGTATGCTGGGCATGAGGACTTTGAGCCTGTTGTAACTAACGTCAAAAAATGTTGTCGAACGTATCTTAATCAGCTACTGTAAACTGAATATTGCAAAGAAAAGCACTAAGGTGCCATCAGCCAAACACATACACGGAGAAACAAGTTTACGTGCCTCTTTATTGCATATTTTCTTTAATAACACATGGCTTTTTCTTTGTAATATTTACTCAGTATTCATTTCTAAAGTGCAAGTTCAAAATTTACATTAAACCCAGACGCCTGGAGTCCACTTTAATGTGGCCTCGCTGTAGAGATTCAATTAGTCCTCCTTCTATAAACCTATTAGTGTGTGTTTTATTCTTGGCACCATGCATGCATTGGGACTAAGGAGCTGTAAAATAGAAATCTGACCATACCCTGATTCATAATTCAATTCAAACAGTCAGAAACAGAATGCATTTTGGAATCTGAATATAAGATAGCATAATATTTGGATTCCCAATGGTGTGCAAGGGTCTAAATTATTTTTAATAGAGCTTTTATCTGTAAGTATTGTTTATAATTAAACAATATTCATTCCATAAAAATGTGTATTTCACAAAAAGGGAAAACCAATGTCCTGGACCATGCCTACAAAAACATTCCAGGAGCATTCAAGGCAACTCCTTCTGCACACCTATGGCAAGGTGTCCGGTCAGGTGACAAACAGGCCTACAATGAAGTGCATGGAAAACTTATTTTTCTATATATAGCACTACCAGGTGAGGGCTACCTTGAAGAAGGTCAATGCTAGTGAGGCGGCTGACCCAGATGGGGAAAGCCTCAACTTTTACTCCAGAGCCTAAGAAAGCAACTCTGAAATGTCTAAGAAACGATCACCCATGAAATGCTTCAAGAAACATGTGCTCTCGCACCCGAGAACTATCATCCCTCGAAATCTAAATAAGTCTCAGTTTGCCTACAGGGCAAACCATGCCATCACAAGAGCATTCCAAACCACCCTGGCACACTTAGAAGACCCAAACGGTTATGTGAAGGTGTCGGACTATGTACAAACTTTAGCTCGGCATTTAACACCATCATCTCCCATAAACTACTCAGCAGAGCAGACAACATGAGTTAACTAAACTAGACAGCATGGGTCATTTTCTCTATGTAGGTAGGTCATGGACTTTGTCACACACAGACCACAGCAGGGCTGTATGCTGAGCCCGATTACATTCTTCACCCACGACTACACCCCCATTCACACCTCACAAAATTAAATGAGCTGAAGACCCCAATAGTAAGGCTGTCTTCAGACAATGAGAAGACAATCTGGCTGAGTGGTGTAAGGACAAAAACTTGTGGCTAGTTTGTTTGATTGTAAGTTAACCTTTTGTTCAGGGTAGCTACTTTCAATCTAGCACCAGCTTGGGTTTCGGTTCCAACACGATCACGTAATACGCAGCTTAATTTATAGTGTGTAACGTGATCATTAATCAAAAGAATTAAGGATCCATCATTAAATGACAAATCTGATGCGTCATTTCAATCCTGTCAATGGCCTCATGCACTGTAAACAGGGAATACAGCACTTTCGACAAACAAAAGAGCCAACCGGAGTTGCAAACTGTAAAATTAAAACTACACAATAACAAAGAAACACACACACACACACATACACTGTTCAGTTTCGCACATCTCCTCTGTGCTTTAGTCAGTGTGGGGTGTGTTTGTTTGCAGAATCACTCCCGGATGGTATTACCATATCAAGAAGGCTATTTGCGCTCCCCTCTGTAATAGATACCAGTCACGGCATCTCTCTCTCTTTTCTCTCTCATTGTCTCACACTCTTTCTGATTTGATATTCTCTCTGTACATCTTGTCTAAAAACAAACATCTGTTTATTAATGAAATTAAACCTGTCGGACCATCACAGGATGCCTCAAGCCAACACCACTCAATGTGTTGTACCCCACAGCAGGCGTAGCTCCACCCCAAATCCAAAGAGAGGAAAACAAACAAGAGTCTGACGGCAGACACCTACTCTTTGGAGCCCTACTACCAGACCAAAGGCTCAAAAGTCGTCACGGCATTTTGAAATGTGCTAAAGCTTTGCAGAGTGATCCATCCGAGGCCCGTTGCAAGCGGTGGATGGAAAAATACCCCCTCCTGCCAACTACATCCAACCGGCAGAAGTGCTACCTGCTTGGCGCACTTGGAAGTCCCTCAACCATCTTCGGACACAAGTGGGTCGCTGCAGGCTCAAAATGAGCAAATGGGGCTTCATCGATAACAGGGTGACCTGCTGTGATTGTGGTTCTGATCCACAAAATATGCAGCAACTATTCACCTGCCCAGCGTGCCCCAAAAGCTGCACATTGAGCAAAGCATGCGCTGCTACTGATAGCGCCGTTGTGGTAGCAAAGTACTGGCAAAATAAAATTTAGCTGAACGATCAAGAAGAAGAAGAAGAAGTAGTAGTAGTAGTAGTAGTGTGGGGTGTGTTTGTTTGCAGGATAGCTCCCGGATGGTATTATCATATAAAGAAGGCTATTTGCGCTCCCCTCTGTAATAAATAACAGTCACGACATGTCTCTCTCTTTTCTCTCTCATTGTCTCACACTCTCTCATTTTATATTCTCTCTGTACATCTTGTCTAAAAAGGTCTGTTTATTAATGAATCGATTCCTACTGTATTGTATTAATTCATTCATCATTGTTTCTAGAGTAACAGTTCACTCACAGTGGCTTGTATGGCAGACCCTCGACATTAACCAAGTCTAATAATAAAAAAAAAACATATTTATGAAAACGAGTTGTTTAATATGGTAAAGTGTTTCACAGGTGATGCGGCGAAGTTTTTTTTTTTTTAAAGAGACACTTACTTATCCTTTTATGGAAGGAATCTCAGCTGTAAGTGCTTTGTAACACTTTGCAACATGGGAGATGGGGAGATGGGGAGGGAATGATTATTTACTGCAGCTATAACATAAGTGAGCCAACAAACATGAACCCTACTATAAACGATTATAACGTGCTATATGTTGCCCCACTTGCTTTTTGTCCTACGGCGGATATTGCACCTACTTGACGCGTGTAAGTTTTGAAATATTACTTATGTCAACGTTGAATGTCTGTGATTCAGTGCAACAGTATAATGTTTAATTGTTCGTGAACTCGAATGTAGTGTGGAATCGTGTTCTAATGAGGTAAAGACCAAACTTACGCTCTTCCGATGCAAGGACCTGCTGGTCCTCAACACCTCTAAGACAAAGGCGATTGTCTCTAACTTCAAGCTAACAAAGGAGATCTACGTTCACATTTACATTTATGGCATTTGGCAAACACCCTGATTCAGAGTGACTTACGGAGGTGCTTTGAACTCTCTATCAGTAAATACATTCTGATATTGCCTAGGGGCCAGAACAGGCAAGTTTTGATGCAAGACGTCCTTGCATTCTGAGAGATGGTGGGATCAATCGGATCAGGGGCATGGTGCAGTTGAGGGCATGGAAAGTGCTTTAAAGTAGCTGTTTTCTGGTCCGTTTTTGGCTTTGTAGGCAAGCATTAGTGTTGTAAACCCGACACAGGCAGTGACACAAAAGCAAGAAGAGGGAGCGTTGCTATGAGGTGGTGTGTAAAAACAAGTCATGCAGCTGCACCTGGATCAGCTGCAAAGGTCAAATAGAGTCACAGCAGTCCAGTCTGACAATGAGAAGGGACTGAACAAGCACCAGAGTGGCTTGTGTGGATAGAAATAGATGAACGTTGTAAAGGAGTAATCAGCATGCATGTCCGATTAGCAATGCGAGAGGAAAAAGACAGTTGCGTATCCATGATCATCCTAATGTTGTGTGCAGTGACTGAAGGACATAGAAGACCTTCTCCTCTACATACATGGGTGAAGCAGTGGAAAAAGTGAAAAACCTAAAGTGCACTGGAGTTTACGTGTTAAAAACAGCTACCATGCACCTCCAAGACCTCGCACCTGCCAAGGAAGGCTCAACAAAGACTCTACTTTCTCAGAAAGCTGAAACAGGCCCAGGTCCAACAGAAATTGTTAGTGTATTTCAAAAGGAGCACTCTTGAAAGCATCCTAACCAACTGTGCCACAGTGTGGTATGCCAGCTGTGCAGCCACCAGTCAGAAAGACCTGCATTGCATGGATTGTTGGGATGGAGCTCCAGACCCTGGATGCCATTTATGCCAGCCAACTGAGAAGCTTACAGTATTCTCATGGACACCACGCACACCCGGCCACTCCGTTTGAACAACTGCTGTCTGGCAGAAGGTTCAGGACATTAAGAGCCCGCATTAACAGACTGAAGAACAGTTTCTTTCCCAGAGCTGTAGCCTCTGTCCTACACCTTCCTGCTCAGCCAAAGTACTACATTACATTACATTACATTACATTACAGGCATTTAGCAGACGCTCTTATCCAGAGCGACATACAACAAGGGCAAAAAATGTAGGCAGTTATGCACACACCAGAGACTGTAACACATGCAGATATGCACGCACTCATACACCCGCCCTCACCCTCAGAGACTCCGATTGCAGATACTGTACATATATGCTTATGCTGCTATCCCTGCTGCTTTTTAGATTTTCCATTCTAGATTTTATTTTGCATTTATTTCGACATTAGAGAAGACATGAAATTTCACTGTACTTCAGGATAGTGACAATAAAGACGATTCTATTCTATTTGTATTCTATATGATAAAGAATAGGGGGGCACGGTGGCTGAGTGGTTAGCACTGTCGCCTCACAGCGAGAAGGTCCTGGATTCGGCACAGGTGCCTTTCTGTTTGGAGTTTGCATTTTCTCCCCGTGTTCGCGTGGGTTTCCTCCGGCTACTCCGGTTTCCTCCTACAGTCATGCACAGAGGGGATTAGGCTAATCGGCTACTCTAGATTGCCCGTAGGTGTGAATGTGAGTGTGAATGGTTGTCTGTCTCTGTGTGTCGCCCTGCGATGGATTGGCGAGCCGCCCAGGGTGTGTCCCGCCTTTCGCCCGATGTCAGCTGGGATTGGCGCCAGCTTCCCCCCGCAATCCTGAACAGGATTAAGCGGCAGAAGACGAAGACTATAAAGAATGGTATGAATGAGTGAGGTTTGGGCTTACTCCTTTTCAAGACTACCTGCAACCAAAACAATTCTGACTCCTCAAGGCGTGGACTCTACAAGACCACTGAAGGTGGGATGTGGTATCTGGGACTAAGACATCCTTTAAGTCCTGTAAGTCGCTAGGTTGGGACGTGCATGGATAGGACTTGTTTGTGCAGTACATCCCACAGATGCTCAGTCGGATTGAGATCTGGGGACTTTGGAGGCCAAGTCAACAACTTGAACTCAAACCATTCCTCTACAAATTTGGCAGTATGACAGGAGACCTGATTTTGCCGAAGGAGGCAACAGCCATTAGAAAATACCTAGAATTTATGTACCTAATAAATGGTCTGCAACAGTGTTTAGGAAGGTGGTACAAAGTAATATCCACATGAACGCCAGGATTGCAAGCTTTTCCAGGAGAACCCTTCGTTTCCCATAATGCATCCTGATGCCATCTCTTCCCCGGGTAAACAGCACATATGTACTGGCATATATAAAAGGAAATCTGATTCATCAGACACCTTCTTCCCCTGCTCCATGTTCCAGTTCTGTTGCTCACATGCCCACTGTAGGTGCCTCTGGCAGGTGTTGGGTCAACATGAGCACTCTGACCGATTTCTGCAGCCAAATACGCAGCAAGCCGTCATGCACCGCGTGTCCTGATGCTTTTCTATCATAACCAGCATGAACTTTACCAGTGCTGCTGTAGCTCTTCTGTGGGATCAGACCAGATAGACTAAGCCTTCACTCCCCACATGCCTCAATGAGCTTTGGGTGCTCATGACCCTGTCACTGTTTCACTGGTTATCCTTCCTTGGACCACTTTTGGCAGGTACTAACTACTGCATACTGGGAACATCCCACAAGACCAGCCATTTTGAAGATGCTCTGACCCAGCAAGGAAGGATGAAGGCTAGCACATGCTTATTCTTCGCGAGCCGACCACATTGCACCTGTTGCTCCTTCTGTGTCAAATGACAGCATATAATACTGACCGAAAAGTGCTATGTCACTTCCACATAAATAAGCTCACAGACCACCATAATTGACTAGCAGTGTCACCAAGGGTCACTGTGGTTGACAGGGGAGAGAGAGAGTATGTACACCAATTTAAACTTGCAAGTAATTCCATAGAAGTGACCAGAAATGAAAGTGTATTACCAACTGAATTGGTACAACAGAAATAGGCCTCTTTTTATGCAGAGGATGCTTGGATAAAATGCAGTCATGAATGTGACTAAGCAAGAAATCGCAGACTGCTCAGTCACTGCAGCACCGAAATTCAGAGTATGCAGGTGCAAGAAGATGGTGGGGGGTGGGGGGTACTGCTGATTCTAGTTCTAATATTTATGCTCATGCCTGTGGATTGAAACAGAAGTGATCTTTTATTTATTGCATTATACCTTCTGTACATTCTGTTTTGTAAACTGCAGGGGTTTGGTAGGGAAGGGCATTCAGGAAAGAGGTCATGCTTACCGAGAAAGAGAGAGAGTGAGTGAGAGAAAGAGAGAGAGAGAGAGAGAGAGAGAGAGAGAGAATGCTGCACCCTGTTGGCACACTCCTTGACCAAATGCAACCTTCTTGCACATTGCAGGCACATTCCAGGATCTGTTTGTGTAGTTTAATGGAAGCAAGAGGGGTTTTATTTGTTTGTTTGTTTGTTTGTTTCTTTCTTTCTTTCTTTCTTTCTTTCTCTCTCTCTCTCTCTCTGTGACACACAAAATCTGGCAACAACAGTGTGCTGTTTTACATGCTACCCCATAACAGTTGCTCGGTGTGCCGAGTGTAACAGGATGATGTAATCACTTCGCATCATGACTAACCACAACAAACCACCCACAGCAAAACATACGTATACACATGGCAGAGGTGAGAGACTATAACACACACACACACACACGTGCACACACACACGTGCGCGTGCACACACACACGTACACACACAGAGAGGCTAGGTAAAACACACAGCAATCTGAAAAACAGAATAGGGTTGTAATAGACCAGATGGAGGATGAAATAGGAAGAACATAGAAAGAAGCGTGGAAGCAGGGCTGCGAATCTCAGCAAAATGTTTCAAGAACCATACAAAAAGACTAGCCCAACAACGCTGGCAGTCTATGACAGAACAATAATGTATAGTTCTTAATTAATGGCCCAAAAAAACCCACAAGTGTTTTTTTTTTTAGCCCATCTTTTCCTCTGAATCCTCTTGATATCCCAACTTTCCTTATTTGAGAAAAAACACACGTAACAAAGCTGTGATTTTGATTCTCATTTCAGACAAGTGTCTTCAGACTAATGTATCGTTCCTGCCCTATTGTGTAATACACCACAGTACTTACACTTTCCCTTTGTTTGCCGTAGTCTATTTTTACAAAAAAACAGATTAGATACTATTTCGATTACTTGCTTTAAAAACAAGACCTTGGCAACGTCTGATTATTTTTAAACCACCCCAGAAAAATGCTGCCTGCAGACTTACTCTTTCCACCCATGACCTTGTTACAAACCTAGCCCAATTTTTGTGTAAAAACTGAGACTGGCAACCTCACAAGGACGTCTTGCTTATGTGTCCATATTTGCTATATGGTGTTAAATACTGCACAATCATCCAGCTATCTGCAGCTATAGCCCTTATGCTATGCTGACCAGTGCCAATGAGCCAAACACCTGCCATCTTTACACTGCTTTGCCTAAATAATCAGGCATTGTATGTGATCTGCAGGTTGTTTTAGGATACCTAGGATAAAGAGTATGCACATAAAGAACACATCAACCCTTTGTAGGTATGTTAGATTGCCTTCACATTCACCAGCTCTCAAGCCAGTTTTATGGGAGATTTTGGGGCATGATTTTAGACTGTGCTTCCTACGAATATCATATCATATCATAAGTATGGCTTGTATCATTTAGCCAAGGTGGACGATAGCTGTGCCGGTGGCTTGTAGTGGCCCAGCACCTTACTAAGCCACTTTATGTTGGTTCTTCCATCCAGATACACATATAAACGCTGTGTGTGTACGCCTGCATGAGTATTCCGCTGACAGTAAATTAGTTTCCTGTCTTTTACTGCTAGTGCTGTCAGTCTAGGTTTGCCTTGCAGGCAGAATAGGGAATGACTTTCATGAGACTGTTACTCAACAGGCATTCAAATTACTGCTTCACCATCACTAACCTGTCTAGAGTGATGAGATAAGTCTTCTTTGGAAATTCTCTCTCCAAAGCCGCTGGATCGTACAGCAAATTTATCGGGAGACTCTTCCACGATGGGCCGTTGTCAGCCTGGACCAAAACTGAAAACAACGATGTTGTAAATAAATAAAATTCTTGATCGAGTTGCAAAACCCATTTCCAAGTTCAAGTCACGTCTTGAATGTTAAAAATCCAAATGAAAACATCTTTTTGCATAGACTAAAATCATTTATGCAACTCTCAATAAAACAACGAGTCCACAAGACTATTCATAAACTAGATAATGATTTCAAGCATTATACTGGATACTGAAATGAGTGCTTTTAGGATTGTTTAGGTTTACTGCGATGGGGTAAATGCGAAGATGGTGGAATAAATTTGGTTGTCCAGGTCGATCGGTAGATTTGATGATCCATTCATTTCCAAACCGATTGACAGAAGGTCTGTAGAATATTTGCAATTTACTATTGATTTTTTTTTTTGTTTATTAAATGCTACCCAAACCACTCCAGCCAAACTGCTTCAGTGTAGATGACCTTTCCATGTAATATACTGAATATTTTATGTGCCATTTTGATGGCATTACTGACTAGGCATTCATGTCTGCAGGATCAGGAAGTGATAAAAATGTACAAGCCCACAAGTAGTCCACTTAAAGGTCAATCTTATCCCTTTATACAAGAAATATGTTATGAGTTACCAAAAATGGCACTCAATGTTGTTGCTTCTGTATTTCCTAAATTTCTTATTGCCCTCTTTTTCAGATTTGTCCAGACAAACCTCAAGCTCCACAGCCTCGACTCCAACTGACAGTGCCTCCAGCCCATCTCCAAGCACTCCACCCAAGCTCTCCCCACAATGTACCTCTCCGTTTGGACCTCGCTTGGTCATGTCCAAACCAAACACTTGTGCTCGACCTCAACCAGAGGGGGCCAGCTTTGAATCAGACGGGCGCACAGTAGGCCGGCTAACAGGACGGTTCGGTAGAGGTGGATGCAGACGGGGGCCGGTAAAAATGGAGAGAATTAAAGTTCTAACTGGAGCCGAAGTGGAGAGTGACTACCAAGAACCCGAGTCCATGGATGCAAGGGTTGTTATGGGACAAGAAGCATTACTGAAAACCATGGAGACACAGATTGGTGTGCCTCCAGACAAAAAGACAAGTAAAGAATTATCTGGTTCAGAACCCGCTCACTCAGACACTTCTACCCATCTGGGTGAGACACAGATTAGGGTAGAGGAAAAAATTAAACTTGATACTGGTCAAGAGATTGAAAAATCTGAACAGGTTAAAGCGCTCACCTCAAACCCTGAACAAGAGAGAAGTTTAGATCAGTTACTTGAATGCCCAATTTTAGAGCCCAAATCAGCAGATACTGGGCTGAGTGAAAGCAGCACCTTTTTCCCAGATGATGAAGGAGACACACTGTCTGTATCTCAGGGTGAAGTGCCTTCCTTGTCCTTCTCCGAGCCCTCCTATCCAGTTGATCCTCAACGCATTGGTATCCTTCCTGGACTAGACCCAGATCGTTATTACACCGCCCCTTCCACCCCAATAAAGATGGCCTACTGCTCACATCTTAAGCAACAATGGCAACCAAGCAGTCCAAGTACCGGTCCTGGTTCACCAACAGATGAGTCTGATCTGTGCTCCCCTCCCACTTCTCCATCTGGATCCTACATCACTGCTGAAGGTGGCAGTTGGACCTCCTCCTGTAATTCTGGCACCTCTCACTCCTGTTCACCTAATCTAACTGCTGAAGCTGAATTGCAGGAGGTCCCTGCCTGCTATGTGGGCTCGCTTTCTGAAATCGGGGATGAACTGGGAGATGACAGACTTGTGGCTGAAAGGGATCATTGTCTGTGTAAACCTGCTATGCCAGAGTTGTCTGAGAGTGAGGAACATGAAGAGGGAAAGATTAAGAGAGAGACATGTAGGCCTCACTGGGTGACCGAGAACAGTGAGAGAACTACAGACTCAAAACATGAGGGAAGGGGATCTGAGGTCAACTTAGTCCAGGCTGACATTCCAAGAGCCACGGACATATCACAGCCTTCGGATGATCCAGATCAAGAGCTAGAGCTGGACTTTAACGACTGCATCTCAGAGCACTTTGCCAGACATGATGCCCCGCTAAGCCTCGAAGAGGACTTTCCTTCCGATCTGGCATGTTCTTCTCCCTTCAGTCACCAGCAGGCAGCAGCTTCAACCGCTTTAGAGACAGGTAGTCTGACCCCTGCTACTTGTTCATCAGAGATTTCAGATACTGATAATAACAGCTTATATAGTGAGATCGGATCGTCTGCTCTGTTCTTCCATGGGTGCTCCAGAGATGATGGACCTGGTGGAGAGGGGATGATCCCTGCGTCCATGCTTCCGGTTCATGCCAGCTTGATATTCCAGGCAGATTCAATGGAAATAACATTATTCCCTACAGAGGATGAGCCAGAAAATGATGTTGATGCATATGCTGCCGGAGAGGAAGAGGGGGATGTGGACGAATATGATGATGAAGATGAAGATGTGGACATAAATGATGACAGCGATTTGGAACAGCATGTGGAAGACATAAAGATTGGAGCCAGGGCTGTTGATGATCCAAATGAAGAGGACACCTCTGCCTCTTTCTTAAATTCTCTTTCGGAGAACTCAATTAATGATGGAGTAGATGAGTCATTCGCTTACCAGGATGACACAGAAGAGTCAATTGATTCCACCTCTTGTAATGGAGACGAAGATGACCACCTGTATAGCACAGAGAGACATGCTGAGCTCGCACAGCAATTTCCTGCACAAGATGACCAAGTGCAGTCCGTAAGCCACGCACGACCAGAATCCTCTGGAAGCGAGAGTGAAATGGAGATATCCTCGGGATCTTCTGGGCCATCAAATGCATTAGTTCAGCAGCATATTTCAGTCTGCACAGCACATGCTGCAGACGTAAGCACACCTAATTCAGAGGCAGAATGTGCAAAGGCGCTAGATTCCTCAAGCGATATTAGGGAAGAAATTGAGGAGAATAAACAGAGCACAGCTCTCAAAAACGCAGAAGAAACGGATGATTCATGCTGTATGGCGTCTCAACAAAGTCTCCCTACAAAAATGCAAGACTCGGGAAATCAGGCGAGCTCAGCGATACTAGGTGAAGTATCAGAAATATACACTAAACCAGTCCTTTGTGTGCTTGGTGCCACAGCAGCCGGCATAGATAATAAGATAAATATTCCGGATGAAAAAGATCTAGATCAGAAAAATGGAAATAACTCTGAATTCATGAATACCTCACTCCAGCTTGACGAGACCGCAACCAATGATCTTAACAAGGGGGTTCCTTTGTTATCCTATCCTAAAGATGACTGTAGCCCCACAAACATTCCGGTTTGTGCCTATCCCGAACTGTCTGATGTACCAGATAACTTAACTCCTGCTGATATTTCCCCAACTGAACAGTCTCTTGACCAAGACAACTTGACTGAAAATCAACCCAGTACAGATGATATAAGTGTTGGCTCTCTAAATATGTCCACCACTACCTATAGCATGCTTGCCATCTCACCAAAGAAGGAGAACTCCCAAAGCAGCGTAACAGAAAAAAGTGTTTCTTCTGAAGTTTGGGCTCCAGAAGAGCCCTTGTCTTTAGATGTATGCTGTGACTTTAGGCCAGAGAATTTACTTATGTGTGAGATAGCTGGATCGTTACAGAATAAGGGGCTATCTGTAACTCCCAACATTTCAGCTCAAGATAACATTATGGGTGATCTTGAGGACAACAACAGCTACTGTGACTTGCCAGAAAAGATGGAAAACAATGAGGCTGGTATGCTGGAGTCAAATCTGTCCACTTGGAAATCCATTGAGGACCTTTCAGAGGCAGGAGGGGGTGAGGATGATGCAAACAACCTCCAGAATCCAGACAATAACGCCCTTATACAATGCCATCCAGAAAATCTTCAGGAAACCACATGGAACAACCCAGAAGAGAGCTGTTCACCCAGCATCCCTGGTGCACAATCAACGTGTACACCATTAAATATCCTTTCACACAATGGGAAAGATGAGAAAGACCAGACCACTGACACAGAGTTTAACATTCCCGGGGAACCCGCATCAAAAATATCCATAGATGGAAGCCCTGACATTTTGCCTAAACAGGAACCAGAAGTCCTGGAATCGACTCAAGAACATGATGAAGCACTGATTTCAGAGTCTGCCAATTCATACAAACAGAACGATCTCTGTGGGCCCATCGCAGCAAATAAAATGTCAGACAAACCAAGTGACATAAAAATTCATGAAACTTCTGGACAAATAGGCCTGGTAAAGACGGACTCAAAAGGCTTAGAAACCAAGCCGGTGTTTAAGCTGGAAGGGGGTTCATTTGGCAACTTTGACCACATAAAGAAACCAAGTCCACCAAAACTTGATATTTCCTCTTCTGACAAGTCTCTGGTAAACAAAGACATAACAACCTGCTCTAAAAAGGGGGTTTCAACAGGGGCCCCAAATCTAGATATCAGACAAATACAGTCTAACATTACGAAAGAGGAAAATCGGCTGAATTCTGCTAGTCAGGTGGCTGACGAACAGATTGAACCAAAGACTGAAATAAGTGAATGTATTTCACTTAAGGACAAGGGGGAAGAGAAGGCGGAGGAATCCTGTCCAAAAGAGGAGGCAAAGTCAGAAGTCAGGGAGAATACTAATGCTTTGGGACTTAGCAAAGAGGAGACTGAAGTCTCACAGAAATCAAGTAACTCTGAAACGGAAAAAATAGACGTGAATACCACCGTAGGTACCCGTGGTAGGGGGAAAAGTGTTTCAGATAGCACGATACCAAAGGAACCGGGCACGTTTGATTACAGCAAAATGATTGCTGCCCTGGAGAAAAAGGAAATCATTAAAAATAACAATACACCGGAGACTGAAATAATTCAAACTTCTCCGAATGCTACATTTTTTCAGAGTAACAAATATACTCCAGAAACTCCACAACAAGTAAACACAAGTGATGCAAGAGGAGAGAAAAACAGTCATCCGACGCCAGTTCAAACCGTATTCCACCCTGCAGTATCTAGCTCCAATAGTCATGAGAGAAACCCCAATTTGACAGAATCCATGGGTCCTACGGAGTCAAACAGCATTGGCAATTCAGATCCGAATGTAGCGCTTTATCAGGGCACGTCAGAAGGGCGGGAATCACACAAAAGCACACAAGATGCCAGTGAAAATGAAATTTCAGAACTAAGCAGAAATCCCACTTCTACCTCATCCCCAGATGTGTTAGAGGAGGACCTTCCTACACCTATACAAGAGTCCCAGTCTTCATTGAACAGTTCTGAAGTACACAGTCTCCTCACTCACACCGAAACAACGTTAAACGATGGAATGCCTCAACGTGATTCACAAAGCCCTCTTCAAGTGATAAATATGGATCAGCCAGATGTCAAGTCTGAGGACGAATTATCCGTCTCACTTCCAATACAGGACACGCATCAAACTCTGAATGAGCCGTCTGGCTTAAAGTCAAACATTTGCAGAAAAGACAACCCAGAAGGTGTGTTGTATTTCAAATCCCTGTTACTATGCTATTGTTTATTAAATGTACAGAAGAGGTATCATGCCAATTAATTTCTGCACATACATGATCACTATTAAAAATGGAAAAACTGATGCATTTTTGGTTCTTTTAAGCAGTATGCATGGAACACAGGCCTGAATCACCTAAAAGTCCCCAGATTCACCCCACTCGATGCATAGGACACAGAGAAAGTAGTCCTGTGCGCAGAAAATCAAGCTTAAGCAACGAAAGAGAGATCTTACCATGCATCACCTCTGCGTTAAATTTCCCTGCGCAAGCAAGACAAAATCCACCCGAAAAGCACACTGACCACCAGGATGGATGTTCAATCAACTACAGGACAAAGGACACTAAGGAAATGGATCTCACCTTAAAAAACACAAGTACGTCGCACATGCCTACTGCATGAAGTCTGTCCTTATTGTCATTTTCAATAATCATGCCTATTCAACGTTAAGACAATGAGACTCTTTGATTTGAATCTTTGATTTATCTCTATATAAACGTTTATCCTGTCCATATCTCTGTCTCAATTACAAAGTGGGCTCATGTAATGAAACAGACAGTGATGGCTCCATTCCAGAGCTGGAAGAGCCAAACAGAAGCCTCTTGAAAACCTCAGACCCGCAAGTAGGTTTGTTTTAAAAATACCAACAAGCAGAGTGCATTTATTTGATTATTTACTACATTTATCTGGTTTAATCTCTCTCAGATATCACATTCTACAGCTGATGAGTCAGTGAGCAAAACGAAGCAGAGCCGAAGTGAGAAAAAGGCACGGAAGGTACGTGAGACCTTGTTGATTCAACCTGGTAGAGCGTCGTAGCAATTTTTCTGCACAGTAATGCCTGTACGTTATCATTTCACAAGAATATCTTTTTCTTTCTTCTCGTTGGTGCGTCATCAAGGCTATGTCTAAGCTTGGCTTAAAACAGATCCATGGAGTTACACGGATTACCATACGGAAGTCCAAGAATATCCTATTTGTTATTACCCACCCAGATGTCTTCAAAAGCCCTGCATCAGATATCTACATAGTCTTTGGGGAGGCCAAGGTTAGCTTTTTTTATTACCTTTTGATCATTTTTGCACCTATTAAATTGAAGGGTATAAAATTTGACAGAGTTGCATAAAATGGCTTGCTTACCACAGGTCGAGATGACCGATTAACATGATGAAACCAAAATGTAAATTGTAATGCTTAACAATTGTTGATTAGTTTCTGGCTATCAATAAGACCATGGAAAGGGGTCTTGTTTTGTACTGGTGCTTCGCATTGGCACTTTTGAATAGTGCTGTGAACAGATGAGATATTTTGAATCTGACTGTATAGATCCTATCCAGATTCTATTCAGGCCAACCCACGGCTCGCGGGCCACATGCGGCTCTTTGCCTGGGTTCATGCGGCTCTTACGTTCATGTCGAATTTTGTGTTTGTGCTCTTTTTGATGTGAATGTGTATGCGCGTTCGCTTAGCTTGAGTTCAATCATGTATCTTTGTCTCACGCACATGCGCGTTTGATGCAAATTTATGGGAGGGAAAACCTTATTGTTGAGTATTGTTTCAAGCTTGCTCTCAAAATGGCAGGGTTAAAATGCACAGCAAAACGAAAATATGAAGATGAACACAGGACGTTTTAACAGAATGGGAGAGGGTTTTTTTTGTTGTTGTTGGTGTTGACCGTAATGGCAAGCCATTCTGCCTTATACGTGAGGTGTCCTTAGTGCATTTCAAGGCTACAAATCTTCAGCGCCACTCCAGCTCACATCGAGCAGAAATCCTGTCTCCTGAAAACAACAAACTCAAACGAATGGTAGCAGACACCCAACTGTCCCGCCACACTGAACACGGAATATTGGACATTAACACGGCTAGTGAATCCCACAGGCACTCTGACCTTCAAGCATGGGAGTATTTTAGTGTCACATTGGATGAGTGTTGTGACGTAGAAGACAAGCCTCAGCTGGCGATATTTGCGCGGTCTGTGTCAAATGATTGTCTGATGAAATAAGATCTCCTTGACATTGTGCCATTAAAAGACAGAACCTATGGCATACACGTGAAAGAAACAAAGATGGCTGCATTTGTGACATCAAATCTGCCAAGACCGAACCTACCTGCAGTAGCCACGGATGGAGCGCCAGCCATGATCGGATCTGTGAACGGGCTTGTGGGGCTGTGCAAAGCTGACCAAACGTCTCCCGAGTTTTGGGATTTCCACTGCATCATCCACAGGGAGCAACTCGCATATAAATCATTGAATTTAGACAACGTCGTGAAGCCTGTGATGGAAATGGTCAACTCCATCCGCGCACATGTACTTAACCACAGACAAATCAAGAATCTCAGCGCTGTGCTGGATCAAGAGCTTCCAGGTGACCTGCCACTGCGCTACACCGTGAGGTGAGGTGGCTGTCAAAAGAAAAGGCAAGGTACTTTCTCGCTTCTTTGAGCTTTTGGATGCCGTGAAATCGTCCATGGAAGAGAAGGACAAGCACTATCCCGAGCTCTCGGACCTCAAGGGGATTATGGATCTTGCCTTTTTGGTTGACATGCTGTGTCACTTGGACAGACTGAACCTGACCCTGTAGGGGAAGTTAAAAATACTGCCTGACCTGGTGCAAAGTGTGTTTGCCAACAAACTGAAGCTGTTCAAGATGCGTATTCAAAAGGGAGATTGAACGCATTTCCCCTCTCTGCTAAAAGCCAGTGGACAATTCACCAGTGCTGCCCTGAATAAGCAAACAGCCAGATATGCAACACTGGTTGAAAACCTGCACGAAAGCTTTGTGACCCGGTTCCGTGATCTACAACTGAAAAGGCCACAGATTACGTTCCTCGTCGACCCGTTTAACATGGAGACGGACTGTCTGAAAGTCCCGCTAGTCACAGACGAGCCTGCGGCTGAGTTGGAGATGATCGATCTTTGTGAAGAGGACCAACTGAACCCTGCTTTAAGGGAAGGGACCACTGAGGTCTGGAAAAGTGTGCCAATGGAAAAATACCCCAATGTCAAACGGACTGCGCTTAAGATTCTGTCAATGTTTGGGTCAACATACATCTGCAAATCAGTTTTTTCTACCCTGAAACATGTGCATTCAAAGCATCGATCTGTTCTGACATTGACTATAAAGCAACATGCATGGTAAGAGAAAAACGCTATTGTAAATGATTTGATTTGATTTATATTTTTGTTTGTGGACTTGGTTGAACTGAGAGTTTGTGCATGTGAGACGGTGCACACAATGTTCATTGTTGAAAATGACTGGCCTGTGGTCTTTTCTGTCATTATCATGTTGATGTGTGATATTTACAGTAAATCTGGCTGAGCAGAGGTCCGTGTGTGTGTGTGTGTGTGTGTGTGAGGAAGGGATGGGGGGGGGGGCGGTTCATGTGTGCTCATGTGTATGGTGTGGCTCTTTGCAGTAACACAGTAAAAAAAATGTCTCTTAGTCTCTGACTTGTTGGCCGCCCCTATATAATATAGTATAATACTATAGAATAAACACAAACATTTCTGTCCAACGATCCTTAAACATTCATAGAAAAATCTCTGAAGCTTTTTGAGCTGATGTCTCAAAGCTTTGGAGCTAATCTATGGTTCAATGAGATTCCTTTCAGTTTCACAGCTTTATTTAAACGCAAGCGAGTGGATAAATCACGACAGTAGATCTGCTGCAGAAGCCATTCTGGTTTACATTTAGACAACTAAAGTCACTGAACTACGAACACTTTTATTCATATGTTTATTACTTCTGCATCAAGCACTCAGTTCGGACCATCGACCGCATTCGCTAGGTCTGCATCTGGACCGCAGTTGCCACTTGGCGACCCCTGTACAAGTTGTTTTTGACAAACACAACGGGGTATAAGAATGTAGGCTTGTAAGAGAAATCTTAAATGGATTGAAAATATTCTCCTATTGCCATTGTTACAGATTGAGGACCTGTCACAGCAAGTACACAAGGCTGCAGCGGAGAAATTTAAGGTTCCCCTTGACCCTTCTCCTCTGACCCCTGACATCATGCCCAGCCTCACCATAAAAGAAGAGAGTGAGGAAGAAGAGGAGGTAGACAGTTCATATGGTCTTTATAATTGCTCCTTAATAACTTGACCTTCCTAAAGTTTATTGAAATATGACTGACACGGTGAAGAGGGGAATTTAGAAAGATATTTATCTAGAGCAACTGCCTTGCTACTCGTGTGGGCATGGTCTTTCTCTTATACAAGGACGGGCCATGAAAAAGTAGCCCGCCTCCGGTGATTGGAAGATACGACGAACAAGCAAATCAATTGTTTTTCTTCACTTAAACAAAAGTCACAACAGATGCTAAAGTGTTCACGTCTATGCACCTAGACACATGGGGTGACAGACGGAGAGAAAGGGGCTACAGCCTCCTCCAAAGAGCGTGCCACTGGTATTGGAGGCGAGCTATTTTTTCATGGCCCACCTTGTAGTTTAACTAACATACTATAATGTAATTCCATTTGGCCAAGTCTGTATACGTAACCTATTATGATGCACCATTGTGTGCTATTTAATTCTCCACTTGCCCTAAATGGACAAAAATTAAACAGCTTTCTATCGGTCAGGTGGATGAAAGTGGACTGGAACAGAGGGATATAGAGCTGGTAATGGCACAGGCTAACGTGGCCCGGGCTAAAGCCGTCCGTGCACTACGTCACAACAAGAACGATATCGTCAACGCTATTATGGTAAGACAACAGTCCACTGCTCTGTATATGTTCTTAAACAGCTTTGTGACGGTACTGTTGCAGGAGATTATTCCCCAGGATAACTTTGCTCCTTGCTTTTCACCAATTATGAAATAATGTTTTTCTTATATATTTATCTACCCATCTTCAGGAGCTAACCATGTGATAGAAGAGGTCTTGCCTGCCCCCAGCTTTTCTTCCTGGCATACCCATCAACCCTTCCCAGTAATGCTGCTACATACCTTCAATGCCCCTTACCTGCTAAATAAACTATATAAAAAACCGACCTGTTTGTCGTTTCAGTCCTACACAGTGTGAATAATACGCTAGATTTGGGATGTATGTCTACATTTCATCACTAGTCACTCAAAGCAAATGCTCTGTGGTTTTGTAACAGCACTGATTGTTGTGACTAGCAAACGTCGCATTACTCACATCAAGGCCATCAGTGAAATATAAACCAGCAGATGGTATTCTATATTTATATAATCAAGAATATGTATTCTTGTATTCTTACTATTCCACTCTCTCCAAGAGGCAGAAAACAAAGACGTGGCCTTATCTAAACATTTATCAAGATCATATATAGTATGGATATCACCTCCAGGTTTACTCACCACATCTGGAACTGCCCTTAACTCTGAATTCCTTGCTGGGTCTTTTCTAAAAGAATAGATTTTTTTTTTTTCTCGAACACCTGAAAGACTTATAAAACATAACGGAGGAGAAAAGCTCACATTATCATATTAAAAATGCTTTCCTGAAAAAAAAAAAAACAAGTGTATCCTTCATATGTCCTTGGGATTCAATATTTTCAAGGTTCTATTATGGAAAGTTTTACTGCACACGCAGAACGAAATGCACTGCAGAAGCATCGCATTGTTAACTTGCATCTCTTAATCAAAATGTGAGTTGCAATACTTTTAGAGCGATTTGTAATTATTTTTTGTTTGACAAAAGTAACTTGTACCATCACAGAGCACACAAAGTTTTTAGTTTTTATGAACCCATGGACAGAGACATTATATGACTCTATAAATACACACTGGAAGGGATGCCAGTTGGGTAAGGTTACCGCTATGATCATCACTTTATGAAATGGACGTCGAGCCAGAAACATATTCCATTAATGATCAGTAAGGAATCAGTACATACCACTGGTACATTTCACTGTAATGTAAGAAAATAGTGATGGTGACCAGGGAAAACTTCAGACTACATGAGGAAAAATCTTGAGAGGAACCAGAGTCCAAAGGAAACCCATCTACTTCTGGATGACGTCATATATTAACACCATATACAACTGGGTAGGACGGAGTATGTTACTAGAATGCTCAACATGAGCAGGTTGTAAATAAGACTCCTAGGATGAAGCTCCAAGCAGAAGAAGGATCAGGTTGAAACAATAAATGGCATTTTTTTTCTAAATGTATGTGTGCACACCTCATTGGTTATTTAAATGCCGACCCAAGCATAGTTACCTATGGGATTTTCCAACAAAGGGGTCCTTAAAATAGGACATTCTTTTTATATAGTGCCACAGAGAAGTACACAAGCAAACAACACTTTGGGCAGTGAAACAGATGTTCTCCAAGTGCCGTTTAATTGGAGATACTTTAATGTTTTTACTAAGAGTGCTGATTTTTCACATAATGGGATGTTTCACTGTGTGCATCATTCCACTCTTCGGTGTCCTTTTTTCCAGTTCCTAATTCAACACTGATACTATAGTAGTGTTAGCGAAATCGTCAGCAGATATGGCAAATGATACTTTTCAGTGATATGACTTTAGACCTAAAATATGAAGGCTCATCAGATGAAAATGAAAAAGGAAGGAAGAACACCAATTTTTCAGGAAGCACCTGGAAGAGGAATGTACAAATCCTAGTTGACGTGCTGATGTGTTGAGTACGGCTTCTTCAGGTTCTGTTTCCGCTAATGGGTCAAAAATAAACAGGTGATTTGGCCATATTGTATCCAAAATGTATGTATATATATATACACACACATACACACACACATACACACACACATACACACACACATACACACACACCAGCTGATTACCCAGTGGCTTCGCTCACTGAGTGCA
>JAQLOM010000019.1:5226214-5240810 GCA_030068315.1 Chrysichthys thysi
TTAGCTAACACTGCCAAGCAAAACAATCAAATGTACATTCTCCACCAAACCAACCAACAGCTCCTGTACCCAGCAAACCCAAACAGCGAGCTGTTAGATACACAGTACACTAACCAGGCTGCAGATTTTCATTCATTTATCACCTACTTGTTGCACTTCGACAGATAACTAGGAGCTGTTTTTGGCTAAACCTCAGAACAGAGTTAGCGTAGCATCACTAGCCGGCGTTACCTGATTTACTGCTGACTTGGTTCGGTCCACATTTCACACAAGTCAAGCTGGAAATGTCGAAATAATTTTGGACCCCACAATCTGACGGTCGCGAAAAAGCAATAGAAAACTGCTGGCAAAAAACTAGGTTTGAACTGAACCAGAAAACGATAAAGTATCCGTATAACAACTTTGGGAAATGTAGCGTCCCCGTCGCCATGGTGCAGAAAACACAAGCGGAAACCTCAAACGAGTAAGCCCCACCTCTTCCGGTGTACGCAAAGACGTACGCCACTGTTTAATAAGTTGCAGGCAAAGCGCTTGTCTGGTTTGTTTCCTGTCGCGAGCTCGTGCAGAAGCAGCTGCGTGGTGTTTGCGCGCGCGCGAAGCGTTTGTTTGCTTATCTTTCTTAAGTGACATTTATTATCAACAAGACAATAAATTACTCCTGTCTTTCACGAAAGCGTGAAAGGTAAGTTATTTAAATCGACGATATATATATTTTTTCCGTCGCTGGACTGAAGATGAAACAAGAAAAAGCGCGGGAGCTGTGAGAGTTTGGTTGTTTGGTTGTTTGGTGTCTCTCCTGAAGACTGGGCTTTTGTGACATTTTTACCAGCTGTTATGAAGCCATTTCTGTCGAATTTCTTACATGTGTTTGCTAAGTTTGTGCTCTGTCCTCTCTTAGCCACGCAGACATGGCAGTAGTGTTGCGTCTGCAGGGTCTGAATACTGAAGCAGGACCTGAAGACATACGCAGTTTCTTTCATGGCTTACCCATTCCTGAAGGAGGCGTCCATATCACTGGGGGCCAGATGGGCGAAGCATTTATTATATTCAGCACCGAAAGAGCTGGACAGTTGGGCATGCTGCGGTCTGGAAAGCAACTCCGGGGGTCGACCGTTACCCTTTGTAAGAGCAGCATGGATGAGTTTAGGCACAAAATGAAGTTAAAGTTGAGGGAAAGGAAATGCACTCCTGTGGTAAGTGAACCCGTGCCTCAGAAGACAGGTGGGATGGAGAATTGCAATTTACTGCTGAATCTAATGGCTGCTATACAAGTTCTGCAATCTGACATCCGAACGAACCGAGTCCAGTCACCACCGGTTAGTACTAGTCAGATGACGGATATACCCAAGTCGGATAAGGATTCAATCAAAGAGAGTCCAATAGCAGACCAGCCTCCTGTTCATAATCAGGTAAGGGTTGCAGAACCAGTGACACATAATGTGGAGGAGCAACAGGGGGGAGTAAAAGGGGTCAACTCCTGCAAACCGGGTTACCTGCGGCTTTACGGACTTCCAAGTACGATCACCAGTGAGGAAGTCGTCTGGCTCCTTGAAGGACACAAAGTCGTGGATGTCATAACAGATCCTTTACGCAGGCCAGGCGGGTGGTGTTTAGTGAAGATGGCTAGTTTTAAAGAGGCTGAGGAGTGCCTGAAATCCAGCCGAAATGACTTCCGTGTTGAGATCCGGTTGGCCCATGAGAGAATGTGGGAAAACGCCATGGAGCGTCAGGAAAATTCCCCATGTTCCACATCGTCAGACCAGAACAGGTTCTCTCCAGATAGGCGTGTACACAGGAATTCTCCAGTTAAAAGGCCTTGCTCGCTTGGGGGCTCGCCAAAACGGCACTGCTCTAACCCTTCGTCTTTTGATACAGAGTACTGTGTTATGGTGAAGAACCTTCCGAATACCATTACCAAGACTGAGATACGGGCTCTGTTCTCCTATCCTGACATACCAAGGAATAAAATCTTGCACCTACTAAACGAGTGGAATGAACGAACATCTACTGCCTTTGTATTATTTACAAAGCCTGAGGAATTTACCCTAGCCATGAACATGAATGGCAGTACCGTTGGTGGACAAACAATTGACGTCTCATCCATTACTAAGGAAAAAATGAAGGATTTGATGCATCAAAGCAGATTTGCTAAAGCGGAACGGTCACGGTCTTGCAGCGCCCGAACTCGTCCTGTGCTGTCTTGCATCTACGCACGAAACTTCCCTGCCGGCGTAAGAAAAACAGAAGTGAAGGACTTTTTCAGTGTGTATAACATCGGTGAAGAGGACATAGAGTTGCTCAAGGATAAAAACGGCAACGGGATTGGCGAGGCTGTTATTCAGTTTGGATGCGAGGAACATGCTAGAGAGGCTGGTAGTCTACACGGAGAGCGCTTCGGGCGAGAACAAATCCTGCTTACCTGTATTTCACCAGAACAAATGAAAGACATCTTGCACAAAACTCAGTAAACTCGCTTCATGCGTGTTGCGTGCTTGCACTAAGTGGGAATGAGGTGTACCTTTTAAAACATTCCCCCAAAATAGGAAGGATGGTGGGAATCCTTGAGCCATACCAAATGCAATGTATATGAGACTTAAAAATTACTCTGGGACTGTACAAACGTTAAGAAATGTACAAAATGCACCTTGAATGGATTGTAACAATCTTTTGATGTATCTAAAACTAAGCCATACATTACCTAAGTGTTGTTCATGTGTTGTGTAGCTTTTCAAAAGTGCTACTGAAAAGTCAGTTGATATACCTGTATTTTGCACAATAAACCAAGTGTCTTTATACCATCACTGCCTGTGGGATTTCTTTTCGAGTAATGGTAATGCATGTGATGAGGGGACACGACTACTACAGGGTGTCTGAAAAGTCAGGAACCAACGAGAGTACCAAGAAGCCGTATTGCTGGCCTGTCATCCAGTGTTAATGCCATTTTCCCATCTAATATAAAAATAAATGTGTGAATGTGAACATAGAGTCACACTTAGCTAACATCTATTATTTCCAGGCTTTTCAGATGACTTGTGTGTTGGCAGTATACAATTTTTTTTCCCCCTTCATGAAAGAGCTGTTTAGGTGATCCAGCACTGATCACCCAATATACTCAGGTAGACTCAACATTGATTTAAATGAGCTAACTGGGGTGTGTAAGAAACGTTGTGCCTTCAGCCACAGGGTCAGTCACCAGACCTGAAATAGATGGAGCTTCTACACTCGACGCAGGCCTCGCACCAAAGCGGATAAAACCGCAAGAGGAGAAAAAAGGTCATGTGTATGCTGCAAGAGTGGCTGCATCAATTCAAAAGTGTGAACAAAGGACAGTTGTTCGTATGACCTGTGGTCCTACTGATCTAAATCAAAAGAAAGTCCCCTAATTGTAAAAAGTGATGTGGAGCTTTTTTTTTTTTTGTGATTTCCTTTTGAACATTTTTTTTCTTTGCTTGCTTATAATTAGCAAAAGAAATTCTGACATCCACTGATAGAGCACAGAACTAGGGGTTAGTTGCTGTTGCTCAGCATTGGTTATAATGGCTTTTAAGCACTGTATTTAGTGAGCATGGCTCTCACCAAGAGTGTAACTTTTGCCACTGACTCAGCTCCATTTGAAATGCAGAATTCACTGGAAGGTTTGATCCCCAGGGTGCCTTCCTGTGTGGAGTTTGCATGTTCTCCCCTTTCAGTGTGGGTTTCCTCCAACACTCCAAAGACATGCACAGAGGGGATTAGGCCAATTGGTGACTCTAAATTGCCTGTAGGTGTGAATGTGAGTGTGAATGGTTGCTTGTCTCTGTGTGTCACCCTGCGGTGGATTAGCGGCCTGCCCAGGGTGAACCCTGTCTCTCGCGACCCTGATGAACAAGTGAGTGAATTCATTGAAAATCAGTTTCATGAAGCTGATCCTGGACCTCACTTCTACACCTGAGATTTTCGAAACCATCTAAAACATTTTGAGGGTTAAACCTCAAAAGCTGATGAAGCTTCAGGACCAGTATAAATACTATCAGCTCTATTTAAAACAAAAAAAAAAGCCTTAAACACTACATTGCTGTTTTTTTTTTTTCTTCTTTTTTTTTTAAATACTTTTTATTGAAATCAGTGTACAAAACATTCCTAGACGTCTAAATGCTCCAATCATTAGGATCAACAAATCACTAGTCAGACCAAGCCAGATTTATTTTAAGCATGCCCTGCAAAGAGCAGGCTATTTACTCTTCAACTTAAAAGATTAAAACTGAGAAGTACTTTCAAGAATTTGCCACATTAATAATACAACAGACAAGATCACGTAGGCTGCTCAGTTATAGAATCTTGAAGGTCCTGCAAGACAGAGAGAGGAAATCAAGTTGATTGCAATTATTTCCAGAAGACTTGACTGTTGGTGTTTTATTAAGTGTATAAGCAGTTTAGTGGAATTCATGTTGATGGCTCACCTGACATATTGACGGAGAATCTGTCAGAGTTTGGAGGCAGGCGGGAAGAATTCAGACTAGAGCCCTGGAAAATATTTGAATTAACACAAAGTTGACAAAAGGTCAATAGGAATACTATACTGCTCTATAAAGGCAAAAGACTTACCAGTGTGTGAAACTGAGAAAAATGACTTTAAAGTTTCTGTTTTGTCCAGACAAAAATATTATAGGTAGGACTCCCAAAATTTCACAACTAGTAACTAGTTGTGACATTATAGGAGTCCTACCTATAATATTTAAACTTGAAAGTCATTTTTCTCAGCTTCACACTCTTGCAAATTAAGGTCTTTTGCCTTTGTAGGGCAGTATACTACACTGCAATATTAGTCATATAAAACGCTAAATATTTAAGCCACAATTACATAAATCAAGCACTGCCGAATGTGTTATTACTAATAATCCAAAGCAGCAGGCAAGCTGATTAAATGATACGATTTGATTTGCATGCATAATAGAGGAGCTTGTGAATACACATGATATTTATTTTGTAGAGCTTAAGGATTAAGCATGTTCACTCTTATTGAAGTTTAAAGCTATTTGAGTATTGACATTCATGTGCTACTGACCCATCAAGGCTTTTTTGTTGTTGTTGTTGATCAGCAAGCCTAATGGTGGGAAATCCTGTATGTAGCCAGATTACTAGAATGTTTTAACTATCTACAGTTTTCAGGGGAACAGGCCTGATTTCAAGGACACCGAATCCCTCCGATTTAACTGACATAGCCCCCCATCCCTGGTATTCCAGGTGAGTTTGTTACCGAGGAGATAGTCCTGAGACGGTATTCCATCAAGACGTCGGTCAGCTTCTGTGTGATCTTCAGCACGATCTGAGCATCATCTTCACACTCAATGCGGAATGTGTCCTAAAATAAACAAGACTGAATAAATTCCACTGCTGCAGTGTGTAACTACAGGGATTTTGACTAGAATTTAGCTTCATGCTTCTCCTAAAGGGCATTATGCATGAGTGGAATTAAACCTGCAAGTTTCTGTTGTAAGCTACTGTA
This sequence comes from Chrysichthys thysi, assembly GCA_030068315.1. Taxonomy (NCBI): domain Eukaryota; kingdom Metazoa; phylum Chordata; class Actinopteri; order Siluriformes; family Claroteidae; genus Chrysichthys; species Chrysichthys thysi. Next base: position 5,231,700 of record JAQLOM010000019.1, read on the forward strand.
GGGTTACATAACACACAAGCTTTGACTGCAACATGCAATGGGTAATATAAAAATAAGCTTTCAATATTCATAAAGACAAACGTAGGCCTATACCAGACATCTGAGAAGTGTTGCGAGGGTGTTGTTAGACTCTGGGCCTTTAGACCTCATCATTCTGTCGCTACTATTCATCGGTAGGTCATCAGGGAAACTTCTGCCCATGTCCTCGTTTCGTGGGTCCATTCCAAACCTGTCTGAGCCCATGTGCATGGATCTGCTGTTGGGCAAATGCTGCATGCTTTCTGGACCTCCCATCATTCTGTCTGGTCCTGGTATGGAAATAAGGTCTCGCTGTTAGTTGACAATATTCAGAATGTAGGATCTGCACCATTACCCATAACTGCTTTGGAGCACCACTGGTCATACTCATTTTTATGGCCTGCAGGGACTTGCAACAACGTGAGCTGATATGCATTTCATAATTACTACATAGATTGGTGACCAGTAAAGGGAGAAAGCAAAGTGTTGGACCACAAGGTGTCAGAAGAGCTAAAATGTGCCTTGGCATGGATTCTGCAAGTCTTTGGGACTGAATGGACAGATCACCATTTCTCTTAAAAAAACAAAACAAAACAAAACTCCCTTATTGGGGATCTTCTCAAAAGTCAGCAGAACATCTAAAGCTCTGTCTGCTTGGAACAGGTACATCACTGTTCCACTATTTTCAAATCCCCAGCCATTGCTGAAGCACTCGAACATTCAAAGGCTTCCATTATAGCCTCTGCTGAATCACCTTGGCTGTAAGTTTTGGCTTACTGTCTTTTAATGTTGATCCTGAGTGTTCTTCACTCGTCTTTTCATAAGGATGTCTCTGTACTTTGATCATTACCATCATCCATCTATCATGTGGCTTCTACTGAGGCATGGCTTTTGTCTGGCCACCTTTAGGATTGGGAAAGTGTTCACTTTTCTGACAAATGCCATTCTTTCCATTTTGTCTCTCAGCACGGACTTGTCTCTGAGTTTTATAAAGAAGACCTTTGACCTTATAGCTTGGTTTTTTTTTTTTAGCATACCCTATCAGCTGTGGTGATTCCCAGATCATGCCAATTTAAATTTTAATAATTTTAGCAACTCATTTCAATAATGATCAATGGAATTTTTTTAAACCTTTACTGGTGGTGTTTTTTTTTTTTAATTGACTATAAGCCTAACCCAAATCATTTAATTTAAACATTTCATTTATAGAGTAAGTAAAAAGAAAAGGGGGGGGGGGGGGAGCAACCTGAATACAGGTAGTCCTCAGGTTATGATGGAGATGTGTTCCGATATCCCCATCGTAAGTGGAAAATATCCTATGTCGAACCACTGCTTAGCCTAGCCTACCAAGGAGTCTTTTCCTGTAGGTGACATGCTAGGGCGTTTGAAGCGCACAAAAACAAAAGACACGTGGTAATGCTCTGTACAGTACACCGATACACAAGTTAACTCCATGGGTTACAGGAGAGAGTGAGGCATCATGCAAGGCAAGTGATGCGTACACCCGGGCATGGTCTGTACATATCGTACATCAGACACCATTATGCTGACCTGCCAGCCATGCCAACCCACGAACCTTAAATATTTAGCAATTTTTTGCATATTGCAATCATCGTTGTAACTAGGGGAGCATCTGTACTTTCTTGAAAGTGCAATATGTAATCAATTTTGCATCAGTATCTGGGTATGTCTAGACATGGAAATAGTCATCAATTGGAGTTACCGAAGCGGTCAGGGCTCCTCATAGGGGAATCACCCGAATTGCCACGAAATTCAGACATCATGCCACCTCGAGGTGGGAACTCATCTCCAAAGGGTTGGTCCAAAAAACCACCACGAAAAGGTCCACCTGAGGAAATACAAGAGAATACAGAAGCCAAATACTCTTTGGATCTACTAAGATTTCCAAAATAGCTCTGCAAAGGCTTTTTTTTTTTTTTTTGATAATCTAACCTGGTTGAAAACCTCCAGGAATTGGTCCAAGCAGACTTGTAGGTGGTCCTTGGGGCATGGAGATTTTGGGAAACGCAGACTCTGATACACGCACATACACAAAGTCAAACAGAAGGTTTAGTTATTTTCCTATTCATGTACATACTGAAACGTACACAGTGGTTTACGTCACTGTGCTTCTAGTACCATGAAACATACACAACTACATGTAAAACAAGAGAAAATACAGTTTTTCCCCCAAAAATAAGACCTACCCAGAAAGTAAGCCCTAGCATGATTTTTCTGGATGCTCATAATATAAGCCCTACTCCAAAATTAAGCCCTAGTAATGATCCCAACCAGGTGCCTGGATATAATACAGTCAACCCCGCGAAGTCGTGGTTCACAGTTCACGGCCTCAGTCGTTTGCAGACCGGTTTCTTAGAACCTAACTAATAACTGCTCAGGGAACAATAGAGGAGATGGACTCGCAGGACACGAAGCTACTGGACTGGCGCTATAAGAGCTCATGGACACGAAGCGAAAGCGTCGGTGACGGCACTTCCTGTTTACAACCGCTGTAACCAATCCTATCACTCCCTTGCAATCACCCAGCAATGACTATATATATATATTTGCATACTTGCTGCCGGTGAGGTCACTTCCTGTTTACGAGCTAAAGCGGAAGTAGCTTACACAGCCACTTTTACTTTTCATCCGCTGATGAAACACAGTGCATACTGTTATTTCAATTTAAATGTTCTTTTAATGTTTGAATTAACATTTTTTAAATAATATTTTCTATTCCAGAGTCCCACGGAAGCCAAAAAATTTTAAATTTCAAAATTTGAAAATCCACGATGTACTGAACCCACGACAGGTGAACCGCGGTATTGCAGGGGTTCACTGTACATTCATTTAGGCGCAAGAAATGCACTTATTTAGACATATAGTTTAAAGTATAGTACACTTATCGTCTAAGCACATAGTTTAGTATAACACATATTTAGCACACAGACAAGAATACACAAAGCCTAAAGGCTTTGGTATTACATATCATGTATCATGCACAGTTTAAGTAAAAAACATATGCATGGAAATATTTTAAAACACACAGTAAAGCCTCAAATCTAACTCAGTGTGGAGTGTGTTAGAGGATGAGGCCTCGCATACTGACGCTATCTTACCTTGTATACCAGACGTGGTCATGAAATTAAAGGGAGATTATTCTTCAGTCACCCTTGAAAGGTGGGAAATATTGGTGGGAGAAAGATAAGATTGGCTCTGAATCAAGTGTCCGAAGGAGAGACTGAGCTCATGGCCAGATCCTCCTGAGGGTACGTGTTCGAATCCGCCATGAGCCCAGCTGCAGGTTGCAAATACTCCTGTGACAGGTGGCCAAGGTGTTATGTAAGTGATTAGAGAAAATAAAAGGAGACCCCAGACTGTGTATTGAGGGCTCGGCTCGCACAGGCACACCCGGCTCACTCTGGCTCATGGGCCTAGCAGGCCATTGGTTGCGTTGACAGCCGTGTGACGGAGTCTCTTTATTTCTCCAGAACAATAAAGTATATTCTTTGCGATCTCAGTCTGACTACTATGTCTATTTATTGATGCTCTCCCTAGCATTCTCCACGACAATTTTTCATGGAAAAATAAGACATCCTCTGAAGATAAGCCCTAACGCCTCTTTTGGAGCAGAAATTAACATAAAACCGTTTTATGTTCGTGGGGAAACAGTACCAAGTACTCTAGAAATTAATAATAAAATAAAGTCTTACATGAAAGTACACAAGAATAATTTCTGTATACAACCTACTAATCCATGGTTGCCAGACTGTGCATACTGAGATCATATAAAATATTAGAAATTCATATCTGAATTTTGTAGAACAAGACAGAACGTACTCATGCTCTGGAAGACTGGCACATCACCAGGTTCCCTAATGACAACCTGAAGGGAAAACGGACAACAGTGCATCATTGTCAATCTGAAATTTGTATGATCAAGAAAGTCATTCTACACTGGTGCTTGAAAGTTTGTGAACCCTTTCGAATTGTCTACATTTCTGCTTAAATATGACCTGAAACATCACATTTTCACACAAGTCCTCAAAGTACATAAAGAGAACCCAGTTAAATAAATGAGAAAAAAAAAATCACTTGGTCATTTATTAATTGGTGAAAATGATCCAATATTACATATCTGTCAGTGACAGTGACTCGGGAGGAAAAAGTGCTTTGGAAACTTCATGGTGAGCGTAAGGATATAAAAATGGCACTGGAGCAAGCTTACTAGTCCTAGATAATCAAGTATGTGTAACAAATGCATAAGAACTAAAGATTATAGAATACAAAACTTAAAGAAACTAAGAATGCCTCTTGTTTTTGACTATGTATAGAATGGTGCGCTCTGCTGCTTTTACACAGTGTAACTGGTATCGGATGCAAAAACCATCAAAAAAATACCATCCTATACATCCACACACCTGAGAATGTGAACTCTATACGAAGAATGCTTTCTCTGAGAGCACTTAAACAAATTTTATTACTACTATTATTATTACAGACATTCTGTATGCATTAGACGACAAGATTAACAGAGTGCAAATGTTTAGACTGCACTTGCTGATTCCCACCTTGACTTGACCCCTGCCCTCAGCCTTCTCCACCTCAGCAGCAGTTACTTTCATTTCCTTTTTAACAGCTGGGTTCTTTGTCACTTCCTCTTCTTCATGTGGCATTTTTTCTTGGTGAGCATGTTTCTGTTCATCAAGTCAGGAGAGAAAACTGTTATGGCACATAGTTAACCAACTGGGAGGAAAGCATGAAGTATGTCTGATTTGAGAACCAAAAGCCTTACTATGTATTTGAAGTAATGCTTCCATCCAGTAATGTGAGCCACCATCTCATTCTGCAGTCGCTGCACCTTACACAGTCTACACTGGTAATGAGGAGCTACGGACTTGCTGGGGCTGCGATACTCCCATACATACTGTAGGCCTACACACACACACAAATTCTCAGTACTCACATTTCCACAGTGTGCTTCATTTCCCCCCTCATTAAGAATATATTACATACCTATAACTGGATCTGTGATGGCCTTCAGCCGTTTGGTGAGGGAGGGAATGGTCTGAATGGATCCATGCTTGGTGAACACTGATGGGAGTTTGCATAAATTAGAAGGACAAGATTACACCCCATACAGCATAATACTACAAGATAAGAGCACTAAACATTGTAATCATTCCAAATGATCTGTAAACCCACTTCAGAGCAACAGAGCACTTAATTACACTGCTCTTCCCACATAGACGGCAGAGTGGAAAAAGCGTGGCGAGGCAAGTGAGCCGCGCTAGAAAATTTACTTCTGAACAACATAAAAACTCGGTCCTGATTAATTCTACTGGTCAAATCCAGTTTGGCTTACCAAGAACAATCAAGCAGGGCTGTCCTAATATGGTTTCAAGCATCGCTATTGGTGCGGACATTTGGCTGATTCTGTAGCCGGGTTTTGGACCAGATTGAACATTTTCAGAACTGATCCAGTGGTCTTTATTTTTCTTTCTTTATTTCTCTCTTTGTGAGAGAACACAGTTCACAAATTGCCTTAGACATCATGCTTGATGTTTTGCAGAAGCTGGTAAAAGAAACTTAGAGAATTGCCTTGTTAACAGTTAACAATTCTCCATAAATTCAAGATGGTTAGGCTTTCTGGATGTGCACAACACTCCTGATGCCAAGAAATCTTTAGGCAAAGACTCAGTGGACCACAAGGGACGTTCCTCCAAATGGGTCCAGATAGATTTCAATGATCAAAATGTCCACCAAGAAAGCACTGGTTTGGAGTCAATCACACTGCAGTTAAGGTGTTTGTATTCTTTTTGGTCCTCCAGAAATGCAGGATGACCAGAACCAGGAAGGTTTGGGGAACTTTCCACAGATTCACTTTGACACCGGCAGAACATTCCAGGTGGCTATTTTCTAAATTTAACCAGCAAGCCTATTTATTTCTGCAAAACAACACCTGAACCAGACTTAGTAATAAAGGACATTAGCTATCCTTCACTGAATGTTGTCATACCTAACGTAAGGTACAGAAACTCACACAGTTCCTGTTTGAACTGGCCTTGGACCTGGACCACATCTCTCTGGACCAATGCCTGCCAATTTTGTCCAACAGAAACAGCTGTTGTAGTGGACAAGCCATGAAGAGGAGTCAACCTTTTCATCCAATGTGTCCATGACACCCACTGGTGAACTGTCTTTGAACGTTAAGGACCTGTACCCCATTGCTGCAATCAGTTAATCTGCTGCACCAATAAACACTTTCCTGCAGTTAATTTGGGCTTCAGAGGTTTAAATGTCAAATAATAGCCCAAACAAAAGACAATGGCAAAAGGAAATGATACAGGACATTATGTTTCTAATGTTGTTCAGGCTAAATTCAAATAACAGGGTGTCCGCAGGTTAAACCGAATACATAAGATGCTTTAAATGCCACTTGAAATGTAATTTAATACCAAATTTACAGTAATATAGAAAAGAATATGGCACTTTGCAGTGTTACAATCTGAAATATAATAAATTAATAGGGATTTTTTTTTTTAACCATTTCATTTACAGTGTCCACATTTGATGGGGCAAAATATTTTGACAACAGTTTATGAATAAAAAGGAAAGGTCGGTACTTCCTCTTCCCAGGCCAATGCTTGATACAACCATCTTTGACTCCAGTTACAGCTCCAAGTCTACCTGGACTGGCCATTCTACCATATTCAAGCACTTCAGTGATGCTTTGGCAGTAATATTTAGGATCGCTGTCCAGTTAGAAGGCGAACTTCTGCCCCAGTATCCTGCAGAGGGAAATAGCTTCTCTCCAACATACTCTTGCAGGAAAAACATTCACATCCAACTTCTTGCCAGCACCTTATTCACAATGAATTTCAATGTTCTGTCACAAAGATTCATTTTTGTGAGACTGGGTTGCTTTTCTTCTAGGATTACGCTCCATCTTGCCCTCAACCCTGACCTGTTTCCTAGTCCTCCCTGATGAAATGCATCCCCATAACATGATGCTACCACTACCATGTTTCACCCTGCAGGTGGTGTTCTTTGGTCAAATGCATCACTTGTTTGAAAAGATTTTCACCTCATTACACCAGAGATTCTTTTTCCATGTTTACTGACTGTCTTCTCTCTTCCATGCAAACTCCAAATAGCTTTTTATCAGCTTTCTTCTTGCCATTCTTCTATAATGCCCAGCTTTCTGTTGTATCCAGGCTATGGCTGTCCGGGGAACAGCTTCAAGCACCAAAGTTGTGGTCCTCTTCAACTATTTTACGTATATCTTTTGTCTCTTTATTGCTTGTATGAGTATCACCTGGTGAGCATGGAAGAGAGTTGGGAGAGTCGCATCCGTGCCATATTCTTTCCATTTTTTAAAATAATGATTTTAATGCTTGTTGGGAAATTATGTTTATAACGGTATGTAACCGTATGACTGATACTTTTCCACAATGTTGTGCCTCACTTGTTTTTATTGTCTTGGTCTCCATGACAATGATGGCTCACATGGGACCAAATGGACACCACCTTAGACAATTGTTGGAAAACAAGCTGAAATTGTTGGCTGTGGCAATTGATCATTCACAGCAAGTGCAAATCAGAGGGGCAGGCTTAAAAAAAAACTGCCCAAATTCCATTCAGAAAGTATGAATTTAAGGACCTACGGACATCCTGCAATAATAATGTTATGGAAAAATAAATATAGGACACAATACTAATCATTTAGTTTAAAAAATGGCTCTTGAAAAGAATCAAATCCCATCATAGCCATAGTGGCTGGTTTTGTGTGTTGTATTAAATCACTGGAGACCTCAGACATGGCACATGGTAATGACATCACCGAGGCCAGAAAGTGCTGAAGGTCAAAAGAAGACAACTGGGCTTCGTGGGCAACACTTACCTATGTCCCCATTGTAGGCCTGCTGCTTTTTCTGTCATAGATGACAAGTAAACCCATCAAAGAGAGAAAGAGAGATAAAGAAACGTTAGAGAGACAGAATAGCATGTTTGAGGTTGGGAACAATACCCCAACACTCCTGTGGCCCAACCTCCTCTTCGATGCTCTCCATAACTACAGGAGGCTGTTCTTGAGTACGAAGGTTATGGAGCCACAATCGACTCTCCAGGGTAGTCAGAGACTTATACTGGAAGCACAGCAATCTGTCTCTTCCCTCTACAGCACAGGGGTTATTTAGGCAGATATGAAAATAACAGTCCATGACTAATAACTCAGGATACAAACTTAGCAATAAGCTGCACAGGGTTTATGCTTAATACTGCATATGCACCAGTGCTCATGTGTGATTTAAAAATCAGACGAGACATATGGCGTTATAACCCCTTTCCCCCTGAGAAGCATTTGTCCTTGATTCCAACTTGTGAACATGCATTGAAGATCTTCGTTGACGAGCGTGTCATGTTATGCAATGCATACGTAGCACTGATGTTAGGCTTCCACTAGCCCAAAAAGTCTAGTTATTCATTTATTACTGTAAAGAATGCTGATTCTGATGAGGCAGTGGAATAATGCTCCATGAGAAAGCAACAATTTTAAACGGAATACTCTGACTTGCAAACCAGGTGAGAAAGTGCAGACTCCAACTAGCTCATAAAAGCTAGTGAGACCTTTACACTGTAAACAATGAAGCTGAAGGACAACGCTCCATAAAAAAAACGTTGTTCTTTTAAGAGTCACACTGCTTAGCATGTGCAAACCTGTAATAGTGGTAAGTGCAGCTAGGTGTTACTCATGCTGCTAGCAACTCTGCTACTGTATCCTCTTTTGTATTGGCAGTTTCTGTAAAATCACCAGATCACAACTTTCTGCATTTTTTTTGTTTGACGTGGACTTCAATGTGAGTGAAAGCCATGAATATATATTATATATATATATATATATATATATATATATTTTTTTTTTTTTTTTTTTTTTTTTACACACCGCCATAACTATTTATAATGGTTATAAAAACAATATTAAGCATGACCACATTTACAAGTGAACCTGATTTACATTTTATTTACAACCCCGATTCCAAAAAAGTTGGGACAAAGTACAAATTGTAAATAAAAACGGAATGCAATGATGTG
>JAQLOM010000019.1:5315601-5329027 GCA_030068315.1 Chrysichthys thysi
ATTAGTTTAACGTTATCTTCATTGAAACAAACTGTGTTTTTCTTTCAAAAATAAGGACATTTCGAAGTGACCCCAAAACTTTTTTAAACGTTATATATATTAGGGTTTTTTTTTAATTCTTTTGTGAAATGTAATAAAATGTACCATATAAGTAATTTAAAAATGAAAAATAAAAAATACTAACATTATGAATGAGAAAATGGCAAGCATTCAAATATAGCTCAATATATTCCTACATGTATTATCCTAGTTCTAATTATGATATCAATCACTGCAAATCAGCTTCCACGATCATTATTCTGCAGAGAAGATAATAAAATCGCACCTGATTCAGCACATCCTATTATTTAACATTTTATTTTACAGGGCATTGGGTATATGCGTTAATACAGCCATGAGATACTACAACCCCAATTCTGAAAGAGTTGGGAGGTTGTGCAAACTGGGAATAAAACCAGAATGCAAGGATATGGAAATCTCATAAGCCCATATTTTATTCATAACAGAACATATTAAAATGTCAAAGGTTTAAACTGAGAATCATTTCAAGAAAAAATTTAGGTAATTTTGAATGTCATGGCAGCAAAATGTCTCAAAAACTCTGGAACAAGGCTGTATTTACTCTGTCACTATGTGGCATCCCCTCTTCTTTTAACAACAGTCTGTAAATGTCTGGGGACTGAGGAGACCAGTTGCTCGTGTTTTGGGATAGGAATGTTGTCCCATTCTTGTCTGATACAGGATTCTAGTTGCTCAACTGTCCGAGGTCATCTGTGTCGTATTTTTTTCGTTTTATGATGTGGCAAGTGTTTTCAGTGGGTGAAAGATCTGGACTGCTGGCAGGCCAATTCAATACCCAGACCCTTCTTCTACGAAGCCATGATGCTGTAATTGATGCTGTGTGGTTTGGCATTGTCATGTTGGAAAATGCAGGGTCTTGCCTGAAAGTGATGTCACCTGGATAGGAACATATGTTCCTCTAGAACCTCGATATACCATTTTCAGCATTGATTTTGCCTTTCCAGATATGCAAGCTGCCCATGCCATATGCACTAATGCACCTCCATATACCATCAGAGATGCTGGCATTTGAACTGAGCACTGATAACATGCTGGGTGGTCCTTCCCCTCTTTAGTCCAGATGACACAGTATCCCTGGTCTCCGAAAAGAATTTCACATTTTGATTCGTCTGACCAGAGAACAGTTTTCTACTTAACCACAGTCCATTTTAAATGAGTCCTGGCACTCCTGGATCATGGCCAAATATGGCTTCTTTTTTGAGTGACAGAGTTTTAACTGGCAACTGCCAGTGTTTTCCCGGAAATATTCCTGAGCCCATTTTTTTGCCGTAGTGAAATTCAAAATGAGCCGATATTTTTCATGAATAGCCAAATGTCTCACTATCAACATTTGATATGTTCTGTTATGAATAAAAAAAAAAAACGGGTTTATGAGATTTCCATATCATTGCATTCTGTTTTTATTCACAATTTGCAATCACAACTTCCCAACTTTTTCCATGGAATGTAGGCTAGCTCTAGGCTATATCACACTTTTAATTTGTTAATTTTACATGGTAGTAAAATAGCGCTTTGGTTAATTAATTGCACTCTACTGTAAACAACACATGCTCATGTTTTATATGGGCGGCTGACCGAGCACTCATTTGATGCACTTGAAAGTAAATTTCATCCATTAAAAAGGGAAAAAAAAACATGGTTGTTGAGATGTCCAAGTTATGTTCAAGTCTGTCATTATATATGAGGCCTAAATCCTGATGTGTACAATTTTAGCATTATTATCTTCTCACTACATGTGCTTGACTAATATTAATTTCTTCTCTATACAAAGTCTGGCCATGCAAGAAATAATGCTTGATGTCCTTGTCGTTCAGTCCAATTTGAAGCCTAGCTTTAAGCATTATAATGCTTAACCTCAGTGGGTATACCATTGAGGGGCTTTCTTTGCAGGTAAATGGTTACCGGATATCTCCAGGTAGTTTGGTTTGAATGGTTAGAAGGGCTCAGTTGGATCACAACCAACCCATTGACTCTTACCATGATGTGGTACAGGAGGAAACAGGAGGTCTCAGCAGATGTTGCCCAGCTTTGTGTTCCCTCGCTGGGCCAAGAATCGCTGCAGGTACCCCTGGCAGCTCTGCTGGACCTTCCTGAGGATCAGAGACAGTGGATAAAATACACACACACACACACACACACACACACACACACACACACACACACACACACACACACACACACACACACAGAGCACTAAACACCTGCTCCAAGCTGGCTTGCCAAAGCTGAATACATTACACTCCACTCTCACAAAACAGTGACTATCAGCTTAACCTTTTATGTTCATTTACATTCAGCATTATATGACAGATGATATGAATAAATAAATAAAAACTACATTTTCTTCAGTGAGCTGTGAAGCTGCGAGCATGCACCTCAAATGCAAACCTCTCTAAACTCGTGCATGCTGAATGATTCATACAAAGATTCATGCAACACACTTGCAAAATGCTTTCATACATGTGTGGTGGTCAGGGAAATCCTGCCTGATGTCCCTGCAGCTGTATATAAATATATTAACACTTTTCAATATTTATATATGCAGTGCCCTCCATAATGTTTGCGACAAAGACACATTTTCCTTGAGTTATCCCTCTGCTCCTCGGTGTAAAATTTTGAAGCAAACAATTCAGATGTGATTTCTGATTCCAGATTTGCACATTCCAGACTTTCATTTAAAGTCATTTGCATACATTTCCATTCCACCATGGAGAAATTACAACACTTTTTATGCATAGTCCCCCTCATTTCAGGGAACCATAATGTTTGGTACAGTTGGTTTCCCAGGTGTTTGTGATCACTCAGGTGGATTTTATTGCTTCACTGGTGCAGGGATAAGATATCGAGGCTTGCTTCTACTATTTGGAGACTGTAGTTGCTATTGTTCAACATGAGGAGAAAAGCTGTGCCAATGAAAATCATTCACTCACGCACTCATCTTCTGCCACTTAATCCTGTTCAGGGTTGCGGGGGGGAAGCTGGAGCCAATACTTCAGGTGAGGCGGAGTACACCCTGGGCAGGTCACCAATCCACCGCAGGGCCAACAGAGACAGACAACCATTCACACTCACATTCACACCTACGGGAAATTTAAAGTAGCCAATTAGCTTAAGAAGAAGAACTGTAGAAGAAGTAGCCCGTGCGATCCGCAAACTGAAGAATAACAAAGCAGCAGGAAGTGACCAACTGCCAGCTGAACTCCTGAAGTTTGCCATCCAACTGGTCAGTCGTGCTCTTCACAGCTTTTTCGTTCGCATCAGGTGCACATGCCATGTCCCCGCAGAATGGAAAGCCGGGATTATTGTTACACTATATAAAGGAAAACGCACTCACGACGAGTGTAGCAACTACCGACCTATCACCCTGTTATCAGTACCAGGCAAGGTATTCGCACACGTCCTACTTGCATGAATCCAGCCGCTGCTACGTTCACAACAACATCCAGAACAGTCCGGCTTCACTTCTGGCAGGTCAACTATGGACGCGGTACTGGCTCTGCGGCTGCTGTCGGAGCTGCATCAAGAGTTCAGTCGACCATTGTACGCTGCATATGTAGACATCAAAGCAGCATTCGACTCGGTCGATCAGAATGCTCTCTGGAAAGGTCTTCACCACTGCGGGGTCCTGGATGTCATTACCAAACTGATAACAGATCTGCACGAGGGCACTGGTGCGCAAGTGTGTGTTGGATATACCTTGTCGGATAAATTCAAAACCACACCTGGAGTCCGACAAGGATACGTGTTAGCACCGTCCCTGTTCACCATTGCAATCGATTAGATCCTTGGAGAAGTGACTAAAAACACAGGCATTAACATTGGTCCTCACCTTTTCACCAACCTGGCGTACGCAGATGATGCTGTGATGTTTTTTGAGAAACTAGACCCGGAAGCAGATGTCCTCCGTATTCTCAGCAAACAGGCGCTCCACTTCGGGTTAAATGTCTCCTGGCAAAAAACTAAAATACAGAATATTGGAAGCGGTACACCGGCATCACCATTGACCGTTGACGGACAACCAGTCGAAGCAGGGTCGCAGTTCCTCTATTTGGGATGCATCCAGAACTTGGATGGCTACAGCAAATCAGACATTCAGAGAAGGATAGGACTCGCTTCGAGCACTATGGGGTCCTTGCGACGCGTGTGGACTACAAGCACGTTGTCAAGAACAAAAAAGATTTCCCTCTATCGGTCACTCGTGCTGTCAGTTTTGCTCTACGGTGCAGAGACATGTACGTTGCTGTCAGCTGATATTAAGAAACTAGAAGCCTTCCATCAAAAAATGTCAATGGTAACTCCTCAGTATCCGCTGGTGGCATTTCGTCAGGAACCAATCAGTGCGTGAAACAACCGGATTACCAACGATCACAGATATCCTTCATATGCGACAAGCTTCACTGTTTGGACATATTGCCCGTATGGAAGACATGGTGCCAGCTCATAGGTCTTTGAAGATAGCCGTTGAAAATTCGATGGGCATTCGACCGGATACTGCGAGGAGGTGACTCCCTGGTTATCCCCGTAAGAGCTGGCTCGATCAGCTGACCTTCAGAGCTGGCCCAAACGCACAGCAACTTTGGTCAGAAGCCCACACCAGAGGACATGAAGCGACGTGACGGTCGAACGACTATGTGATCAGATGGTGATGATGATGAATTAGCCTAACCTCCTTTGTGCATATCTTTGGACTGTGGTAGGAAACCGGAGTACCCAGAGGAAACCCACATGGACCCGAGGAGAACATGCAAACTCCACACAGAAAGGTGTCCAGGTCGACCCCAGGGATCCAACCCAGGTCCTTGTTGCAGTGCTAACCACTACACCACTGTGCCGCCCCAATGAAGGTCAAAAAAGCGATTATGAGGCTGAAAAACAAGAGTAAAACCATTAGCGATGTCAGTCAAACCTTAGGATTGCCAAAATCAACTGTCTGGAATATCATTAAGAGGAAAGAATAACAAAGGGACTGGTAGGCCAAGGAAAACCTCCACTGCTGATGACAGAAAAATCCTCACTATGGTAAAGAAAAATCTTCAAACGCCTGTCCAAAAGATCACAAACAGTCTTCAGGAGGCAGGTGTGTCTTTGTCAGAGGCTACTATCCGCAGCAGACTTCATGAACAGAAATACAGAGGCTACACTGCAAGATGTAAATTACTAGTTAGCCCCAAAAACAGGATGGCCAGATTACAATTTGTAAAAAAAAAAATGTACTTAAAAGAGCTTGCAAAATTCTGGGAAAAGGTGCTATGGACAGACAAGACCAAGATGAACCGGTATCAGAGTGATGGCAAGAGAAAAGTGGGGAGATGAAAAGGAACTGCCCAGAGTCCAAAGCATACCAGTTCATCTGTTAAACATGGGGGTAGGGGGTGGGGTTGTTATGGCTTGGGCATGTATGGTAGCCACAGGTACTGGCACACTTATCTTCACTGATGGTGTAATTGCTGATGGCAGTTGCACGATGAATTCTGAGGTGTATAGAATCATCTTATCTGTTCAAGTTATCTGCCCAAACTCACTGGACTGCACTTCATCCTGCAACAAGATAATGATCCCAAACAACCTGCTAAGGCAACAGGAGAGATTCTCAAAGCTAAAAAAAAAAAAAGGAAAATTCTTGGATGGCCAAGCCAGTCACTTGATTTATATCCAACTAATTGTGCTTTCCATCTGCTGTAGGGGAAACTTAAAGGAACAAGCCCCCAGAAACAAGCAGGAGGTGAAGGTGGCTGCAGTGGAAGCTTGGTGGAGCATCACCAGAGAAGAAACTCGCCCCATGAAGATGTCTTATGAATCGCAAACTTCAAGCAGTCATTGCGTGCAAGGGATATACAGTACAACAAAGCACTACACATGGCAGCTTTTATGTACCTACTATTACTTTGTCCCAAACATTATGGGGTCCTGAAATGAGGGGGACTATGTATAAAAGGTGTTGTAATTTTACATGGTGGAACTCAAAGAAAAATGTGTCTTTGTCCCAAACATTATGGAGGGCACTGTATATACACTATATGGGCAAAATATTTGCGGACACCTGAGCATTAGACTCATACATGGACCGTCTACAAACAGTTGCTGCAAAGGTAGAAGCAAACAGGTGTATAGGATGTCTGTGTATGCTGTAGCATGACATGTTCCCTTCACTAGAACTTAGAGGCCCAAAGTTGTTACAGCATGACAATGCCACTGTGCACGGCAAGCTCCGTGGTTTACAAAGGCTGAAGTGGAGCAACTCGAGAGGCTTGCAAAAAGCCCTGACCTCAACCTCACCAGGATCAACTGGAACACAATCAGCGTGTAAGAGTCACCTCTAAACATTTTGGAGCAGAAAAGATGAAGACATCTGGGCTTGAGGTCCAAACATGAATATGAGACTATGGATCTGAACTTCGGCTTTCATCTCCTTATAATTACATCTAGATGTGTTAAACAAATTGGCAACAAGGCAGCCTTTGTTTAAATGCCCCCAACCCTCAAGTGATCAAAAATATTGGAACACACCTGACAGGCGTATCCCTTGGCCCAGGTGTGCCTGGTTAGAGTGACTATTTAAACAATCAATAGCTATGCATGCCTAGTCTTAGTCTGGACCCTGGGTTTC
Organism: Chrysichthys thysi; assembly: GCA_030068315.1. Taxonomy (NCBI): domain Eukaryota; kingdom Metazoa; phylum Chordata; class Actinopteri; order Siluriformes; family Claroteidae; genus Chrysichthys; species Chrysichthys thysi. Next base: position 5,322,290 of record JAQLOM010000019.1, read on the forward strand.
ACCTGTGAAAACTGCATAACCAACATGAAGACCAGAAAGCTGTCTGTGGGAGAAAAGCAAACCATTTTGTAGCTGAGAAAAGAGAGAAAATCAATCAGAGGCATTGCACAAGAATTGAGCATAGCCAATCCAAATATTTCGAATGTCCTGAGAAAGAAATAAACCACTGGTGTACTAACAACCAGACACTGAACCAGCGGCCAAGGAAAACAACAGCAGGTCACGACAAACATTGTGAAACCTGTGTAGGAAAACCCCAAACAACAGTCAGTGAGATCACCAACAACCTCCACAGGACAGGGGTGAAGGGATCACAAGCCACTGTGTTACACTAGTTACTCTATCGGACAAGTAGCTGAGTATTGCTCTAAATGCAACATAAACTACATTTTCTTAACATAGACAATAATATATACAGTATTTTGAATGCAATATGTTTTGCAATGCTGGATTTGAAGCGCAATTGAGTGTTGGGCCCTCAGTTCAAACCTGACCTTGGTATAATGTGTGTATGAAGTTTTGCATGTTCCCCCTGCATCTGTGTGGGTTTCCTCTAGGTTATCAGGTTCCTTTCTTAAAAACATGCCGTTTGGTGAAATGGGAAATGTAAATTTACCTCAGTTGTGAATGAGTGTGTGAATATTGTGTGCATGGTGCCCTGTGATGGACTGTTGTCCCATCTGGGGTGTATTCTCGTCTTGCGTTCAGCGTTCCAGGATAAAGGGGTTACTGAAAATGAATGAATTAATCATGGCTGGGGCGGCGTGGTGGTCAGTGCTGTCGCCTCGCAGCAAGGAGGTCCTGGGTTCGATCCCCGGGGTCAACCTATGTGCCTTTCTGTGTGAAGTCTGCATGCTTTCCCCCTGTCTGTGTGGGTTTCCTCTGGGTTCTCCGGTTTCCTCCCACAGTCCAAAGGCATGCACAGAGGGGATTAGGCTAATTGGCTACTCTAAATTGCCCGCGAGTGTGAATGGTTGTCCCTGCGGTGGATTGGCCCAGGGTGTACCTCGCCTCTTGCCCGAAGTCAGCTGGGATTGGCTCCAGCTTCCCCCCCTGTGACCCTGAACAGGATTAAGCGGCAGAAGTTGAGTATGTGGGTCTCATGGTTGGAAATTTTAAGCCAAAGATGGAGATCAACATTATTTCTCTTTGGTCGTTTGCTCCCATACAGGCGTGTTTTTGAGTCAGATACCTGAGCGCGACTGAGCATTATGACAGCGAGCAAACTAATCCGAGTCTGTAGTTCCTGGTGATGTCATGGCACGTAACTTAAACCTTAGGAGATGTCTCACAAGAGTAAATGTATATGTATCAATAGCTTCTATTCTGAAAAGTCTCAGACAAGAGTCACAGACACAATCCGTCTCCCAAATGCTTCATGCATGTAAGTTCCTATCTCATTCATAATCCTGGAATCTCCCGGTGGTGTACTGCATATAGACACTTTTCTGAATATTTCATTAAAACTAACCCTAGAGCTTTCTCTCACTAATGACTTTCAGTAAGCTCCAGATAAAAACATCCAGCACAGAAAGTCATGATGGATTGTCTGAGCACACCATCTAAGATAAAGATCTCTTATCTGGAGGTACATTATTCGAGCTGTGCTATATCTGTTGACTACAGCTCTGTAAACAAACACTGATCTCCAAAGTTACACCATGTTACACAAGGACACTGTTGTACTGTCAATAAAGCAGAAGAAGTCGTTCTGGTGGAGTTTGGAGAGCGGATCATTTCCTGATTTAAGGCTATCAGCTTGTGCAACATGTAAGCTGATGGCTAGGAACTCACCCAGCTGCCAGATTTCCCAAAAAAGAAAACACAGCTCAACTCTTTCTCTGTAGCCTGAACGGTGATGCAACTTACCTCCTCATTCAAGATGAAATAGCTTTACGTGACTGCATGCATCATCGCGCGCGCTGTAAAAAAAAAACCAAAACATTCACAGTGTGTTTTATTTCTTTCGCGATTTTCTGTCGGATTTGGCCTAAAAGCAGACGTCTAAAACTTTTCTTTTTTCCCCCCCCTTAACACATCTGGATCATTTTTTGGAAAAACTACAAATACCGGAGAAATCCAAGTTCCGTGTGAGGGGTTGTTCGGGATTTGTAGTTCCGGTGCCTTCCTCCGGAATAATAGAATCGCGCGTGATGAACTACATTACCCATAATTCCTGCACAGACATCCGGAATTCCCTGAAGTTCCGGGACTCGGCTCGGCGTTTTGCTCGTCGTTTCCTTGCGGCAGAGAGGAGAGGAGGTGGTGTCGAGAGACTGGAAACATTCACCATCATAATCCTTCTAAACTTCACTGTACAATGAAATTAACGTCTTTCACGCCCGCCTCTGAACTCCACTATTTCACCATACTACTGGTAAGCGCTCGTGCACCCCTGCGTGCACTTTGTCATCACTGGGACTTCTCCTGTACTAGAAGTTATGCTAGCAGGCTAGCCAGTTAGCGTCTAAGGCTAGCCCGGAGTTCAGTGCATACATGGACCAATAACAGACCTCTGCAAACTTATATTATGTGCATATTATTAAGTCCAGACTAATGGTAATGACCTCGTATCGCGTGGGGCATTTTTAATATGAAATAAGCCTTATTTATTTATTTATATATTTATTTATTTATTCATAAGCACCTCGGTTCCAACCCGGCTAGCTGTGTGTGCCCGGATCTGATTGATGTTGGGTTACTAGCTAGTTAGCATGACTGGTTACTTCTCTAAGGCTTATTAAGACATCCGGTAAGTAACTCGACGTGGCGGTAAGTTTTCCAAACAGGTATATCAGTTAGTTAGTTAGCCAGCTGGCTAACTTTAGCTGTTATTTGGTCATATCACTGGGTCACAGTGAAGCTTAGTGAAGGCTGCATCAGCTGCAAACCGTTTCTTTTTTCGTATTTATTTACTAAATGCCTTAGTTTGGGAGCTATGTGTGAATACAGGAACCTTATGATATATTGAAGCTGTTTAAAAGATAAAGTAGCTACCCTGAGATGTGTGTGTATATACATAAATATCTCAAGTCAAAGCTGTGTTGTTATCTGCTGTAGTAAATACTGAAATCTGGAAAGAAAGCTTTTTAATTGAAGTGTTTGTGGTCATGATGGTCATGAATTTGCTGGGACATTGGGCTGTATGTAGTGTCCACTGTGAGGAAGAATAAACAGGACTGAAACAAGGCTTCAGTGCCGAGTGCTTTTAGTAGAAAACTGAGCAGAAATATTGTCAGGAAGTCAGGAACTTCTCTTGAGTTGATGTGCAAGTTGTTTCGCAAAGACGGGCATTTAACTGGTCACTTTAGGCCCCTTTTTTTCGCCTTAACCACCGGATGTGGTGTTTGACTTAACCCAAGTTTATAGAGTTATTTTGGGATGCATTCCGTTCCCTTACCTCCACTCGGGCAGGAAAAGCCTGATTGGTGGAGTTCTCTGTTGTGGCCTAATCCTATTGGCTGGCAACCCGGAAGTAGTGTGAACCACTGCGCTGCTCTCAGAGTGATGTAAAGGTAACGCAGGCCCTGCTGCTGGCACAGGACACTACAGGTTAATGTTAGATACAGGCATGAAGATAAAAAAAAAACTTATAAAATATATAAATGATATAGATAGATAGAGAGATAAACAGGGCACAGTACTGTGCAAAAGTCTTAGGGAGGTTATTTTATAGTGCAAATTTTATTAGATTATTTATTTTGATGAGTTCTGCATTGTTTGAGTCAGCACAAAACCATTTTAGGTTTTCAAACGTTCCCTGCCTTGCCAAAAAAAAAATAATTTCTTCATTTTTGAAAAATGTTTGGATGTCAATAAAGAAAGCAGCATATTGTGGCAGGCAGTCTCCAGAGGAACTGTGGCAGGTGACGATGGAAAGAGGGGCATGTGCATTATTAATTAAAGGCTCATTGGGTATGACTTCTCAATGTTTCAAGATTAGGTCTGGACCGATTAAAGTGGGTGGAGCTGAATCATTTCTTTTATTGCACCATAACACCATAAGCACCGCCCCCTTTCCACCCCTATGGACACCAAGCTTCACCCTCAGATCCTACAGCATGGTCAAGGGCCATCATTTTCAAGTGCACTACATAACACTGTGTACACACAAAACCCAGCTCCGGATTTGTTGTAATGATCACAGGTGCAGTTGTGGTCTGTTTCTTTTTTTCTTTTTCCTTTTTTTTGGTTTGTTTTGTTTTAGGGATACAAGGGAGTGTCTGGAAAATGACTGACTCACATTCTGAACCACACGGGTTTTCTCAGCCGTGTAAAACTTTTGTCCAGAGGTCCCGACTTCACCCATTATTTTATATCAGGTTGAACATTTTATCTGAAAATAAAGCTGACTAGTGTACCTTTAAAAATGGCCTTCTACTTCTAATCAGTATGTTGACTGAATGTTATAGGAAGGAATACTAGGATAATAATGTACATTTTTAGCTTTGCATACTTTGTCCAGATAGCTAGGGTTTTACATGTCCGTAATCGCTGACATCAGTGGAACAGGTTCTCCTTTGTGATAGTGAAACTATTTTTCGACTCCTTTCACATTTGTTTTGCTGGAAGCCATTGCTATATGTAACAATAGCTAGCGAGTCATGGGATCATGTTAAAACATCAGTATGAACATCCTGTTCTGAGAAGTCACTGTCTACCCTTGGAGCAAAGTGACACGATGTTTTCAGCACAACTAGAACCCAAGTGTCAGGATGCCGTTATTGTAACACAATGGTTCAACTTGTCTACGATGCATGAACAGTCCGCCCGGCTTCTTTGTCGTGCATTTGCTCATCTGTTCTGTCTATTGTGGCAGTTGGTGTTGCTCTTCTCATTATGCCAGGATCTTAGGAGGTCTAACTATGGCAGCATGCCGTATTGTGTGGATTGTGGATTAATCTTGGAATTGGCTCGTTTGTACTTCTGTTATATTTTGCTGACAGTAGGAGTGAGCTTAGTTTGACGACTTTAAGCAGTGCTGTTCCCTGGCTGCCAACAATATGGCTGCGCTTGCCATATGGCTCATGGACTGTCTGTGTGTGCATGTGTGTGTTTAAATATGATGGGGTAGATTGTTTTTTTTACAGGGTCACTGTCTTGTTAGGAACACACCAAGATGCTTAGCTCTGTTCCACAAAGACCCTAGATAACGAAACTGACCGTCGTTGCAGTAGTAATCGGGTGACGTAGCGTTGCCGTTCTGCAGAAAAACAATGTTTGATAGACATTTGCGGAGTATCCCTAAGCAAATATAAAGTAATCCTTAAGTAAGTTTGAGAATCATCATGGCACACGTGGCATTCATTCTGCACTTCTTTACTTCCTTTTCTTGCTGCATTTACTTTTCGTGGTTTTGAGATTAGATTACAGATAAAGCGCACCATTTTTTTCTTAACCCTGCTGGAAACGTTACCTGTGGTGTTGGCGAGGATCCGACTACACAAATTCAGCCGATTCTTAGCAAGATTTCATGTCCCGACTGAGAAATTTTCAGTTTTGGCCCTCAGTTTGAACTTTGGGAATGATGTATCGGTAGCCCTCATGGACATCAAGAACAGGAACGATGATTGGTCAGGGGCAAATTTGTAGTATTGTCAGGTTTCCGACCAAGACATGGGATGAGTTTCTGGCCCTCCGATTGCCTGATCTGACATTGATTACCATTGTGAAAGACAGAAATACCATAGAGTCCAATCTCAGAATTAAATATCAGAGAAATTTTGTCATTTCCAGTTCTATGAATGATCCGCTGTTAATTCTCAAATTGTCAGTAAACCTACCGAGTGTATTTTTGTCATGTTCACATCTTTGCCAGTTTGTGCAGTGCGGCAGGTAGCAGGATTCAGATATATGTTAACCATTCTGGGAAGCTCACTGTGCAGTGTCTCACCGATTCACAAATAGATCATGGGAAGGACTGGCAAAGATTATAGCTATGAATTGTTAGATAGACAGACAGATAGCTAGATAATTTATTTTTATCCCAGGGAAATGGCAACGTTATAGAGTGGAAAGAGACAAGTAGCCATGAAAAGCAGATAGCCATATCTGCAGTAAGATTAGACAAAACATATTGGACTGAAAAATTTTCTTGAGAGAAGGTCACTGGGGCATTATCTGAGAAACATTATTGTATTTACTGTTTAAAATGAACAAGTGCACACCTAGAAGAGAGACCTGTGGTGTGCCACGTTCATTCAAATGATCTTCCTCCACAGCGAGGAAATTCTGCAAAAAGGTTTAACAGGCTGTATTTGTGCAAGCATGCAAATGTGTATTACTGGTCATTTTAATGCTATGGGTTTTATCCATCACAGTTTACTGATATTAATTACTTTTATGTGAGAATTTTGGGTTGTTAAATATAGACATGGATAGATATATACATATACACACACAGAGAGGGGCCCAAAAAATGTGTACACACTTCAGCATGAAAAATATCTGTATAAAAGCTGTATTATTGGATACGTCTCTCTCCACGCCGGCCTCATTTGTCTACATGTCTCTCCACACTGGTCTCACATCTTTACACACACTACGGATTGCTCTCATGTTTCTTCACACTGATGCCATGATTTGGGTTTCCAAAAATGGGCATAGATAACCACTGTTGAAGTGTGTAACCTGTGTGTGTGTACACTGTATATATTTGTGTGTGTGTGTGTATATGTATATATATATGTGTGTGTATATATATATATATATATATACACACACATATATATACACACA
>JAQLOM010000019.1:5336767-5351892 GCA_030068315.1 Chrysichthys thysi
GTATGTGTGTGTGTGTATATATATGTATGTGTGTGTGTGTATATGTATGTATGTGTGTGTGTATATATATATGTATGTATGTGTGTGTGTATATATATATGTATGTATGTGTGTGTGTATATATATATATATATGTATGTGTGTGTGTATATATATATATATGTGTGTGTGTATGTATGTATGTATGTATGTGTGTGTGTATGTATGTATGTATGTATGTATGTATGTATATATATATATATATATATGTATATATATGTGTGTGTATATATATGTATGTGTGTATATATATATGTATATATGATATAGAGAGAGAGAGAGTGTGTATACATTCAGCAACCGCTTTCTTAGGAACACCTGTACCCCTGCTTGTTTATGCAATTATCCAATCAGAGTTGTCCAGTGTGGCAGCAGCTCAATGCATAAAACCATGCAGATGCAACTTGAGTCATTTTCCATTCCTCGACTGTCCGATTGGGGTAAACCTGTACCCGATTTAACCTTAGATTCCTGTTCTTGGCTGGATCCTGATGTGGTCTTCTCTTGTAGTCATGTCATCCACCTCAAGGTTTGGTGTGTTGTGAGGTTGGAGATGCTTTTCTGCTCCCCATGGTTGTAAAAAGGAAAAAAAAAAAAGAAAGAAAAAGTGGTTGCTTTGCCTTCCAGTAAGCTCACACCACTCTGGTCATTCTGACATCTCTCAGATTTCCCCCCCTCCCATTCTGATACTTGACATGAACATTAACTCAAGCACTTGACTGGTATCTGCATGATTGTATGCATTACACTGCTGCAACATGACTGGCTGATTTTAATGAGTAAGTGCACAGTGATTCACTTAATAGGCTTTGAAACGGTCTCTATGATGTGTCCAGTAAAACGCGATCCGTTTCTCAAGAACAAATGCTGGCTGCCGGACAGAAAGACGTGCGCTGAATGAACCGAACATCACTAAATATGTAGTTGCTTCTCTGTGTATAGGAGCTGACGGAAGAAGGCATTCCATTCCTGATCCTCTTCCATCAGAAAGACGATACAGAAAGTCTCGAAAAGTTCCAGCAGGAGGTGGCACGCCAGCTCATCACTGAGAAGGGTGTGTACAAAAGACGGGCACGACAAGAAGGGCACACGGACAGCTGAGGTCATGGGTTCAGAAAGAGAACGGCACTCGCTAGGGGTGTTCACATATATTTGAATACCCAGTTCTTATAGATCTTAAAACGAACGTCTGTTCATTAGCCTTATTATTATTATTATTATTATTATTATTATTATTATTTAGAGAGCATCCCTTCAAGGGTACCAATAATTCTGGAGATGAACATGTACTGTGAGTGTATTGGGATAGATAGCGGTCACAATTATTGACATTAATACATTCATGTCCTATCTCCTCTTTCACTCTGTGCACGTGTGTCTCAGGCTCTATCAATTTCTTGCATGCCGATTGCGATAAGTTTCGGCACCCTCTGCTACACATCCAGAAGACTCCTGCCGACTGCCCCGTCATCGCTATAGACAGTTTCCGCCACATGTATGTCTTCCCAGATTTCAAGGACCTCTCGTAAGTACCTGTCTCACTGTCTTTCTCAGAGTGTCTCAGAATTGGTTGTGTGTGTGTGTGTTAGTTAGTATTTGAAAAAGTAGCGAATAATTGCAGCCCCACCTCCTTGCAGGTTATCTCCAGCTCCAGATTCCTACCAATTAAATCCTAATTATGCCTTCACCCTTAAACCATCACACACAAGTATGCGCGCGCACACACTGTGCAGTGCTTTAGGTCTTAACTTTTAGCTCCTTCTTTTAATTAATTTAAGCAGGATACGAGTTATCAGTGTCTTTTTACAGGCAACATATCTGTGTGTGTGTGCGTGCGTGGGCATATATATAAAATTGCATATACACACATACATAGACAGATGTATACATGACTTATTTGTTTGGAGTTTTAGCATTATCAGGTTTGGTCTCTAAGTCCAGTGCGTTTCCAGAATGCCTCATAATTCAGCACGCACTGTATTTCATTAACAATTGCTGCGCATCATTACTCAATCCCAGCAAGCGTTATCAGCTCACCTCTCTCCAGACTTTGATGTTGCTGATTGGCCAGGAGCTCGAGTTAGCGTGGCGTCTGTTGCAAGACAATGTCGTTATCTCATTACAGGCGCGTGGTTTTGGAGACGGCCCGGCTTCCCCGAGCTCTTAGCCAAGCGCTTATCGAATCAACGAGGGCCACTCCTCAAGTTTATTTTCATCTGTTCGCTAGCTTTTAGACAAAATCCCGTATTTTTTTTCCTGTGTGTGTGTGTGTTCAGGGTTCCAGGAAAACTGAGGCAGTTTGTGTTGGACCTCCACTCAGGAAAGTTGCATCGAGAGTTCCACCATGGGCCTGACCCCACAGACAGCACTCCAGGACAGGTCAGAAAACTCACCACAAACCCTTTGCTCACACCAACAGTGATGTGTCCAAGCAACCAGAAGGCTGTCGTGTTCACTGGTGATTTCAACTCAGTGGTGAAGTGCACATGGCCAAAGTTGAGTAATTAATGCAGCAATTTGGTGGCTACCAATAGGACTGAGTGATAGTGATTCATTTTTTCCCCCCACGCTTAAACGTGTCATTCCCTGAGAAACGGTTTAATACTTGTTCTTTTTGAAATACGATAGGTCACTCCGAGTTGCATGTGCATGCTGCAAGGGGAAAATGTTGTTCTACCCCCATTGCCTGCATTAGCCATAGAAAGAATATACACGGAAAAACGGGCGAATCTGAAAAAGCCCGTCGAAGCCCACAGGAAGGCAGTTTTGATTTTGCGGCCAGGAGAGAGCAGAGCCCGTCTCGGCAGGTAGACGCTAACTATTGAGAGTAGAGGAGCTAACAGCAATGACCCACTGGAGGGAGCGTTACAGTGCTGTTAGCCAATCAGAGGCGATGCGTTTGCATGTCATGAATATTCATGAGTGAGAGCCGAAATCCTGTCGTTCTCCCCGCACCCAGTCCTCCACCAAAGTTGAACACCAGAGCATTTTCTTCACCAAAACTGACTCTCAGGGCATTCATTCATACTAGAGACCACTGCAAAATTAATGACAAAACAGTGCAATGTCACCTTTAAAGGAGATCGCCAACAGCCCTGTTGCATGCTCACTCTCGTCAGAATTTGAGCGCAAAGCTCACGTCACGAACCAAACTCAAGTCCTGATGTGTTAAACAATAACAAACTTACAGGCAGAAACGCATACAAGTTTGTTTTCGGCCAGCATTAGATAGCAGTTTCGTTTGAAGCGTCATCAAAGGATCAGTCGCTATCTTTAATACAGCCGCTGCTTCAGGTGACATTTTGGCCAGTTTATTTTCAGCGATCAAAGTCGGCCGCGTGACGAGTCCAGACGTCAGACTGAAGCTCGGTTCGGGAAAAGAATATGACCAGATCAAGCCCGAGCGAATTAATGCAGGTTTCATGTAATTAACTCATGCTGACGTCTGCACGAGGAAGTCAGAAACCTTTATGCACGAGCTTCTCACAACGTGAAAGAACTCTTTTGGAATGCAAACGAAACCTCAGGCTTACTCTGACAGCCCGATTCCGTTCACACAAACCCGTTTTCTGCACGAGCTATTTTCCAGATTACACTAATTTGATGGGAAAAAAAAAAAGAATAAACCTGGCCCGAAGTAGAGAGACCGTTATCACACGGGGATCATGATGGCGTACAGTGTGATAAGTAATAATCAGAAAAGACTGCCGTAATCGTGTGGGGTGAAACAGGATGTGAAACACAAAATCAAAGACGACCACGTTGTCTGCACTGTACACATCTTCTTTAAAAGCAACTGAAGTGTGTGCGTGTGTGTGTGTTTCGTTTGAGCAGGAGGAGAACAAAGAGGTGGCAAGCAATCCTCCAGAGAGCTCATTCCAGAAGCTAGCACCCAGCGAGACCCGTTACACCATCCTCAGGGACCGGGACGAACTGTGACGTCGTCTCACATCACCACCTAGCGCAGAAACACCTGGCAGGCAGCCACCTGCATCACCTCTATTTTCATAACTTTTATTTTGGCTAAAAAACAAACCTAAACAAAAAGAATATCTGAAGTCGGTTGGTGGAGTGGGGAGAAGAGGAAATGAAAGCATGAGGGAACGAGAGAGAGATTGATTTAACTTTTTTTTTTTTTTTTTGGAGCTTGTAAATATGTATGTCCTCTGGTGAGTCGACTAAATTAAATAAGTGTATTTTTTTTGTTTGTTTGTTACTTTTGTTTTTTTTGTTTTTTCCAACCGCTAGGTTTTTGTCTCCTTTTTTTTTTGTAAGAAGACAAATAAGCAGATAAATATTGATGGGCCTCACTGATGGGATCCACACACTCGAGGCCTGGGGAATCATGGGAAATGACTCTGTGGTCAACCCGGTGGTCTCTGGTTTCAGTCTATAGTAGTGCGTGAATGCGAGTGTGTAAGGATGAGTGTGTGCGAGGGCGAGCGAGAGTACATATTGGTACATTATTAGTCTGTATTCTTACACACTGTGGGAGTTCCAGACTCGTCCAAAGTCCTTGCTTGTTAAAATCCGGACTCATATCAGCCCATTCCATGAGGATGAGTGGTAAGGGGTGGGGCTTAATAAGGGGTGGGGCTTGAAGGGGGTGTTTGTGAATCATCTAAGTGGGGAATGGAAACAAAAAAAAGTAAATTAAAGGGAAAACATTTTACAGGATTCTAGAGTGTCTTTGTGTGTGTTTTATATCGAGGATGTGGTTTTTTTTTCTCGTTTTTTTAAAAATAAATATTATTTACAAATTCATGCTGAGTTCAGATAACAGCACAGGATGGCACATTTGCGAGATTTCCTTTTGCACCCTAATTAATCTCACAGATCAAGGAGTATATTTAACCGTGGCAGGAAGTTGACATGGAAACAGTGACTCACACTTCAGCAGCACTTGGTGCGTACACCGAGGAACGTTCTGAAGACTTATTTTGGTAAAAGTCGCATTCGAAGCCCACTTTGAGGAAAGTGGAAGTGGCGAGAGGTGGGCGCCAGCGTCTTGTGACATCATCCCGCCCACGGCAGAAACCCATGCCGTCACTGCCGTCAATGCGATGAGCTCATGAGCGCACGCACCAGGTGCTCGGATGGTCTGCTTTTCCATTCTGTGCGATCATGGAAAGTGTGGGGTGTCTGGGACGCAGACACCAGTCAGGTCAGTGTTTTCGCTGGGACTTTCCCTCCCCCTCCAGGCAGTCAAACATACTCGCACATCAATCTACATGTACTGTATCTGACACAGTTGCCCATCTACACACTCGCGCTCACACTCAGGGGAAGTCCTGCGCGTGTTACACGGAAGGCGTAGGGGGATAACATGTAGCTCAAATCGGGTCTGCGTCTGTATGGGGCTTTCCCAAATATCCCAAAAAACATAACCCCAAGTCGAGGTCAAATGGTGTTTAACGTGTCGGAAATAAAAAACCGATCTCATGCTGACATAGAGGCTTGTGTCCATGCGTACTCCTTGCTAGATATGAACTAAAAACTTGTTTTAGATTATAAATCATTATTTCAATGATGATGTTTTTTTTTTTTATGATTATGACCAAAGCACAACTCCAACATTTAGATACAAACTGGCTCCAGCCAGTGCCGAGCTCTAAACAATTCCATTCTATTCTCAGCTAAATACGAGGATCGATTTAAAAAAAAAAAAAAAAGCCAAAAAAGGTCATTGTTCAGCTTTTCCCCCGGTTCCTACAGGACTTTGATCAAATAACATTGAAATTTTGTTTGTGCTTGAGGAGACCCCACTGTGAATTGATTTCTCTTAGATTTGATTTCTTGGTGGCCTTCGTCATCAAAGCCTCTAAAGCAGCTACACGGCAGGCTTTTAGCTCCAGAGTCACTCGTATCAGAGGAACGTCTTACAAACTGAACTTTCTGAAACTGAAAAGTTTGAAAACGAGTTGGGATGCTTGGATATTGGAATCCAATATAGAGTACGGCTATTGTACGGAGTATAGTACGGCTACGGAGGCGGAATCAGAGTCAGAGACGACGTCCTAGGCAACATCTCATTTCAATCCTAAATCGATCAGCAGAGATACATTAAGCGTGGAATGAAACGTACCAAAGCAAGCAGTTATTTAAAATAAAATAAAATGCAAAAAAAAAGAAAACACCGCGGTGGCGCCATGCACGCTGACGGTCAGTGGAGTACGGTACCATCCAAACAGTCCGTCCCAAAGTGTTTTATGTGCTAACAATTATACATTTATTAATCAATGAATGAATAAGTTGTACTTTTATCCATTTATAGTTATATTTTTTTTTTGTCCAAGAGATAAGTTCTTCATCACATACATCAGATCAGCTATAAAATCCAATTCCTCCACTGGTGTCTCTTATTTCCCTCTCTGTACGTTATATAATAATGCTGGGATCAGATGACACAACGTCAGCCTGACTGTGACCTGATTTTTTGGTAGCTGACAAATTTTCAGCGTCTGACACGTCAGACGTGTAGAACGGGCCTTGTCGTGAGACATAATCGAAGAACAAAAGTCAAGCATGTCAGAATTGTTTGCATTTTCTCGCTCCTATGACATGTTTCTTGAGATTCCTTTTGTAGCCCCCACTGAGAGTTTAATGACCCTCCGCCATAATGACGCGCAGCGATGATTGGTTGGAGTCAAACTTGTAATGTTGCCAGCCTCCTGTCCAAAACATGACAAGAATTGACGGCGCACATCATCCCGGCATAATGGGGGGAAAAAAAACCTTTTCATGTCAAAGAGAAGTCCTGACTGATACAAAACGCTGACAGTGGAGCCTCATTCCATAAGTGTTTAAAGAAAAAACATTTATGCTGTTACTACCACTAATGTAGGATGGGAATATTCCATGCATACAAGAAGTAACACACCGCTGAAATCAGAGTTGCATGTTTTTGATGATATCCAAATTAAATTAGCACAGAGGAACAATTAGTATTCAGTACGTCAAATTTATGTATACACATCTACTTGGACTTGGAATCTGTTATTTGTAAAAACCCCAAGGATTCATGAACGTTAACGAAGTCTAAACATTACTGAACCCTGATTAGTTCATTTTCCAGAATTTTATACTTAAAATACGTCGGATGCTTCTGGAAAGAACGACTGGGTTAAAAGCAATGACAGTAAAGATTTTTTTTTAATCTATATATCTCTCTCTATATCTATCTATCTATATATAAAAATTCTTTTCGTGTTTGAAACAGAAATGGCGTATAACCACAGAACATATACGTGCATATGAGCGGAAACAGCGTAACTAGCGCTTACATTTTAACTAATCACTTCGTTTGTGGACGCCATTTTTATATCGTCTTTACGAATTGTTATTTGTGTGAGAGTTATTTTACTGATATTGAAAAGAAGTAAACACCTATTTGGTAAGTAATTATTTAAGAAAACGTTGATCTAAATATATAAAATTCTTTTCGCGGTTGAACGGAAATTACGTATGACCGCTATTTGTTCAAAAATAAAATTGGTAATTAACAGACTTATTTTATAAATACTGCATTTTATTTTTTCCCCCTTGCACTCAGTGAGTGAAGCCCCTGGGAAATCAGCTAGTTTATAATAAATTTTATAAAGTTTCTGATCCTGATTTTGAACACTCAAACAATTCTAGCTATTTACCAACCTACATTATTTACCCAATTTTACTGCGATCCTAAAGGTGTTCTCATGCCATTGCCTGCTATTTGGCACAAACTTTAAAAGGTATGGATGTTGTCAATATCTGTCTTCCTTGCAAAACCTGTCTAAGCTCACTTCACCTGATAAACAAAAAACAATTTCAAGCATTCTTAACGAAAGACAAGATCTGTAGTGTGACTCCACATAGTTACATAGTTGACTCCATTTAAATAATTACTATAATTGGGCCTGTGATTAACATTAATCTGATGACTGACAATGTAACTTAACCCTGCTCTGGTACCATGGGGTCTATGTGACCCCAGTCCTCTCTGGACCGTGTTTTTTGGGAAACTATCATGATTAGTGACCTTGCCTGCCACATATTGTCTCGTAAGGCCTTCCTAAGTATGTGACATGTTCAATAGTTTCAAACTCTTTCCGCTAATTTTTTATTTAGGTTTATTTTCGCTTCACCATAGTACCTTCAATGTGACTGGTACTATGGGGTCAATTTGAGCCCAAGTGAAAATAAAGCTAAATAAAAAATAACCAGAAAGACGGGTATGTGTGGTCACAGAAGCAAAAAACTGTCAGGAGAACCCCGATGTGAAATATTGTCAGACAGAAACCAGGGCTGAAAGGAAATGGGGGTCAAGCAGACACACCCTTGAAAGCATTTGATTTATTTTTCGATGATGCCATGATGACACAGATTGTGACATGGACCAACCAAAAAATTTTAAATGTGAAACCGGTTACACAAAGCAATGCTGGATTCTTGTACCAAACATCCACCCCCAGAGACACCCACAGCAGCCGCAAGCACCACACAGCCTCATCCAGAGCGACGCAAGAGATGCTATATTTATCCCAGGTCAAGTAACAAGTAGACCAAATTAGTTGTGCAACCAATGCCAACAGGAACATTTTTGCCTACAGCGGGGTGAAATAAGCCAAAACTTGCACATGAAGCATTATATGTGTAATATTATTTGGATTTTATTTTTACATTCTCATACCGTATTATTTCAAGGAAAACAAAATATTGTAATAAAGTGGTATTATTCTGGTCATATAGCATGTTTTTCACCATGGTACCACGAATGTGACTTTTTTTATGGTATCAGAGCAGGGTTAACTGTCATTTCTGCTGAATTGATGATGCACACAGCCATAAATATCTGTTGTGTAATAATGCACATCCATAGCTCGCTTTATTTAGAAATAGCTATTCGTATGTAAACTGAGACTCTGAGTGAGTGAGTTTGTTGGGTTTTTTTGGACCGTATAAAAAACAAATACCCCCCCCCCCCTGAAATGTACAAAACCTATTGCACAGGGATTTAAAACTGTAATGCAGCAGAAACAAATGTGACATAATGTAAAATTCTTCTACAAGAAATCCTTCAGTTACAAGTTTTCAGTAAAAAAAAAAAAAAGAAATTGTACAAGTTCAACAACAAAAAAGTTGCATATAGTTCACAGGTGAAAAGGTTTGCTTGGAAGCGTTCAAATACGGTGCTATGGTGATTTAATCTGATCAACAAACAGAAAAGAAATAATGTGCAACATATACTGTACGCAAACATGTCTTTAGAATCTGAAGATTTAATCATAATACTCAAAAATGGTTTCTAAACTCATTTATGAATTTTCACAGGCCTAATTGTGATCATTTGGACTAGTATTGTTGTCTCATATTTGCGTGATTTTAGCGAACGATTCCTTGCTCACAGCTACACACACACTTCACAGGGTACAGTTCGTGTTGCACTCAAGCTCATTCAGTCATAGCTGCGACACCAATGACCCCCTTGGTGATCTAGGACGTCTGCAAACTGGCACAGCTCGATCGATAAAAGACCCCGGATATTTTTTTTAACCACGTCTTAAAGTGTCCCCGAACACCACTGTAAACGAACAACCCTCTGACCAACAGTCACGTCAATAACACAAGTTATATTCTATACTCCAACACGCACTTTGGAAACTGGTGCTTTTCGTATAAAAACAGTCTATTTAAGGCAGTAGAGTTAAGAGAGGAGTGGTAACACTCTACATGTAGTATAAATACCTGCATTATGCAGGTAAAAGGCGTAGGCGTGTTATTGCACATGCTCGTGTTCGTGCTTAGTGTCGAGCCGTTGAAGCTGCAGCTCCACTCTCTCTTTCTTCTTGCGTTGGATGAGGTTTCCTCCAGCGAAGCCGAGCAAGCCTCCTCCCACTGCGGCTGCCACGCCGGCCACTTTGAAACCCGCCAGCAATCCAAGTGGACCGGCCAAGACGGTGCCGACCACTGCACCTGCTACAGGCAACACCGCCAGACCCGAACGTGCTGCCTATACACACAAAGAGAGGCGTCTTTAGTCTGAGGTTTACAGTAGCGTACACAATACATGGCTGTACACAGTCACATCTAGTCTCAACTAATAACTACAGGGTGGGCCACGAAAGAGTAGCCTGATGAGATGAACTGGCCGAGAAAATAAATTGTGCGCATTCACTTAAACAAAAGTCACAACAGTGGTCCCTGTTCACGTCTATGCACCTAACACGTGGGGTGACAGACGGAGAGCAAGGCGCTATGGCCTCCTCCAAAAGCGTGGCACCGGTATTGGAGGCGGGGCTACTTTTTTAATCATGGCCCACCCTGTAGTTTAATGTGTTATCAAAATGCGTTTTCTTGCGAGAAATCCTTGTAGAGAATTTAAACAAATATTGTTGGGGTTTTTTCAGTCATGACCCCATCATACACGTCATTTACATTAAACACCCTCATTCATACACTTATTCATACCTCGGGGCAATTTACGAGTCCTCAAACCATTGACTTGTTTGTAGGAGGAACCCCACGGAGACATGGACAGAACGTGCGAAACTGCGCACTCGATATGAAAGCTAGGAAATCTTATTTTGTAAAGTTCACTGGGAGAAATATTGTATTAGTTTCTTTTTCAACAGCTATTGAAAGCATTTGGGTTTCTGAACCACCGACAACCCCCCCCCCCACACATAAACCGCTGACTCACTTAATTACTCATAGAATAAAGGTGAACTGAGGGCAAGCAGGTGTGTGTAGGTGTGCATGTGTGTGTTGCATTTTTTTTATTTTATTTTTTTAAGGAGTAGGCACTACTTAAAATCTGTCAAATACTATATCTGAAAGCTTCCTGGGTGGTGCGTGTGCACAAGAGAGTGTGTGTGTGTGTGTGTGTGTGTGTGTGTGCACTATATAGCCCACTCAATAAAGTAAGTTTGCAATGGATGACTGTAGATCAAACCAAGTTGCTATATTAAGTGATATGGGGTGAAAGGAGAAACCGATCAGCTAAAGCACTCTAATCAGAAGGAGGACATTGCACACGTTATGTCACGCGCACGCGCACAAACCTATCTAATTTCCTCTATGTTTAACTTTAAGGCAGAGGCACCCATTAAACGGCACCTTTATACTCTTCTCATCTTTTTCATCTCACCGTCTTCAAAAGCGCTTAATTACCAACACCGCCAGGAGAGAGTGGGAGCGAGGGAGGAGAGAGAAAAAAAGCAGAACTACGTATGAATCACATGATGAACCATGATGTAACTCTGACACCCGTTTTCCACGGACACAGACTACGAACGTGCTGCTTCAGGGAATATTCAGAGAACCTTTAGTAGTCTAGTCGTTATGCAATCAGATATTTCAGATATGAGGGTTTCCTCCCTTGTGACACAAAAAGAAATGATGTTGTTTCGACGAAGAGTACCTTCTGCTTTAAGAATGCATTGGACTCTCCAGTGTTGAGTCCTTTAGCGCCTATACATAGCACAGGAATGGGTTTTTGAGTTGCTTTATTGCTTGAAAGACTAGCTGGTTTTGAGTTAGCAAATATCACACTATAAAATTATGCATTAAATAAAGTCTAAAATAAGCTGACATTACACCAAGAGATTAACAGGGCTATAGCACATTGCCAACGTACCAGGAAATACTTTGCTAGCTCAACACCGTCGGGGTTCTTTTGTAAAGATACGGCGGAGGGCAGAAGAACGAGCGCCATGACACATTGGTGGAAAAGAGCTCTGAAAGTCCTGACGCAGCACTTTAAGAAGTGAGCTACACAGTGTGGTGTGTGTATGTGTGTGTGTGCGTGTACCTCCTCCTGTTCCTTTCAGCTGAGCCAGAAGTGAAGCCACTTTCAACACACAGCTGAAACACAGAACTTAATGGAACCACATCAACTCTGTACACCCAGACATATTTCGGTTCTAACTGGATCAATACAACACACAAACACTATACAGCTCAGTTCTAACCCTTCCTCTGCTCACTGGTGTGTGTGTGTGTGTGTGTGCGCGTGTGTGTGCGCGCATGTGTATTGAACCCCCAGCTGGAGCTCAAAAGCAGTCTTTAGACACTCTTTTCCACCCTTTAGACCTCTGTTCACTCGCACAGTCACACACTCATCGACTCTCTGCGAGAGGCCGACACAACACACATCGATTCCCTCGGTTGCACGCCTTTTACCGACCCCGCGAAACCCTCTCTGCCTTGCTCTCCCCTTCGTTCTCCGCTCCTCCCGCCCTCCTCCGCCCTCCTTATGCTCTTAATTGCCACTTCCTTGCACGCCGGCATGGATCGATGGCCCGATGGAGCCGCTAGGCCTCGGCTGAAGCAGGAGGCTGGACGGAGATCGATCCCCCAGCGGGAGCTGCCTCTCTCTCCTCACCTTCCCCAGGCTGTGCGTCCCCTCCTCCACGTTGGCTGCCGCTGCACTAACGTTGGCCTCGATGCTGTCGATCTTCTCCTGCTGAGCCTGAGACAAGACGGTAGAGGTAGAAAGTTATGGACTTTATGGAAAGGCACACATGTCCATGCAAGCAAATCTCATGCGTGCTTCTCCCACACGGTCAGTCTCATTCATACAATATGCAATGCATAAACTAGAAATGACAACCCCAAATTTAAAAAAAAAAATCTTTCACTTCTCTTGGAAAGCGGATTCTCATATTATGAAAATAAAACGCGTAACTTTACAGGAGGTGAACTACACATACCACTTATTTCTGTCTGCAAGGCAAACCACACATGTATGTTAACACACTGATTTTACAGTCATCTCTTTTTTTTTTATGATAACAACTAAATCACAGAGACTTGCATGGCAAATATTGTACAGAATCCAAGTGTAATTAACAGATTACTAAAAAAAAAAAGTGAGAGAGGGGTTTATTTAACATTAAAGAAAGGAGTCAGTGCTTCATCACAGTAAAAGGTTTCCACTGTGGGGGAGGTCTTCAGGAAAGAAGAACTTTAGATACCTGGTTTCTTTGTAAACTGCAAGACGAGCCAGAAGCTTTCTTATTTTCTCATGCTATCGCTGCACTAATACGTTTTAATTTAAAAAGTGTCACGTTTGCTACGTTTACGCCTGGCTCCCATACTAATCTGGAGTTGCGTTTTAGTGCGGACGAGGGAAAGCGTACGGTCTTGGAAACGATGATGCAGACAACAACGTTTGCGTCTCGATTTGGTCTTGAAGTATCGCCATGCTCCCATCATGTGATTGTTTCCCAGAAGAAAAAAATAAACAACAACATTCACCCGCCTTGACCATCAGTGCTGAATGCAGCACGGATAACGAATTACAAGCGTTGCTGACCTTGAGTCTTTGCTAGCAGCCTTGCGCAGTTAAATTCTGCATTTTATAATGCTAAAACTGCCTACATGTGCAGGAGGCAAGCTATTACTTGAGCAACCTGCAACTAGGCCATCAAATGCAGCTTAGAAGACATGCGCGCCCAGTGCACGTGAATAGCCGTGTGATGTGTGTTTTCAGGCACGTCGGTACGGACAGACATTTTGGGGCTAAAACACTCATCTGGACGGCAATCGTTTTCTTTTTAAAACAGCATTTTAAAACTAAACCACCTGAATGAGAGAATAACCATGATAACGTAAGAGGTAACAGGAACTAAATTGTTCCCTGGATCTTCCACAGCAAAAAAATATACTTTAATATGTAATCGCGCAGCAGCAATATGAGTATCAATCAGTGTTACTGACATACACAAAACATCACGTGGCGTAATGTATCCCAATATCAGAACCAGATCATCACTCAGCGTTACTTAAGTGGTGATAGAAATCAGTAGTTCACACAAATTAGAGTGAACCACAGGAGCTTTTTCCACTGACACGTCTGTTTAACCTCAGTCTGCACTAAGCCCAGGTCTGACCCATGACACACTTAACAAAGCCGCGCTGATATCACTCTCGGATCTCCCCCTCCTGCCCCATCACACGCAGCTTGGCCCCGCTCTCACACCCACACCCCACAGACACACCACCACCAGCAGTGTGTGTGTGTGTGTGCGCACTGTGGCAGGAGAGGGGGGATCGGAGGGGCCAGGGGGCTGGGAGTCGGTCAGCAACCTTATGAAATATTCAAAGAGTGGCAGCTGTCTCTCTGTCTCAATCAGCGTGAGCTCAGAGTAATCGCTGCACACAGAAACCACACACAGTGTGTGCAGTGTTAAATCTGCATTAATTCGCCCAGCCTGCAATCCTTAATTTTATGCCTTTGTTTATGATCTGTGTGTGTGTGTTTCAGAAATAACTGATCATCCTTGGAGATATACATTTCTTAAGTAATTTCTTGAATAGGGCAAATTCTATTAGCGCCCATTCAAATGTGTCCGTGTATACAGTACACTTAAATATCCACACTACAGGATTTCTGTTGACCTTTA
The DNA here is from genome assembly GCA_030068315.1 of Chrysichthys thysi. NCBI lineage: Eukaryota > Metazoa > Chordata > Actinopteri > Siluriformes > Claroteidae > Chrysichthys > Chrysichthys thysi. The sequence continues at coordinate 5,351,191 of JAQLOM010000019.1, forward strand.
CCCCTCATGATGAAGGTCATTTCCATGCAGGTAAGTATTTTTGCGTGCGTTGCTATCAGTCAGGACAAAGCCCTTTACCCATGGGGCTGTGACACTGAGGGAGAGATATTTACCGACGCAAAGCTTATGTTTGTGGTCAGATGCACACTCTTGCCCACACACACACACACACACACACACACACACACAAACCCCTGGAAGCATAAAAGAAACCTACAAACACATCAGTGATTCACACACCCATGTGTAATCATACACACTCACCTGTTCTGTGATAAAAGCACAAACATGACTCAATGAAATACAAATATGCACATCGCCTCAAATCTGAATTTTCGTACTATGAGGGGAAAAAAAAAGGAAAAAAAAAAAAAAAAAAAATCACACTTACTGTAGTACAGTGGACCCTCGGCTCGCAAACACATCGGATGGCGAACAAATCAACGTGCGAAGTAAATTCAAAATCCAAACAGATTTTGTACCGACCGACGAACAATGTCTCGACCGACGTACAGGCAGCCAACCCATGCTTCGTGGCACAAACCTTAAGTCCCGGTCAAACACTCATGGTGTGAACGTGTTCTGTACATATTTTCGTTGTGTTTCTCTGCATTTTTGCTCTATGATCCTTCATTATGGGTCCCAAGAAAGTGGAAATGGTAGTGAGAGTAAGAAGCCTAAGCGTATAACAGTTGAAATAAA
>JAQLOM010000019.1:5420058-5431472 GCA_030068315.1 Chrysichthys thysi
TATACATACTTATTTATTTATTTGTTTGTTTGTTTGTTTATTTATTTACAATATTTCGCTCAGATTTCACAATATTTCTCCAAAGTCCAAGTCATTATACTTAAATGTGAATGGTTTGTTCAAGGTGGTGTTTGAGTCATCCCACTTTTTGCCATTCGATAAAAATCAGAAGCCGGTTGGTGACGCATATGCCGTGTTGTTGATTGTTGATTTCAGCCAGAATCCCACTGTAGGATTCACACAGTGGACTTGTGAGACGAAGAAAAAGAAATATTAGACGTAGGTATCGTGTGGGAGACAAATAGAGTTCACCTGACTGAGTGAATCAGAACCCTGACATTTACACTTTGGGTTCACTCTCACATGTACTCACATACACTGTCACGAAAGGGATTGCCTATTGCTCATCATTTCAGAATGATACCATAAAATGTTACGTGACCTTTCGGATGGGTATAATGCATGTACAGACGTTTACACCTGGATCCAAAATGCGTGGTGGATTTCCCATCATTGGCTCTAATCCTTCACCAGGCTTCATGCCAGTACGTTAGCCAGGCCCATTTCCCAAAAGTGATCATGCTGCTTTTGTGCGTTCTATGCTTAAGCAGTTGTGACATTTTACATAATGCCAAGCTGATGATGCAACTTCACGGGAAGGGCCACGACTAGAACAAGACAAAGACAGGCACGTTGAGACACGTTCCACTGCTGCTTTGAATATTGTAATACATTGCCCACAAGACTTAATACAATTAAAGCAGACAAACTACAACTTGTGGAGAAGGCAGCAGGCAGAATATTACCACATCCTAACTAGGTCATATTAGACCAGTTTTAATAGGACTCTATCCGGCTGCTTGTTTCTTGTAAAACTAACTATAAAATGTACCAATGGTTTTTAAATCTCTTCTCTGAACATCTGATGAACTATTTCCTAAATCATGTCCTAAGATCATCTAGTTTTAGACACATTTTTATAAATTCCATCTATGAAACTTGACTGTTGAAGAAGCCTTTTGTTTTTTTATGCATCAAACATTTCCATGAAACCCTCACCTCCATTTATCATTGATTTAAAATAAAAAAATAAATAAAAATAAAAAAAGCAGAAAGCAACATATTTTTTCACTTTAGTTTTTCACTAGCTTTTCTGATTTTTACTTTTAGTGGCCTGTTACTTTTTGTGTATTCATATAAAGTATTTATTTTTCTATTATTGTTGCACTTTGTAACCATTTTTAAAAATAAAATATTAATTATATATTTTGTAGAATTATTTAGATAAATAAATGGCAATTAGTGCACAATATTATTGTATTTATGCCATTTTAATTCAATAATAATAATAATAATAATAATGTATTATATATTTGTGTTTTACATTTTTTTTCTTTCTGTTGCTACCTATATTTATTACATTATCATAATCAGCCCATTTTTAGACACTTAAATACAGAGAGAAAGAAAGACACGTGTACACACATATGATGAAATACCTTCTTCTACTCAGAAAAGGAGTAAATACTTTCACCCCCTCAGTTTACTGATGACTCAGTTGATAAGCCTGCTCTTGAAAAAGGTATTCCCCTGAGTATATCACTCACGCACACACACATCCAGTGCCACAAGGCTACTCTTACAAACTCTCAGAATAGCTGAAGTATAATGAAGGCCTCTGGAGGCTTCTGGTTTTTCAGGTTACATTAACCTCATTCGGTCAATTTTTCTCCCTCAGTAGCCCACAATTCAGTAAACAGCAAAAAAACAAAACAAAAAAAAAACATTTGCTACAATAATAATAAAAAATAACTCTAGGACTGGGTCTTGATCAGTTAGCTGCCAAACATATCACACTTGGCAAAAAATATTCTATCATGAAACTTGAAGACTGTTATTACAATACACAGGTTTAGTAGCAAACTGTTGCAATTTTAAAAAGTGCAAAGTGAACCTTCTATTATGGGCCTTTTTTATGTGGCTTCAAAAATACATTTTTTTTTTACATTGCAAACAAAAAAGGAAAACGATTTCTGTACAAAAAAATCTTTTTTTAACTGATTCAGTACAAAACTTTACATCAAGTAAAAAAAAAAAACTTATAAAGCAATACTGCAGTATATCAGAAAGGGTATTGTGATATAATGTATCACAATATCACTTTATATACAACTTTTAGTGCCAGTCCTCTAGTTTTATTGGATTTCAAGAGTGCTTATAGAGGTGCTCCCCCAGTTACGATGGTCCGACTTATGATTTTTCGAAGTAATGATGATGATTGTAATCAGCTAAAAATTGTAAAATATTTAAAAAATATTAAAAATTTGCGGGCGGGCATCGCTGGCAGGCCAGCATAACAGCATATGACATATGCGGATGTTCAGACGATGCCCGGAAATGCCACACTCTCTCCCATAACTCAGAGTTCCCTTGTGTAACGGTGAACTGTACAGTGCATTACCTCGGGGTTTGTTTTTGTGATTATTAATGGAACGGCTTCATTAGTGGCTGCCTGTAGACGGAGCTCAGTATTTGTGTAGCGGGGTGTCGCGGTTGGACGGAGCTCAGAAACACAGCGCTGGTGCATACATCATATAGGTGTGTGGATGTATCTGGCAAACTATCTCTTTTGACAGAAATGTGATTTAAATGGAATCTCGCTTAAATGTTAACTAGGCTCCATACCATTAAATATCGGTTAGCAAAACAGAGCACATAAAGAGCTCGTAGCACCACCATGGAGCATGACACAAAACTCTACAAAATAAAAATTAAACTGAACTTCAACTGATAGCATAACTACATATTATTTAAAAAAAAAAAACAACAACAACAACAACACAACAGGACTACACAATCACTCATTTTACCATATTAAAATGTAAAAATTCATTTTCAGCATGAGCAGCATTCCTCATTCAGGAAGTAAACAAAGGCTGCCGGCAGTCTTAAAGCGACAGTACCCAGAATACACACACTTCCAAATTGCACTTTTCCTTTCTTAAACGGGACTGTGGTCTGAACGCAAATAATTTAACTAATCAAACAGTTTCAGAAGTTTCAAACAAACAGGAAAAACAATGAATTATAAACATATCATTTCAACCTGGGTACATAAGCTTAGGATGAGATACCTAAGGAAGGCTAAGTGGTTCAACACAGTTGTTCCACTTGCGATATTTGCGACTTACGATGGGTGTGGCCGAACGCATCTCCATCGTAACTTGAGTATTACCTGTATTTGGTTTAACCACACTGGGATATGCTCACTGTTCTGTATCTGTCTGAGTTTCTGCTACGTAAAACTCCAATCACAACTGTTACTATGGTAGAGTTAGCAACATCATCAGTGGACATGGCAAACAATACGTTTTTTAGGGATACAACTTTTGCCTTAAAATGGGAAAGCTTATAGATGAAGATGAAAACGAAGAAGGGAAGCCAGTTTCACCGGATGCACCTTTAACGTACGTAAAAGTGTACAAATGTACAATGGACAAATCACTGTTAGCTAGCTAGCCTGCTAGTGGACGAACTCTCAGTGATCTATCACTTCATTATCCAGCACTGTAGAAGTATTCGGCTTCTTCGGGATCTGTTTTTATTCACGGATCAAAAAAAAACGAACAAATCATTTAGCCATTTTGTGTCTGAAGTGTCACTGAGTCTATATTAATTTCTGATTTATAAACCTGTATACATTTGCAAGCTATGGTATATGAAACATGCAATTATGCTGTTGAACTGAATATCCCACCTGCAGCCTAGTGTCCGGAGGATTTGGTAACGGCGCTGTTTGTCTACAGGCCTAATCGGTTTTGGATCCAGTGCGTTTCATTAACGCTGAATCAAGCAACTAAGTCGAATCTGCGCGATAATAATTTGTGTTACAAGAGCTGTAAGACAAATGACAAAATTATACAAAGCTTTAGGTATTGAGGATTTGTTTTGCGCTTAAGTGCAATAAAACAGTATAAGTATTTTCACTGACATCCTCAGAATAGTTCTATCACAGTGGTTAAATTTATTCCTGAATTGCGCTTCTCTGAAGCAGCGCAAGGACATGTAATCTTTTTAAACTTGTGGGTTTCATGTAGGCGTATTTCTTACTCCGTTTTGCCCCAGTGGTTATTTATGAACATATCTGAAAAGCATTTCTTTTCTTTTTTTTCATTTGTAAAAAATGCGTGGTCTTTTGTATTCAACCAATAATGCTTGACAATTTTTCTTCTCAGAACGATTCTCATGTCATGATTCATCATCAATTTGCGTGTTTCCGCAGGGGGCTGAAAGACACAAATGGGATAGCCTAATTTTTTTTTTTTTTTGTAATAATGAACCATAGAGACAAAAAGATATTTTGCATATGAAGTTTTACACTGTTCATATAAGTATATATCTTGATGCTGATGAGAGATTTAATCTACAGATTTAATCTCCTGCTCTGTCATGTACCATTTGATCCTGACATTGATCTTGACATCCTGTGGCCTGATTTAACGATTAATGTGTCAGTAGCATAATATATGGTTCATGTTATGATAATGGTACTGTACAGGATCAGTAAAACCTCACCTCACCTACAGATCGAGAGTCATAGGGTACTTACTGTAACTAAGCAATAAAACACAAGAAGGTATGCTCTTATAGGAAATTAATCAACAATGTTCATATGACATTACCCAGTTCAAAGGTTCAAACAGTTACTGTTTCCACCCTCAGGTCGATTATTTTCCAGTACCACCATGTCCTGAAGTGTTTTACTGATTTAATACCACAGCAATTTATCGACAATCGTATTTTTTTTTAACAATTCAACAATGACACATCATAAATTTTCACCCATACATAGTTATGTTGAATGTGCTGGAACATCCAGGAGACTAGTTAGTTCCTGTTATCACTTACGTTATAGTTGCTGTAAAGAAAAATTCCCTTACCAGCCCCTCTTCTCTTTTCTGCTTTCTTTTGAGCTAAAAAAAAACCCAACCAAACAAACAAACAAACAAAAAACCCCACACAGCTTGTCATGATCAAAAAAAAAAAAATGCATAAATTAGCCAAGCATAAAGTACTTCCCTCATTGAAAAGCCTAAAGTTACACAGTGACCTACTTGGTTTTAAACCACTGACATTGGGGACTGGTGTCCAAAAAAATAAAGGCCTACTTTATTACAGAAAAACCTCCCCGTACTACCAATTACATTCTTGTTGCTAAATCTTTAAAAAATATATGTAAGTAATGGGTAATTATCAGTCTTAGCTTATGTGGAGCATTTATATACAAGTCCCAGCGACTTAGGAAATTAGGAGTTACTATATAAATGATAACGTATTGAGATGAGGACAAGTTCATCGAGATAAACCCGTGACTCGAATCACGTTCGGCTCTGCGGTTAGAGAGAATTAAGCAAGGCCTTCTGACCAATCAGAATCAAGAACGGGTTTAAAAATACAGCGTGAAAATACGTCCGGTTTCTCAATCACAATATTTACCGTCATTTGCTTTATTAGCCAGGAGCAAAGCACAATATATAACCTTGCACCCACCCTCCTTTGAGTCGTTTGTGCGTAAAATGGCTCACCCTTGAGACGCTCAACAATTCGAAAGACCACAAGTGGTAGTTGGTACCAAGATTAAGTAGACACAATGAGCCAGTGTGCTCACGCTTGTGACTGCTGATACGTTTATGTCTCCTGTGAGCATGATATAATGTGGAAGGACAATGTTTATAACATATCAATAAATATTACAATGATGCTAGTTATATCTGGGTTATGACACGTTTTTATTTACTTCCTTTAATAGATCCCTCACCCAGACGTGTTCTTTGTAAAGTGCAAGCAGGAAGTAAACGGCTCTGAATCATGTGACCATTTGTACAACCATCATGAAAAATGAAAAGCTTGATAGGAAGTCAAAGCAATGTATAATTTCAACGGTATTCGGCTTTTCGGTGAGAAGTACACATTTAATCCCAACCCCCCCCCCCCCCCCCCAATTAATTAGAAGTAGTGTTGTGTTTACACATTTATGCGTTTGGGCTCTGTTAATATCTCTGTGTGCGTTTCAGGGATTTTTAGATGTCATCATGAGTGTTGTGCTGATTCTCACTTTATATGAACGTGTGCGTGTGTGTGTATTTACGAATGTGGGTGAGTGTGTGCCTGTGTTCTTTCAGGATATGATTCAGAAGTGAGGACGAGAGAGCGGTGTGGTGTATCTCTTATCTAAATGTTTGGACAGAGAGGAATTTTTCTGTGACAAATAATCGTATTAAAGTTAAAAATAATCTTTTCGACGTACCATGAGATCGACCTGCAAGCAACTGTTACTTTAGAACGCTTTCTAAATGCTCTAGGACCACTCCTAAAGGTTCTAGGAACTTTTATATGGCCGATCTGGTAGGTTTCTCAGTGTTTCCATGTATGATTCAACCAACTGAATACCTCCCCCTTACCCCTGTCTTTCCAAGCTTGTATTAGGACGTACAGTGACCATCAGGTTCCCGTAGTTTACTTTCTAAGTGCTTACATTCACGATCGCTTGCTTTTTCCAAGATAAATAATAAGTATGATCCTAAATTCAACTTGTTACCCGGCACCAGCAAACACTGATTTCTCTTATTTCTTCTTCGTTGGCTTCTTTTCTTCTTCTTTGTCATACGTCTGGTGCTTCCTTCCAGAATCACACCGCCACTTGTGAAAACGCAAAACGCAGAGTGTTCTCTCTAGAGGTTTGTCCATTCTGGGCTACTGTAGTGGCACAGTATAGTGGCTCCGTAGAAGTGGACCTGCCATCCATGTAGATATAAAGGGCTCATTCTAACCTTATGAAAATACGACTAGTTGTACTTACAGGTAATTATACACGAATGACAACATACTTATGAATACAGCAGACCCTCAGCTCGCGAACACGTCGGATGGCGGACAAATAGACGAACAAACTAAATTCTCAAACAGGTTTTGTACTGAATGACAAACAAAGCCTCGACTGACATACAAGGAAGCCAACCCACGCTTCGTGGCACAAACCTTCAGTTCTGGTCGTTTAGTGTTCAAGGCATTTTTTCATTGTGTTTCTCTGCATTTTTGCTCTATAAGCCTTCATTCTGGGTCCCAAGAAAGTGAAAATTGGAAATGGTAGTGTGAGTAAGAAGCCTAAGCGTATAACAGTAGAAATAAAGAAAGAAATAATCACAAAACATGGAACCGCCACCATCTCTCTCCGCCACCGTCCACCTACGCCAGCAACTACGTATCCACCGCAAAGGTAACGCGCAATAAAATAATCAGTTTATTTCATTTAAGTTTATTTTTCTATAAGTAAGGTTATTTTAAATTCATTCCAGGTTTTATTGCCACACATAAACCCATAATACACTTTAAAAACATGTTTTAAGGGTTGAAACACATTCATTGTATATATTTCCATTCATTTCAATGGGAAAAATTGATCTGGGTGGCGAACAAATCGATTCATGAACAGAGTCTCGGGATGAATTCAGTTCGTGAGTCGAGGTCCCGCTGTATTCCATTCCATTCCATGCTAATAGATTCCTAAATCCTACATAGTGGATGTGGGGATTTACCTATTCAGCGATGTTAGGCCCTGCAAGAAGACCTAAGGTGCAGTTGGTGTATTTCCACTTCAACCTTGGCATACTACGTCTTCATAGTGCTCACTTAGTGCAAAGGGACAAGGTCATGCTGGAACAGGTTTGTGCCTCTTAGCTATAGTGAAAGTAAATTGTCATGCTACAGAATGCAAAGACATCCTATAAGATTGTGTGCTTTCAATTTTGTGGCAACAATATGGGCGAAGAACAACATATGATGAAGATGGTTACGCGCCCATAGACTTTTGGACATATGAGGTATAGCTAGGGTATTTATAATATTTATTGAAATTTAACCAGGTGGACAGAAAACATGCTGAATAGTTCTGAGGAACATGCAGATTTCACACATTTTACTCTACAAAAAAATGTTTTTTTTCCCTTAAGGATTTGCTTTAATTGTCTGATCAGATCTGATTTCTTACCTGATGCATCTTTAGAAGTCCAAACATGTAGTATAAGGTATTCTGGAGGTCTTTCTACAGAAAAATGCACTAGGTGTTATTCTGGCACTTATTCACTTGGCACGTGAACTTCCATCTGCCTAGAAATTCTACTATTCTTGTACCTGACTTTTGCACTTCCTGTACATCGCTCTGGATAAGAGCGTCTACTAAATGCCTGTAATGTAACGTAATGTAATGTAAATTATAAAACACTGTTCTTCTTCAGTGTTTTCCTTCTGTCTACTACATTCGTAGTATATGCGTGAATACAAGCACAATGGACAGCTAGCTAGCTTTACCAATAATTTCGAAAGTAAATGATTGACCTGAAGTTTGTTTCGTCGATGTGTTACTCAACGTTTTTGCTGTACAAGACTGTAAGGAAACCCAAGATCAGGCATGAACGCCTGTTAGTCCTGTTTGTTCCCTTCTGTTCAAACCCTAAGTAACGTCAGATCCGTTTTTAATGCGTGATGAAGGAAATATGGTCTTTCTCTCACTCTATTGCTGTCTGACTCTTAAACACCACACACATCCCTGCACAAACCTTCTGTTTTGTGACCGTTGTGGTTCTGGGAAATGAGCCTTTTGCTCAAATCACCCGCTCCCAGTAGAGTGGCTTTACCTGGCTTATCTCTCAGAGAGCTTGTCTCAACGCTTTAAAGAGAACGCGAGGTTTTAAGTTCCCCCTAAAACACAAAACACATACTCATGGCTGCAGAGAGAAGTAAATAAAAAAAAGTAAGGGGGGGCGGGGGGAGAAAAGATCTCACACTCAACTCTCTCGTGTTTCGTATATTCGGGTTGTGTGTGTGCGTGTGTGTGTGCTGTGGTGGTGTGGGGGGGTGTCTGCTGGCTGCGGTGGTATCACCGGAGAAGTAGCTGCGTGCCGGTGTGTAACGGAGCGAGCCGATTACAGTGTGTATCAAAGCGATCGCCACACTCTCAGGAGAGCAAAAGGGACTTTCCCAGCCTCTGGCCCTCCGCCGCTCCATTTTTAACAGCTAAAATGGAGCTAAAGCTGTACGATGAATAATTGCCAAGACCGGCTTAACGCTCTTCATGACATAAGAGGCAGGAAATATGGGTGCATGTAAGGTAATAGGTGCACAAATGTGCTTTTCCATCTCAGGGTGAATTAGTGTGCTTAATGCAGACACGGTTGTGGATATACACATATTGGCATGCCACTACAGAGAGGTTTGGGGTCAATCTCTGGGTCAAGCTCATCTCTCTTTACCCTCAGACTCTGATTGGAAGTTTTCCCCCGGCCTCAGGTCTTGTTGGCCGAGCGACCGTCTGCTATCTCATCAGTCCTCCGGAGAGGCCGATATCAACCACCAGTGCTGCCACACAGACTCTTGATTCAGAGGCTCTGTCTCTATCTCTCTCCTTTCCTCCTTTTTTCATCTCTCCGAGGCATTTTCTGACGCCTACTCAAAATTACGAAGGTTAAAAAAAAAAATAAATCACGATTCAAAGCAAACGTCGGAGCCATTCCCGTAATTATAATCTCTGCAGGATGGATTCCACGTCTTTAGGAACAGCCCGAGTCCATGTTCTCATCGTTGTGAGTGCGTAAAGGCTAGACGGTGTATTTTCCATGCTCTTCTACACCTTTTTTTTTTTTTTGCTGTGTTGCACAAGAGTTGGCATACGCACACATTCACACATACACAAACAGGAAGCAGATCACAGCAGAGCTTTTGTGAGTGCCGAGGCTCCAGCGTTTTTTGGAGCGCACGTCGAGAGCAGCTCTATCATGCCCAAGCACCTTTGCTTAACGCACAGAAACTCGCTGGCTTTCCTCTCGTTCCATTTTTATCCCCTATTCTCCCTCTATACCTCTTATTGCTTATCTGATTTCCATTGTATTTCAAATGTGGACGCCTCTCTAATGACCCTGCCCATTTAACCAGCTGAATGCAAGCTAGCAAGTGCACTGTTTAACAGCCTCTCATCATACACACACTTACACACTCTCTACCTCAAGCATGCATTGTTTGGGAGGTTGGAAAAAAAAAACCCTGTGTGACTCAATTTGTTGTATTATATTTGGACACTGGCCATTTCTCTAACGCAGAAAGAAATTGTTGATCAAAATTATAATATAGTACACTTTTTCCATAGCTATAAGATGTGAATTCTTCTCCAACACCACTATTACTCACTGTAACTAATATATACACTATAACTGTATACTTTCAGTTTTTATCCAGTATCTGGAAAGGTAAGGTAATCCTGACGTATCCTGAGATCAAATGTTTGCCATGTAGCTGACCTCCTCTTCCCGATAGTTTTTCAAATATTGTTGTGCGTGCGTTCTTCTTGTTATGTTTGCTTTTTTTCATTTCAGAACGTCAAACATCTGCCAACTTTTTTTTTTTTAAAACCCCATTAAAAATAGAAAGATATATCCACATCGTACAGATTTATTTAATGAATGTAATATAACTGAACATTTCCATTCACGTAAAAGCATTTTTATTCACATATTACTATTTAAATATTAAGAACACCTGCTTATTCGTACAGTTATCTAAGTAGACAATCATGTGGGAGCAGCGTACTACATAAAATCATGCAGCCGTAGCTCAAGAGCTTTAATTGATGCTCATACCAAACATTAGAATAAGGGGGGGAAATGTGAACTCTGTGACTTTGACAGTGGCGTGGTTGTTGGTGCCAGATGGGCTGGTTTGAGTATGTCAGAACGGCCTCTAGAGTTTACACAGAGTGGTGTGAAAAACAAAAAACATTTGGTAAGTACTGGTTGGCCAGGCTGGTCCAACAGGAAGGCTATGATAACTCAACTAACCACTCTTTACAACCATGGGGAAAAGAAAAGCATCTCAGAAAGCACAATGTGCTGAGGCTGATGAGCCACAACAGCAGAAAACCATACTGTGATCCACTCCTTTCAGGCAAGAACATGAATGTGGGTCTACAGTGGGCACTCACTCATCCACTCAAATTGGAAAACTGAAGAAAAACGCTCAGGCAATGTTTTTCCAGTGTTCAACTGTCCAGCTTCAGGAAGCCTGTACCCACAACCATGCTACAGTCAAAATCACTGAGATTTTCCCCATTCTGTGAATATTACCCAAAGCTCTGCCACTTGATTGGCTAATCGCATGAATGAGGAGGTGAAAATGTACATACAGGATCTGAGGACAACTGTGGATCAGGCTTTGGTTCCTCCACATAGGAACTTCCATGACCCAACATAGAACTCTGCTTGGAAACCTGCTTGTGTAGACTTCCTTTGGTTTTCCATTCACACACACACACACACACACACACACACACACACACACACACACACACACACACACACACACACACA
>JAQLOM010000019.1:5580276-5592347 GCA_030068315.1 Chrysichthys thysi
CACCATCAACACACACACACACACACACACACACACACACACACACACACACACACACACACACACACTTTGACTTTCCTGTGCTCTTTGAAAAGCAGTAATGAGAAAAAGAAAGGTTAAAGCTGCACAAAGATCAATATTTGCCTTCCCTATATAAACACTCATTCTGATAACAGGGAACGAGTGCCAGACTCACACACAGAGAGAGAGAGAGAGAGAGAGAGAGAGAGAGGAAAGGGCACAAAGGGAGACCAAGAAAGAGAACGAGATTGTGTGTCCTTCATGCGGTGACCAGATTGTAGGACAGCTATTGTCAAGAGAACAGACTATGTCTTACAGATGGCCTTGAGTGAAATGAATGGGCGAGAGAGGGAACGGGAGTGGAGGTACGCTGGCACAGAAAGCAGGGAAATGCTCGAACAATGAGGCATGCTGGGTCATTTACTTCATTTAGTTCCATTCTTTGTCATGGTAAGGACCTGTGATGTGAACACAGTAGATGTGTGAATGTGAAGGACAGTGCTGGTAATACACAGCATGTTTGTGTTATCACACGTTACTGACCGCAGTGCACAGCAATACAAGGACAGGATTCAAAAGGCTACTTATTACTGAAGAAAATAAGATCATTTTAAATGAACATATGGTAGAATTAAATATGGATAGGTGCTGTATGTGGGTGCCTGGAAAATCCCTTCACATGGAAAATATTTCACAATTGTACAAAAGATGGATAAGTGGATGGATGGGTGGGTAGATTGATGGATGCATGGGTAGGTGGACTTGGCTGGGTGGGTAGATGGATGGATGGATGGATGGGTGGGTGACTTTGGGTGGTGGAGGATTATGTGGGTGGGTGAATGGATGGATGGATGGATGGGTGTATACGTGGGTGGGTGGGGGTATGGATGGATGGATGGATGTGCTAGTAGATCGTTGAGTGGGGGGTTTGTGTGGATGGATGGACAGGTGGGTGGGTGTGTGGATGGACGGGTGGGTGTGCTGGTGGATGGGTAAGTTGGTGAGGGGGTTTGGGTGGATGGATTGGGATGGATGGACACGTGTTCCGAAAACTACAGAGGAAGTTTAAAAAATTACAATAAAAGTGTACAATGTGAAATGATTTCCCACTTTGATCTTCTACACTTCTTACTCCGTCTCATCATCTGAGTTGAATGTCACGGCGTTGAAACTCAAGTCTTGTTTTCGTCGTCTATTTAATGTGATAAAAACTTAGAGCCTAGCATATTTGGTGGCAGATCACCCAAATTTGGGTGAACAAAAGTATAGGAACAGACCACCTTAAGGTAAATAACGCTTATATCTGGAAGTAATAAATGCACGAAGATGATGACCTGCTGACTTCATCAAATCGTTGCATTCTTCTTGTGTGATGCTTTTTTAAGGCTTGTACTGCAACTTCTTATAGCTGTTTGCATCCACTTTTCCCCCTGATGATGTCCTTTGTTGGAAGTGTTTTTGCTCATTTTCTTGCCGCATTATGAATATCATTCTGCTGCTATTGTCAACATCACATGTGTTACATCATGGTACATCTTATTGAGGTTACACGTTGTTGTTTTTGGGGTTTTCTTAACAGCTCTAATAATGTTTCTGTCACCTACTGCTGTTGTTTTCTATGGCCAACCTGTTCCATGTCTTCTTCAAATAGTAGTATTGGCAAGTATTGGCCCAGTTTGTTCAGTAACACTTTTTCCTTTTTTTCTCCACCTCAAAAAGGCTTGGTTTTCTCCTACAGACGGCTCCCTGGTCTTCATGTTGGTTTATCCATTTTAACAACAAATACTGTCTTCACAGACAAAACCCACTGCGCCAACCCAGAGTGAACATTTGGAGATGTTCAATTTTTAAACAATCAGTAAGTATCAGCACATCTGGGCAACAAGAAACACCTGTCAGACACACGTTCCAATATTTTGATCACTTGACAAATGGATGGGTTCACAAAGGTGCCATGCTCTAAGATGTTTAACACATCTAGATGGTAAATATCAGGAAATGATATACTCGTCGTCTGATCTTAAACACGAACGTCTTCAGTGTATAGCAAAAACAAAAGAACTGGCCTTGCCATTCTAATACTTTTGGAGGAGACTGGGTGTCTACTTTAAATTTACACAAATAGCATCTTTAGAAAAGAACATGGAACACACCGTCTCGGGACGATTAGTGGTGGTTCCATGAAATGTACAAATGCATATTATCAAACCAATTATACTTACAGGGATGTTAGGGATGCTGTAAAGCTTTTTTATTTCCAGTGTTGTTTCTGAGAACTTTAGGAAGCTCCTTCACCTATATTGCTATTTTTTTTTTTTTTTTTAATAACGTCAGGTATAATTTGCCCAAGGACATTCATTTTGCAGCATTTACATCCAGAAACTGATTCATTTTATGTAACAAATTAGATATTTCTTGTTATGATGTGGTCAAAATCCAACAGTATTATCCTTAAAATTGAAAAAAGAAAAAAAAAAAAACCCCAACAACAACAACAACAACCCCCCCAAAACAAAGCAGGAAATAACTGGAAAAGATAATGAGCTCAAATGGGTCAGCAACACTGAAACTTCGAATAAAGCTGTTATTTTCTCTGTTTGTTCTGGGAGACTTGGGAGACTTGGGAGTGTTCATATCCAATTCATTTCCTATCCTCATAACTGCAATGTTATCATGACAACACAGTGGGATTTCCCTGTGCTGTGCACTGAGCAAGGTTAAATCGTTCATCCTCTTGTAATTACTCCGTAGTAGTACAGTGCTCTTTTAGTGGAAACCGGGACCATGCTGAAGTGGTTAGCAGAAAATGTGGGAGGTGGCGTCGGAGGTAATAATCGTCTGGCATGCTCGGTGTGTAGAAGTGCGTCCGTGGCCCTGGGTAAATATGTCAGCAGTGTGACTCGTGGCAGGATGTGCATGAGTGATGTAGGGTTACGCAGATCATGGATACAGCGGGTGTAGGAATGGTGGCCATGTTACTCGATCCCAGGGGGATCACAGATACAGAGAGAGAACGAGAGAGCGAGAGAGAGAAAGAGACGCTGGTAATCTTTCATTTTATTTGGCCACATGAGACATGAAGGGTGCCTCTTAAAGAATCACATGTAATAAAATAATGTCGTGCCTATTCCAGGAACAGTGGGTGTACCCTGATCCATCAAGGAGTATCTCTCTCTCACACACTCACACACACACACAAGCACGTACATTTGTGTGTTTATTAGTGCGCTTGCTATGCAGGCACACTATTGTTCTTCTTACGTTTTATTATTATTCCCTTCACCCGTTTTTCCAGCAGTCTACTCCTCCTAGGGCTTTCGAGCTAGAGACACCGTTCCAACTCGGATACGTCGGTGATGATGGCTTGTTCAAATGGTCTCGAAATTCCTTGTCGTTCGTCCGGTATTCCTGGGTTTCTGTGAAATCCCGCGAAAATCCAGCCGGTTCTATGACCTTGAGGAGCCTTTTTCCCCTGTCTCGGCGTTGAGCTTGAGGAGTCATGATTCACCAGAGAATGATGACTGGCGGCCTCACCGGCCAATCAGCTGTCGGACTGGGGTGGTGCTTATGGTTTATCCACACGCCGTCAACATGGCGGCAAGCTTGAGCGTCTGCGCTGTATTTATGTGCTGCTTTGGTGGTGTACGTTTGAACAAATATCAACTTTGAAACCATTTTTATACAAATGTGGTGTTGAGTGTGTGACTTTACATTATTGTTGTGGTATTGTGTACTGGGTTAGTTGCTTGTTGGCAACAGTGTTATTAGGTAAGCGAGCCGAGCGGCCATTTCGGGTTTTACAGGTTTCCAAGTCTCAAACATTGGTCCTCAGATTTATAAAGTCACCTTAATCTGGATGTATTTTCAGCTCACAGTCGATGCTGCACGCTTTGGAGGTGCATGTTTATGTGGAGTCTCACACCATATGTATTTTATATGAACTAGGTAAGTGGGGGAGGGGGAGAGAGAATGTGCGCGTATATACACACACTAGGCTGGTGGGCACCACTGTTTGTATGTTTTAAGGGATATTTAGTAGAGCTAATTGGCCTGTCTTTCTGTAGTTTACATTCGTGTAGGCTCGTTTTAGTCACACAACTGTTGAGCTTTAATGGGTAAGATGTCGGCATCGGAAGGAGGCAAAAACATGAACGCAGAGCCGTGGGGAGGCTTTCATGACAACATTACGGTTCAGGTAAGAGAGCCGAGTGGCCATTTCGGGCTTTACAGGTTTCCGTGTCTTAAATGTTCGTCCTCGGGTTTATAAAGTCACTTTAATCTGGATGTATTTTCAGCTCAGAGTCGAAATGCGCTCCGTGTTGTTGTTTAAGCATAAACACACTCTTTTCCTTCAAAACCTGTCGCTCCCTTCTCCCTTCATGCGCACTACCTAGGGTGAGAGAGGAGTCTGCTTGTTCAGTAGTAAGGCAATTGAGACCCGTCCCGTGTCTTACCGAGTGACTGGCCAAAAAGGTCAAGACCGGGAAGTGAACACAGACAATAATAAAGGCTTGGCAGGTTTACACATTCGAGGTTTCTCTTACAGTCTGACTCATTAGTGCACATGGCACCATTGAGCAAGCACACCTCGCATTTTCTCTGCTGAAATGCATTCTAGTTTAGAATAGCCGATCCACCTGCCGGCATGTTAGGTTGTGAAGCAGAAGGAAACCGGAGTACGTGGATGAAATGGAGTGACTTTGACATGGTGCTAGATAGGCTGGTTTGAATGTTTCAGAAACTGCTGATTTCCTGAGACTTTCCCACACAACAGTTTCTAGAGGTTTCATACAGGAGAATGGCAAGAAAAACCACCACAATAACAAAAAAAAAAAAAAAAAAAAAAAAATCCAGTCATCAGCAGTTCCTGCAGGCCAGGTCTTGTTAATGCGAGAGGGCAGAGGAGAGAGACCAGAATGGTTTGAGCTGACAGGAAGGCTACTGTAACTCAAATAACCACTCTTTACGTGCATGTTGAGCAGAAAAGCATATCAGATCACACAACACATTGAACCTTGATGTAGATGGGCTGCAAGAGCAGTAGACCACTTCCTTTAGCCATGTGGGGACAGGCTCACCAAAATTGGACTGTTGAAAACTGAGAAAAGTTCAGTTGGCTGAGATGCTTTTCTGCTCACCATGGTTGTCCAGAGTGGCTATTTGAGCTTCCAAACCCTTCCTGCCAGATTGAACCAGATGGCACCTCCGCAGACCTACCGCTCACTGGACGTTTTCTTCCCTGCGCCATTTTGGAAAAACTATAGACAGTCTTTTGTGTGAAAACCCCAGTGGAACCAGGCCATGCCGCAGTTCAAATCACTGAGATCACAGTTTTCCCCAAGCTGATATCCTAAGTAAACATTAACTGAACTCTTGATCTGCACCTGCATGGCTTTATGCACTGCACCGCTGCCATATGATTGGCTGATTGGATAATTGCACAAATGAGCAGACGGAGAGGCGTTCCTTTTTAAAAGTCGCCCGTTCCCTCGGCCACAGGGATGACATTATACATCTTGAAACTAAAGATTATTAATAGCAAGAACAGAGTTTGTGCTTTCTAGCATTTGGGACGGTTCTTTAAATAGCTGCTCCAGGAGGAACGCTAACTACATCAGAATGTATAAGTGCTCAGCACAACTAGAGGACATCCTAAATATTAAATATCCAGGCACGGCTAATCTCTAGTGGCGTTTTATTTGGCATTCTCCCGCCGTCCTTCGAACTAGTCTATGTGCGAGTATGGGTTTGTGTGCGAGTATGTGTGTGGGAGTGAGAAAAGATACATGGTGAAATTCGACGTAAATGCTCATTATGCCTGCAGACCCCTCAATCAAATCAAATTACAGGCCAGAGTTCAAGATAAGTGCGAAAAGACGAGCAATGAACGCCCACGCGCAGCTCAGCCATTTCATACAACAAAACAGCTCACAGACCCTCAGTCTCTCTCTCTCTCTCTCTCTCTGTCTGTCACTCACGCTCTCTCTCACTCCCCTAGTCTGTTTTTCCACCCATATCTCTCTCTCTGTTTGTCGGGCTATTCTTCCACCTCTATCTGCCTCTCTCTTTCTCTGTGCATCTGCCTGTCTACTTTTTCACCTCTCTCTCTCTCTCTCTCTCTCTCTCTTTCGGTCTGTCTGTTTCTCTCTCTATCTCTCTTTGCTGTGTCTCAGAATCTCTTTCCCACTCTGTCTTGCCCTGTCTCGCTTTCCACTGGTCTGGCTCTCGATCACTCTCTCTCTCTCTCTGTGTCGCTCTCATTTGTCTCTCTCTCTCTTTTTCTCTGTCTGTCCATTCTTCCATCCTTCTCCTTTTCTTTCACTCTCAGTCTATGTCTCTCTTTTGGTCTTTCTTTCTGTCATGTCTATATTCTGTTTAACTCTCTGTCTCTCTCTCTGTTTGTTTTTCTCTTTTGCCTCTCTCGAGCCTCTTTCACACTCTCTGTCTGTCTATCCTTCCATGTCTCTCTCTCTCTCTCGCTCATCTGTCATCTAAACTCCAGCTTTGACGTTAGCATTCCACGGGTCACCAGCCATCTTTTTCCTCCAGATGTAGGTCTTGTTCTCTCTCTCTCTCTTTCTCACACACACACACACACACGCACACACACACTTCTCTCTCTACAGTGTAGTCTCCTCCTAGGCCTGGAAACAAAAGCATGTCACATCCCCATGGCACTGGTACACATTTGAGTACATTCAAATGACAGCCTTTTTTTTCCATTTGACTCCCTCTGTGTATACAAACCATCACACACACACACACACACACACACACACACACACACACACACACACACACACACACACACACACACACACACCTCTCTCGCTGGCGTCATCCACCAGCACCACCTCCTCCAGCAGATGTCTGGGGGATCTGTTGATGACGCTGTGCACAGTGCGCAGTAATGTTGTCCACGCCTCGTTGTGGAACACGATGACCACGCTGGTGCGCGGCAGGTCATCTGCATACACCTTCGTTTTACATCTGTGGAGAGAACGAGAGAGGAAAGTCAGCACCGGGCCTTTAAGAGTCTGATAATCAGTTGTGTGGTGCACTGTTGGTCAATGTTGGCACCACCTCAACGTCCTATTCAAGACACGGCAGCCTGCGTAGCTGAGCTGTTCTTCTAACATAAAGCTATTCACTGGGAAAAACGCTAGCTCTTAAATTTATCAAATAATTGTCACTATTGGTTTTTCTAAACCAATTACCCAATTACTAAGCTCATTTCTGGATGTCCTTTGACTCATGTTAAGCTTTATGGTAAGATCTTATACTTTTAGCAAATCAGGTTTGGACAAATCAGTAGCCTGGTGTGGCGGCGTGGGCGTGGCCAAGCGTCGCCTTGTGGCGACGGGGGTGAAGTAAGGGAGGTGAGGGGTTAGTAGAAACACCTGGTGTTAATTACCTGTTTGTCTTTTTATGCCCTGCCATGACTGCACCTGGGTGTGTGTATGTGTGTGAAGCTGAAAAGCAACAATAAAGCACCGTTTATTGCACAGACGCTTTTGCGAGTCTGATTGTCCGTACCTGGTCCCAGGGACCATCAGGGTGGTGCTGAAAACCCGGGAGAGGGAGAGAGTTTACCCGCCCCATGGAGACCACCCCATTCTCCGAACTGATCTACGCTCTGGCTGCCGCTGGCCAGACTCCGCACCACTGTGATGGTCCCTGGGACCAGGTATGGACAATCAGACTCGCAAAGGCGTTTGTGCAATAAACGGTGCTTTATTGTTGCTTCTCAGCTTCACACACATACACACACGCACACACACGCACGCACACACACACACACACCCAGGTGCAGTCACGGCTCCGTGGAGTGTTTCCTCTCGCCGCTACTGCAGGGCATAAAAAGACAAACAGATAATTAACACCAGGTGTTGCCACTAACCACTCACCTCCCTGCCTTCACCCCCCTCGCCACAAGGCGGCGCTCGGCCACGCCCGCGTTCCTGAAACAATCAAATTTTGTCATAAGATTTTTTTTTTAATTCATAGATGCATAGATAGAGAAAGGGAACCAGCCAATGGAAAACCACTACTTCCTACTGATTATCACAAAACAAAAGTTATTTGAAATGTAAATACACTACATGGCAAAAAGTTCCCATTGCACCCACAAATGCGGTTCTTCCCCAAACTCTGCAGGATGTCTCTGTATGCTGTAGCATTAAGACGTCCTCTCACCGGCACTAAGAGGCCTGAACGTGTTCCGGCATCAGCAATGCCCCAGTGCACATAGCGAGCTCCAAGTAGACGCGGTTTGACAAGGATGGACAGGAAGTATGGACTGCGAGAGCCCTGACCTCAACTCCACTGAACAGCGTTGGGATTAATTAGAACACTGATTTGCACCCCAGGCCTCCTCACACAACATCATTAAGGCTCTCGTGGCTGAACGGGCACAGATCCCCATAGCCACGCTACAAAATCTAGTGTAAAACCTTCCCAGAAGAGTGGAGCTTATTATAACAGCAAACAGGGACCAAAGGCTGCGTTCCAAACAGAAGGTTGCTGCCTTGTTGCCACGCTGCTGTAACAGACAAGCGTCTCAAGCGGGACAGTGGTAGCTCAGTGGTTAAGGCTACCGATCGGAAGGTCGTGAGTTCAAATCCAAGCACCGCCAAGCTGCCTCTGTTAGGCCCTTGGGTAAGGCCCTCAACCGCTCATTCGTATAAATGAGATAAATGTAAGTCGCTCTGGATAAGAGCGTCTACCAAAGACACAATGTAATGTCATAAGGCATGATTTTCGTGAGTGCCATGTTTCGAACGTCTTTTTAGGATAGCACTTACGGTAAAGTGTGACGTCTGCAAGCCATGTAACTAAACCATAATCATAGCTAACGTTACCTAGCTGGGTAACAGATGCCTCACAAATCATACCAAACAAACTTTGTTTCTTTCTCAGTTTAAGGTGTATTCCTCAGTTTCTTTCTCAACTTGTCAAAGTCTAAATTTAAAAAAGCCATTTGCATGCAACTTTTCTGTGAAGTTTGGTCCACCATCTTTTTTCTCCCTCCACTGCCTGAGGGACGTGCTAGACAGATTTATGGGTAATAGGCAGCATCTCAGACATCTGGATAATGGCTTTAAAAAAAACAAATAACAACAACAAACGTTCTTAGAGCAGTTTGAAAGCATCCTGAGAGTTTGATCAGTTTTAAATGGTCCTCGATGCTACGCTGTCATGTTAGACACCCTTCTGAGATTTTGATTTTGCCCGATTCAAACGCAGCTTAGAAATGGGAATGGGATATCCAAAAAGCACATGAGAATGCGATGGACAGGTGTCTACAAAGTTTCCGTATTTCCGAATCCTACCACCTGCTGCACTCCCCACATCAATTTTTACTTTGTGGATTATTTACCAGGGTGTAAACGCTGGCCAATGACTTGCTGATAAATTTGACAAGGTCACAAACACAATCTGCTATGTTAGAAACAACTCTATAAAAAGAGTTGTCTACTTTACTAGCCAACTAGCTCACTATAACTCATCATTATTATGTTAGCTATGTTTTTTTCCCCCCAGTTAGTTTTCTGGCCAACCAAAAACCCCTGACTGGGCAACACACTGAAGCATGTAAATTTCCTAGTCAGAGAGCGAAATAATGTACCATTTGTCCACCCAGTCAGTCATTGGAAAAAATTAAAATGTTTACAAATTATCTTAATATACTGGACCCTCGACTCACAAACGTAATTCGTTCCGAGACTCTGTTCGTGATGCGATTTGTTCGCGACCCGAAACAATTTTTCACTTTGAAATGAATGTAAATACAATTAATGTGTTTCAGCCCTAAACCCTTTTTTTAAAGTGTATTATGGGTTTACACCATATTCAGTGCCTTCAGTGTCTCCTAAAAAATATATATATATATTCTGTGGTGAGGACCATCCTAGAATCCACATGGTTGTGATATTCCCATCAGTTCTGACGTACTGACAGAACCGCCTCCTGGCTTCCTTTTCATGCCCTCGAAACTTTTAACTGCTTTAGACTACTTTTGTACAATGTCACGGTTTTTACTGACATTTTAGAGCAATCGTAAATGTACTGCAAATATAATAAAGGTCATGAAAATCTTAATGAGGCATCATTACTCGTAAGGCTGATTAAAAGTGAATGTCATCTCAATTATATGCTCACTACTAATCAGACGACACAAGCCAATCTGTGAGCTGGGGTATGTGGAAGAGGGTAGTTAGCACTTGCTGAGGAGTGTGTTATGCTGCCATGTGAGATTCGTTTCAATACCTCGCTGTGATTGGCTTGCTGCGATTTCCAATACACAAAGCAACAAATGGCAGCATTTCTGCACGACACAGAAACATGCACCACACAGCGTCTTCACTCACAATCAGTGCACTTTGCTTTATAAAGCACTTTGTCACGATGTGGCGGTGTGACAGAAACCCGGGTGTACATTTCGATCCCTAATGAGCAAGCTCAACCCAGTGATGAGACAATGGCGACAAAAAGATGATATAGTCTAATCTGAATGCAAGTGGATGCTAGGATCGAGTATAGGACCTACTATAAAATTATTGACAGTCCTAACACGGCTATACAGGTAGTCCTCAAGTTACAATGGAGATGCGTTCCGCTATACCCATCGTAAGTGGAAAATATTGTATGGCGAATGTCATAGGCCACTGTTTAGTCTAGCTTAGCGAAGAGTCTTAGCCTAGCCTACCAAGGAGACTTTTCCTGTAGGAGACATGCTGGGGCGTTTAGAAGACATGATTTTGAATTAAAATTAGCTCTTGAAGCACACAAAAAAACACACGGTAATGCACTGTACAGTACACTGATACACGAGTTAACTCCATGACTTGCAGGAGAGAGTGAGGCATACTTCCAGGTATCGTCTGCGTACTTCCGGGTGTCGTCCATGTACGTCCGGGTGTCGTCTAAACGTATCGTACATCATACGCTGTTACGCTGGCCTGCCAGTGATGCCTGCCCGTGAATCTTAATAGCTTCTAAATATTTTACAATTTTTAGCGTACTGCAATCGTCACCAAAACATCAAAAAATCGTAAGTCGGGCCATCGTAACTAGGGGAGCATCTGTACTTTAAAAGTGTGTACTTTAAATACTCAAATTGCTACGCTATTGTTTGTTAATAAAATAGCGTTAAATGGCGCAATTCAGTATGAAAACAAATACAAGAGATGGCTCAACTCTCGTCAAGGTCGCACTTCTAACACATCTAAGCGATAGTTACATGCTTTGTAATGAAGCGTACTGGGGGAGTTTTTTTGGTGTTTTGGGTTTTTTTTTTTATCTCAGGGGATTGTGGAAGTGCGGCATCCTGTACCAGTGTGTGACATAGAAACAGGAAAGCCAGTGTTTGCTGCATGCGGACAGCTAAAACGGGCCACACGCTCCGACTTCCTGCCTCGCTTCCTGTTTGCAGCTGAGCGGAGCGGCTTAGGGTCATCTTAAAAGCAAATAAAATCGGTCATGGCGCATGCATGCGAGCATCGTCTTCGCTGTTCTGATTTGTTAAGTGCGGACTGAGCGTGAGAGGAAAGGCTGCCTGAATCGGTGTTCGCTGTGCGAGTGTGTATAGCGTTAGCTATATGTTATATTAGTCATAGTTAACTGGGTTTCCTTTTGATCTTTATTAAAAAAAAATAAATAAATAATTAAAAAAAAGATACAGATAAGTATTTTTTAAGACTTCCACTGCATTTTCCTTCCTGCTTCCTTTCATATTTTGATATTTTGCTCTACGTCCTGCAGTACATGTACCCAAAGGGGAGAAAAGAACAAAATGCAGTTAGTTAACAGATAACCTGAATAAAATCTTCAGTTAATGCTCTCTCCCCCTCTCTCTTTTCCTCTCTGTCTCGCTCTCATTAACTGAAACAGTGCTGCTGTAGTCCATCATGTCCCATCACACTTCCCCCTCACTGCCCCATCCTCCTCAAACTCATTAGCCTATTGTCAGTCTTAGGAAACACACACACACACACACACACACACACACACACACACACACACACACACACACACACACACACACACAC